>OX424437.1:25564717-26164717 GCA_949152465.1 Cantharis flavilabris | reverse complement strand
TTTGGAAAAATGTAATTCAAACCTAAATGAATTAAAACTGTTTGAATGGGTTAATTTAAGAAAAGTACTTACTTGGAATCAAGTTTTGCTTTCTTATTAAGCATTTAAAAATGAAATTGGTTGCGCAATAATCGAAGATGACCTATTTGATGAAGTAAGTTCATTAAATAATTTAGTAACAGTCGAGAAGGTAGCAGAATGGCATAAAATACAATAAAAATACAACTGAAGAGCGATGGCTTGAAATTGGTAACTTTTTAGCAACAGCACCTTATGAAAATCCGTTAACAAACATAAAGAATTTGTTCGGTATTTGTTGGTATCGTTCCAATTTTAGTAGATGTACCGCCGAAGCGAGTACGATTAACTTCATTTGCGATTCCATTTATATAGGAAAATTTGTCAGTTGGTACTTCATCGGATAAAAAGCTTTAATATAAGATTATTCGCCAAATAAAGATAAAGTTGCAATATCTGATGGCTCCAATAAGGCCGGATTAGGTCTTACTTGGACCTTACTCTATGACATTTATAGGGCCCCCTTCTGTAATAAACAAACTATTATTTTTCGGCAACCTTTTTTATTAGCTAAATTTAGACTAACAAGTATTAAAATCACAATAAAATTTATTATTTTTTACTTTCCTCATACGTATACGTATGTATAAGGGAAAGTATTGTAATCCACTCAAAAATCAAAAAAGGAAATTTTGGTATTAAAATGTTTCTTATCATGCCCTGATAAGTTTTTGATGAATTTTAGTTGGATGTTCGTCTGTTTTAGGGTTTTACGCTCCGTGTCCCGCGTAGCGCGATTTTTGAGCCCCGCAGATGCGACCTGTCGCTTCCTTGAGGTCTTCCACGTTGAACGGTACATTGCAAGAAGATGGCGAACGAAAATTTACTCTCCAATTATGTGCGCAAAGAAGTAAATCTGCACTTTTAATTTAATAGGTTTTCAAATTTTTCGACTTTTCGACTTTTTGATGCGAACTTTAGCTTCCTCGCGGTCTTTCTCGTCGAATGGTTCCCGAAAAGAGGAGGTTGAAAGATAATTTTTATACCCAAATTTAATGGGGACAGTTATGCAATGTTTACATAGCCAATTTTTTATAATATTTTATGAAAATATTTATTTCAATAAATTTTTGCTTTAAAAACTTTTTTTGTTTATTTGATTATTTTTTTTTGTTTCTGAAAACCAATAGAAACTTTCAATTTCAATTGGGGAATAATCTACTTACATTATTGCCGCGAGAATAATTTGAAGTAGGTATGTGTTTGTTTTAATAGCTACATATTTATTTGATTTGACGTCAGTCAATTAATTGTGAATAAAATAAATCAAAAAAGGTTTAGTACATCGTCAGTCCATGAAATTAATATTAAAATCAACGAAAAAAATAATCAATCGAATATCACACGAGAATTCGATAAATTAGATAATAATTTGACATATTTGCTCAAAGTTGTCGCCGTTTGGCAATAGCTACTCGATCCCTTCGGGCTCTCGTATCTATTGCCCGGCAACAACTTTTCGAAAATATGTGAAATTATTTTCAATTTATTCTCATTCTCTTGTGATATTACAAGTGATAATTTATTTGACATTGAAAAAAAAGCGAGGACCATATTCCATATTTAAAAGCCTCCGATGAGCTCGGGCCCTAGGTTATAGCCTAACCAGCCTTACAGTTAATCCGGCCCTGGATAGCTCAATGCTCTAACGAGGAAAACACAAAAACAATTTTGACAGCTGCATATTTTAAAATGTTTTCAGCAAATAATGCAAATCGCCGTTTGTAAATTGTTTAAAATATAGTCGAGATATTACAACTTGCCTAATTTATAAAGTAAGCTTTACACATTTTTTTAGATAAGTTTTATTCTATTTGATAAAAAAATAATTAGATAAATCAACTAACCAATCAGACCACTACAATTATTCAGAGTTGCAAGGATTTATTTCAAAAACAAGATGACTCTATTTTCAGACAACATGAAATTTGTCTAATTTTTGCAGTACTCCAAATTTATCTAATTGAAGATCTGTGTTTTATAAAACATAGAAATATTGTCGCGAGATACATTGGTTCTTATCACTAGGGTTATGTAATTCAGAGTTTGGAGTCAGGTTTACTTTAGTTAAATTATTCACACAGGTGTTTATAGTAGAATATAAAATTAGAAAAAGAACTCAAAATAAAAAATTTTAAGTAAATTTGTGGTTTTTAGTATGTATTTATGGTTAAATTCAAAAAAATATAAGAATAATACAATACGTAGAAAATCAAAATTCAAAAAATTTTAAAAAAGAGACATTTAACAAATAACAGGTCTGAATTAAGAAAATTTGAAAAAATGAAAAATTCGTAATACGACGTACAATATAACGTTATTTCATGGTTATTGCCATTCTTCAGTTGCACGCAGTCACTTATTACATTTCACAATGTAATTATTACATTTCACAATGTAATTATTACATTTCACAATGTAATAAGTGACTGCGTGCAACTGAAGAATGGCAATAACCATGAAATAACGTTATATTGTACTGTCGTATTACGAATTTTTCATTTTTTCAAATTTTCTTAATTCAGACCTGTTATTTGTTAAATGTCTCTTTTTTAAAATTTTTTGAATTTTGATTTTCTACGTATTGTATTATTCTTATATTTTTTTGAATTTAAAATATAAAATACCTATTTAACTTACAGCTTGATCACTTGGCTAGATCACTTGAATTGTTGAATAACCTAGATATGGAAATCGATGATGCTATAGACCCGAATTTGAACCCAATCCAAATTAACGATACACAAACCAAACATAATTTAAGTAATTTAAATAATAATTCAAATTATGCTATTTCAAACCCTTTATCTAACACTCATGCTAATATCGCTGCTGATAAAGGCAACAATCTCAATTTAAATATGAATTGTGTGACCAGAGACCAAAATATGTTGTTTATGTTGAAAGTGCAGCCAGTAGTAAAAAATAGCACTCTATGTTGGTTGGGAAAATTCTGCATTTAAACCACCCCGAATTTAACAATAGCATCATAGAAATTAACCAAATAGGTCGTAATCGAGCAAAAGGGGTGTTTAACAATTATAAAAATGCCAACACATGACTTGATTCAGTTCATGTCAAACAAAATAATTTAAAGGCGTTGTACAATCCTACATTTAAAGTCCTGGAAGTGCGACGAATGACCAGGAAAGTAACCAAAGAAGACAAGGGCGATTAAGTCCCAATTCAAACTTTAGTGGTAACATTTAATTATTTTGTGACTAAAATAACACTGATAAACACAGATTTTGTGACAAGAAAATTTTTGGGATATTTCTGGTGCCTTTCAGCACCCTAAAAACAAATTTGAAAACAGAATTTGCCTTTCACCAATATCTGATTTGGTATGTACTTCATACATGTAATAGACAGAAAGGACCTTGTCTTAACACGGGATATTCGTCACTGCTGATACATTACACAAAGTGGCGCAATATGCATATAGCGCATATTTGCAAGATGAATCTTTAGTAACAAGAATTTACATCTTGCAAATATGCGCTATCTTTAGTAATCTTTAGTAACAAGAATTTACATCTTGCAAATATGCGCTATATGCATATTGCGCCACTTTGTGTAATGTATCAGCAGTGACAAATATCCCGTGTTAAGACAAGGTCCTTTCTGTCTATTACATGTATGAAGTACATACCAAATCAGATATTGGACATTAATGTGCATTTGTCGGCGTACAAAGTTGTACGAAGAGCTTACGAACTTTCTTTCAGTGCTAAACTGGAAGATCGAGTCATGGGCCCCTTACAGGGGCTTTAATGAAAAATTTTGTTGAAGCACTAGAAATTTCCGTGAGGTAAACATTAAAAAGGGCATATTTGTGGGACCACAAACACGAAAAGTAATGGCATATCGCGAATTTGACAACTTGCTGAATGAAGTTAAAACTGAGTATGAAGACCTTTTCAAACAGTTGTGACCTATTTTCTTGGAAATGTCAAAACTGAAAATTACAACGATGTTATGACTGAGTGAAATGAAATGTAACATGTTTTTAAAAACTCATTTTTTGGATGCTCATCTCGATTTCTTCCCGGAAATTTGGGTGCTGTAAGCTACGAACAGAGAACGGTTCCACCAAGACATTTCAGCCTCGGAAAAGCAATATCAAGGCAAGTGAAGCCTTGCTTGCTTGCTGGTTACTGCTGGACATTAATCCATGATTCCCCAGAAACCAAATATCGCCGTAAAACATCCGCAATAAAATGTTGAGGTAAATGCAACATTAAGAACATACCGATATTGATATATTTCCATATAACGCAAAACACTTCGTAGCAAGAAAACTGTGGGTGATAGAGAAAATTCAAAGTCATTTTCTGCTTTCTGGTGAAATTTTACATAACATACACCCTTTTCTATCCGTGTCACAGAAAAAAAGTTGATTTTTGTTTACCAGTGTAATATGTTTAGACTTTTACTCCCTGATAGGCAGCAATAAAATAACTTTTAGACTTAGCAGCAAAATCAGTTTTTTCCGATTCCAAAGCTCTAAACAAATTATTTAAGTCACAAAACAATTGGTGTAATCCGGGGGGGTATGGAATACCCCCCCCCCCCAGTGCCCTCCTCTGGATTCTGAATTTTAAGTAGAAAAGCAGAGAAATATCCCTAAGCGCACTTAGGCCACCAAGTCGGGCCCATATCAATAAGCGAATGTAAGCGAAGCTGGGGGCCCGGGACCATAAAGGCTAGTAAATTCCAAAATTCAAATACGCAATTCAAAATTAATACATTTTTTTTAGGGACCCGTTTTGTATATTTGCTTACGGGCCCTAGCTACTCTTGCACGGCCCACTGCTTACTAGTGACGAAACTTTATGCGACACATATCTTTCTTATACCTCTTTGTACTGGAGAAATAGCCAGTGTTAAAAATTCAACGGGGACTTTTAGTATATTTAATAGAAAGCTGGAACAATAAAGATATGTACCAAAATTCAGATCTTTACCAATTAATGTTTTTATTTGTCGAAAATCGATCTAAATTGACTGGACTATTTATAAGCGATATAATTCAGGGCCGCACCCAAAACAGGCTGAATTAAAAGCAGTTTAGTAAGTTGGATAAATTTACTAGCGCCATCTGTTGATCTGTCGTCAACTTTGAAGCATTAGTACCTCGGATTGGTTGCATAAAAGTTAGCGGATCGATGAGAGAATAAACAGACCAATAAGAGAACGAAAATAAAAAATAAAACCTCAAAGTTCATAAAATGTCCATCTCTTGTGCTGCCCATTTTAATCCCTCACACTGATTATCTGGTACCAACATAATCAATTGATAGATATACCAATGGTAAATTTATTTAGTATATAAAAGAAAAAAATAAAATAGAAATATGTAAAAATTGTTTAAATATAGTTGACCTTTCATTGTATATAGTACAAATTGTTGAGTTTGAGGTCAGTAAAAACAAATATTAATTGTCCGACGTTTCGGGTTCTTTTATTGGCCCACTTTCAAGGCTACAAAAAATATATGAAAAAACATGAAAAATTAACATACAATCAAAAACAATATCAAAAGTTAAGTAATACAAAAATAATAATTGAAATATACAAAATTGAAATATACAAAATTGAAATATACAAAATTGAAATACAAAAATTTAAATATAAAGCACAATACAAAATACAAAGCACAGAAAAAAAAACGGAAGGATGTCTCATTTTATTTCAAAACATTTTTTCCATCTGGTTAGTATTCCATCTATTGATTTTTTGTGTTTTTCAATTTTTATTATTTCTTTCTAATGTAATTATTAAATTTTTGTATTTCAATTTTGTATATTTCAATTATTATTTTTGTATTACTTAACTTTTGATATTGTTTTTGATTGTATGTTACTTTTTCATTTTTTATCATATATTTTTTGTAGCCTTGAAAATGGGTCAATAAAAGAACCCGAAACGTCGGACAATTAATATTTGTTTTTACTGACCTCAAACTCAACAATTTCTACTATATAGAAATATGCATTGCGATAATTGTAAGAGACATTGTAAACAATTCCGAGTTGCACTTGTTGCATTGCGTCCGATTTTTATCATTGTGCCCGACATGCGATGAACCAATTCCAAAATCCCACTTCAACAATCATCAAGAATTATGTGTTGTCGTAAGGGAAACTATGCCCGAAACTCCAATAGTAAAGGAGAACAATGAACCTGCAGCCATAATCGACGAAATAAGGGAAGTTTCCTGTAGATACTGCGAATTGGCTTTACCGGAAGATGCACTGAAAGAACAGGAGGATTATTGTGGGTGTAGAACTGATCATTGCGAAGTATGCGGTAAAAGAGTGATCCTAAAATATTTGGATATGCACTTATCATCGAACTGTATATTCATGCAGCCCGATCAGCAAATCAGCTCACCACGTAGCAGTAGAGAAATTGATGAAGTTTCCTGCAGGTACTGCTATGAGAATATACAAGAAGATGATTTGGAAAAACACGAGAATTATTGCGGGTGTAGAACCGATCTTTCTGAAAGATGTGGTAAGAGAGTAGTCCTGAAATATTTTGATGTTCACTTATCATCAAATTGTACAATAATGCAGCCCGATCGACAAATGAGCTCACCACGATCTACCAATGAAATTCAATCGTCCCCCCCCTGAGAGTGTTTGTTTCCGTTATTCTGTTTGTTTCATGATTTTATTGTCGATAGCCACATACCTTTATTCCTTGTGTTTTTCTGTTTAATTTTTTTTTTTTTAAATAAAACTAAGAATAATAATTATTAATAACAAATACTAACAAAAGTCAAAAGTAAATCCTGAGGTAATGCAATCTTCATAAACAGATGTTAATTGGGTTGCATAACCGACTTGGGCCATGAGGAGTGTTTTTGTAACATAAAAATAAAAAAAATTAAGAGAACGAATTCGCATAAAAAATAAATATTGTTAGGTATTGTGTTGCGAGTGACATATCCGAACTACCATGCCGGATGTACTCGATTGTACCTTGGGTACTGACGCAACATGTTCCAATTGAACATTGAAGAGATAGTGCAGGTAGTTAGCGCCATAAGAACTGTTAAAAGTAAACTGACCGCCGGGGTTGATCAAATTCACATATTTATCGTGAAAGACTTCATCGATTGCTTGTCTGTGCCATTGAAATTGAAACATATTTTTAATCGTATGCTACTGACCTCGTCCTTTCCAAAAGTACCAGTCTTAAAAGGGGGGGGGATCCTCCTGACATAACTAATTATAGACCAATAACAATCTTAAGTGAGTAACTTTGTAGAAATGAAGGGTGAAACCGATTAGTCATAAATCTTCGATTGTTTTTTTATTAATTGTAAAACAGGCCCGAAAAATTAAACTGATACAATTTTATGTACATAGGACTAGAAAGCATAATTTGAAGCATACCTACTTCAAATCAGGTTATGGGCATTGTTTCGAAAGTACTTCCATATTTCACATATTATTTGCACTTATACTACATCATCACTAAACCATACAGTAACAGAATAAATTAAACTTTTTAATAAATTTGTTTCGTTTTATTTTTTCAACAAAGTTTTAAAACTTCTTTCAAATATTTTTAAAATAGTGACATAAATTATGTTTGATAGAAAATAATCTCTCATCAAGTGCATAGCGTAGTTTTAATAATAAAATAAATTATGTTTTTAAAAATTACAAATATATAAGTAGCAGTAAATAGTAAAAATTATGTTTTTATTAATCACTAGCTGACCCGGCAGACGTTGTCCTGCCCAAATTTATTTAATTTTTTTACAACTTTATTATTCAAGTGCTTTAGGGTATACAATATTTTGTGTTTTCCCGTCTTCAGCAAAAACAAATAAATTTTGTGGCTGTCCGACTCGTGAGCATCCAACATACAACTGTCCATGTGAAAAACATGGATTTTCTAGGTTCAAACTTGCAGTGATTGACCCTGTGCCTTGTTGACGGTCATCGAGAATGCAAGTCGAATGGGGAATTGCAGTCGCTTGAAATCAAAAGGCATGTCTGTGGGAATAATGGGAATGCGTGGAATGAGCACATCTTCTCCATTTGACTTTCCGTTAAGAATAGTAGCTTCGATGACATTCGGCATCAGTTTTTTTACAGCGAGTCTTGTTCCATTACACAATCGGGGTGGATTAATGTTCCGCAAAAGAATAATTGGCACTCCGATTTTAAGTGACAATTTGTGCGGTGGCACACCAGGAAGATCCAACGAATTTAAAAACTCGATTGGATAGTTTACAATTTCGTCCGCGTTCATGACGCTGTCAATCGATTTGTAGGTAACAGAATCGCCTGTAATTTTTTCTTGAATTGCATGGTTGATTGCATTGACGTCCTTGTTTTTTGGTGCTAAAATAGCACGTTCGCAAAGCCATTTATGATTTTTATAATTGGTGACAATTTGCGGAAAAACTTTGTGAATAAGCTGTTCGATGGATGGCACAATGACGCAAAAGTTTAACGGAAATGAAATGCATTTTGTGGTAGCATCAACTGGTACTTTTCCTTCGCCAATGTTCAATAGCTGGTTTGAGAATGTATCCGCCGACGCATCGTGCTGCAAATGTACGCGCATATTGGTTTTTATGGTGCGATTCTCTAAAAATTTTATTATAGAATGTTACGATAACATTATGTTAATAACATAGCTCTGTAAAAACTTCCATAACATACTGTTATAATGTTGCGACAATTTCAATTCTGTAAAGTCAACTGTTACGAAAACTGTAATAATGACATTAGCATTGCGTTAGAAATAAATGTTAGGTTAAGCGCATGCGCAGTTTGGTTTTTTATCAATTTGTTAATTTAAGAATATAGATAAATAATTTGAATTTTCTAAGGTAAAACGGGCACACAAAGGTAACTTTATATTGAAAGTGATAATGGTGAAAAATCGAATTCAATGTGCAAGTTTTGTAAAACCGTGTGGTTTGCGCAGAAGATTTGGACAATATTTTATTTGGGAAGAGAACGCGACGTCCAAATAAAAATATTTTTACATAGGAAGAAAGAAAAAAAAACGCTTCATAAGATAGGGGAATTTTGAAAAAATCAAGAAATTATTGAGAGAGTGAAAACCCAAAGCATCTGAAAATTATGATGATTTTAGACCAGCTGAACTTTGAGAACAAAGCTTGAATCCAATCTATAATGTTTAAAGGTGGAAAGATATATGCAAAGATGCACATTTTCTTGTACTACAAAATGGTGCAAATTTTGTCTAAAAAGGTTTCGGTACAGAGAAAGAACAAGAAAAAAACCAAGGCAAAATTGGCCGCTTGGAGGAATTTCCCGCCACAAAAACAATACGTGAGTTTTGGCGAATTATCATTGGCCGATCACGTCGCTAATAAAATCCAACTCTTCCAGAAATCATATAAAAGGGGATACATTCTCGAATATTTTTTTAGTGCATTCCAAATTTTGGAGCTAGAAGCAGCGGAAGCTTCTCTTCGAAAATTGTTCAATATATTATATAAGTAATTAATAATTATAATTCATAATGAATAACCAGCAAAATGCAAACGTTGTGATTCCATTATTTGTGAATCTTATTATGGATGCACATATAAGGCGGTAGGTTACAACTTATACTATACAAAACTAATAATAATCAAATACTAATATAATAATAATATACTAATCAAATTACAAAAAATTTCTTACTGAAAAAGATTACTTATAATATTGGTTTCAAAAATAAATAATATTTTATTAATTAATATAAATGCGTACATATGTACGTTACATCTTACACAAGAGAAAAGCTAAATCTAATAGTCATCTTCAGTTTCTTCTAAATCACTTTCTTTCGGTGCACTTTGTACAATCTCTACCAGAACCCATGTGATGGGCTGATGTAGTTGGTCTCTTACTTTTTTCCAACCCTACTCTATAGGATTGGCAATATGGGTGTTCACAGTTTTCCAACAAAGACATTGTAAATGTACGCCGAGAAGATGATGAATAGCAGCATCTTTTGTAGGTGGCAATCTTGCAATATTAAATTCACTTTGGCAGTTGTAATTTTTTTCGAGATTCGGAGTAACCGTTTTTGTATTTCCACCGTACAATGATACCAATGCTTTGGTGCCAACATCTGTAAGTTCCTTTCTGTTTGCATTTTCTGCACAATCAAAATATTGTAATTCATATTCATATTATTGTTCTAACATGACCCGGAGTGGTAAATATAATAAAATTTCCCTTAATGACAGAGGCAGGATTTTTAAAGAATGCAGGACGACCAAGATTGAAGAGCAACAACGAAAGCTTTAAATTATTACAAAAAAGACAACATTATCCCGTCGTTTTATACCATTATTTTTTTTTTATTTTTATACCATTATTAATTGCTCGATCAACTTAGAACGTCCAGTCGTACATAGAAATATGTATATTTTTACCCTTAATTAAAAATGTAAATATATTTTGTAGGTACTCTAAACAATTTTGTGTTATTCTCCAACGAGATGTTTGCGAAGTATTTGATTGTTGTGTACTAATGCTTAGGTGTAGGTTCAGAAATATCACTATCAGACTTCCAAAAAATTGTTCTTCGGTCTCCTCCAACTACAAAATTCATTTATTGGCCATGATGAATTGAAAAAATAGATAGAAAAAATAGACCTAAAAATAGGTGCATCATTAGAAGAAGATAGAAGATATTGAAATTTCACAAAAATAAAAATAAATGTGTATCTAAGTTACAATTAAAAATTTTCATTTGTAGAAAATATGTTTTCAATTACTCTAAATTTGTTTTCAGGTTTTCAAATCTGTTTGCATTTTGTTTCAGATCTCTTTTCATTGCTTTTAGGTCTGTTTTTATTTGTTCCAACTGCTTCCATTTGCATCGAGTGTGTTTTCATTTGCACCAAAACTGTTTCCATCTTTTTCCAAATGTTCCAAATTTTTTTTCACTTATTTCAGATCTGTTTTCGTTTGCTCCACATCTGTTTTTATTTGTTTCAAATTATACTGTAAAAGAGTTAGTTGCTATGTCATCTAAAATTCTTGCCAATGACGATTTGTCATTTTTTCTCATAACTGACTTTCTGGATCAAATAGAGATGGAGGAAGTATAGATAATTCATAATTGAAGTTATCCTTTAATTTTCAGTACAGGATTTGCAGTCAAACATCAGCATTCATTCTCTGGGTCCTGTAGTCCTGTATCAATATGTTGAATAGCTCCGTCAATGACAATACCATTCCTTAATATCGTAATTAAAATCAATATTATAATCTTTTCCAGTAAGAAATTTTCTGTAATTTGATACCACACACCATTTTTTTATGATTTTTTTGAAGTTTTTCAAAATAACGGACAAAAAACGGATTTTGCACACTTCGATTTTTCTAGACTTTTAGAAAGTACGATAAGATTCAAACAACGAACTAAAAAAATCCAACCCCATCTTTGTGGGAATTAGTTCTACCTAAAAATCTATATCTACCGTACATGGTGTCTGTTGCAAAGCTACAATTACTTACCTGATTTAATAATTTCCCAGTAGTTGCACAATACATTTTCATCGTTTCGTTAGTGGTAAAAGTGAATATATACCGATTGCTTGTGGTAATTTTACAAATTAGATTTTTGTTGTCAAATACAAAAAGGCAATTACCCACCAGAAAATCCCACACTTCTACCTCGGTTGAAAATACCTTGTTGTAAACAAATTTGTTTGCATCAAGGAATACAAAGATATCATGAAATTAAAAAAATCTTGAACATGTCCAGCATCAAGGAAATAATACGATATTTTTCGTAAAGGAGTTGCGTCAACATCCCAAGTAGAGGCGTAGCCGCATCTGCAGACACCTATCGCGTATTGATTCTTCATAATTAATGACAGATAATCACTGCAACATGTAAATTTTCCCCTATCTTTATATTCTTTCAAATCCGTACTAATTCGAATGTTACCATTATTTTGCATCAATATGAAGGAATCTTTGTAGAAATTTAGAGTGTCAACTTCAAATTCTATCAAGTTAATCTGTTTTACGCCAAATTTAATACTGTACAAATCCTGGTTCTTATCTATAAAATAAATACAATTTTTATGAACATCATTTTTAATCAGAGAAAGACCCCACAAATTTTTGAATAGACATATTTTTTTTATCCCACACAACTATTCTATACGTAGAGGCACAGATCAGGAAATTGCATTGTTTAAAAACTCCACGATTCATACAGTTCATTCTTAAATTAACTGCAAATTAAATCATTCCAGTGACTGAATTAACTACAACAACTGTTTTGTTTTTCATCCAAGAAATTAACACTTATGGTGCGATTCTCTAAAAATTTTATTATAGAATGTTACGATAACATTATGTTAATAACATAGCTCTGTAAAAACTTCCATAACATACTGTTATAATGTTGCGACAATTTCAATTCTGTAAAGTCAACTGTTACGAAAACTGTAATAATGACATTAGCATTGCGTTAGAAATAAATGTTAGGTTAAGCGCATGCGCAGTTTGGTTTTTTATCAATTTGTTAATTTAGGAATATAGATTCCGTATTAGAAGCCAACGTAACAACCGTAATTGAAGATTTTGAATCGGCTGAATCAAATGTTGGTTGTTCTCATCGCATATCTCCAAATAAGAACTTATTTGAAAAACTGAGGTCGAATCACACCAAAAGTTCTTCGAATACCCATCGATCATTGCCTGCAATTAGTGAGGAAATTTTAAAATTATATAAAGAGAATACTAGTAATGGAAATGAACACATCGCATTGAAGAAAAAAAAAATAAATTTAGCATATAATACTTTTAAATTTGAAGTTGCTAAATATAAATTTGAGAATCCGGGGTTCGAGTTCGAGATGGAAGAATTTTGTGATTAATTAAAATCGTTCATAATTATAATTTTTCTAATTAGGTAATAGTTTTTTTTTTTTAATTCAATCAAATAAATAAATAAATCAAATAAATCAATTATTATAATTTTATGTAATATAATTATCCCTCTGCATTCCTTCCCAATTCCAAAATACTGTCATTGCCTATATCCGTAAAACAAAATTTGTATTAATACACTAGGCTGGGCAGAATGGGACAAAATAATCTTTTAAATAGTGCCACTTTAGTATGAACCGTAACTGTACCCACCTGTTGCTGTGTACACATATAATATACATACATAATATAATTTTTGAGTAGAATCTAAAAGATTTACTTAACCGTTGGTTGGCTACATAGGTAAAATTTTAATGCATTGTGCATATAAGTGAAATATTCACATGACTCGTAGTCAAAAAATTGCATATTGCACATGATTTATAAATTTACTGGTTTTGAATTAATGCTGTTTCTTCTTTCGTTGTTGGAAATTGGACCCACATCACATGGTAGCATCACATTTGTTATCGTATGACAAACAAGTCTTATAGCTCTACGACAAGATATATGAGGGGATAGTTCATTAATTAAGTCGATAAGTTCTCGCAAATTCTCTTTCCACGACACTAAATGGATTCTGTGAGTCTCGAAGAGTATGTTCTATGTATCCTCATAGAATTACTAAAAAATGTTATAATAAGTAGGTCATACAAATACTGTTGTTAAAATTATAACCTACCGCCTTATATAATATGTGCATAAAATTCACAAATAATGGAATCACAACGTTTACACTTTGCTGGTTATCCATTATCAACCATAATAATACTACATAAAATAATAATTATAACTATTTTAGAAAATTTTAAAATATTCAAAATACATCCAGTAAAAACAAAGTTTTTATCGCATAACCTCACATTTGGCGAACATTTCATAAACTGTCAAGTTTATAGAATCATAACAGTGCGTAACATGACCTATAATATGAATGTTAAATTACAGTGACTGTTAGCACTCAAATGTTAGTAACATTGATGTAATTTTTTTACAGAATACCAATTCATAACATTTATGTAATTTGTGGGCGTGGCCATCCATAACATAACTATTATAGAATGTTAAAAGTTACAGAATCGCACCATTAATCATCGAAGTGAATTATTTTAGAATATATTATATTGGTGTATTCTAGGTCTGTTATGGCCACATTGTAGAACAATGTAGATTGTGTCATCGATTTAAACTTCTTGAAAAATTTTTGGTATAAAAATGTTTTTGTCGTTGATGATCTTGTTACAGAATAATTTTCCTTTTTACATTTAATTTTCCCAAAAATTGTATCGATGTTAAAAATCTTACTTATACTTGTGGAATTGACTTGTTCGAAAATGTTTTGAACAATATCTGGCAGTAATCTGGCCAGTCTGTGTTGGTCCATTCGGTTAGCGTGATCATTCCAAGCTCTCTTTCGGTGCTTCATGAACTTTACTATATCCACCACGTCACAGCGTTGTCTGATACTTTCGCTAGATTGTCTGTCTCGCAGTGTTAGGCCTTGTATGGTTCGCAGTATCTTCATTTCGACAGTTCTTACTTTTTGCTTTGTTCTTTTTGTTTCAGCTCTTGTTTCTGTAGCGTATGTTAGAACAGGGCGTACCATTGTTTTATATATCTTGACCTTGGTGTCCGTTCTCATATATTTATTGCTCCAAATTATGGTTCTTAGACTGCCATATATCTGTGTCGCTTTGATGGTCTGTTGCTGTATCTCGCCCATTAAATCTCTCGGGCTGTTAAGTTCGGTGCCTAGGTAATTGAATCTCATGACCTGCGCCACTATCTCTCCATCTATTTCCAATTTCCAACGGATATGTTCTTTAGCAATTATCATTGTTTTCGTCTTCTTTGTTGAGATTTTCATGTTGTATCGTTTGCCGGTTGTGTTAAATTGGAACAGTAGTCTTTGTAAGTTGTCCTCGTCATCAGAAATCAGTACATCTGCGTAGCATAAAATATTGATATTTTTATTTCCCATACAATATCCTTCCTTATGTTTTACAGATTGGATGAGCTTATTCATTATCAGATAAATCTGAAGAGAAAGTGGCTAAGAGAGTCACCTTGTCGTATTCCTGTGTTAATTTCAATAGCCTTTGTTATTTTATCTGATGTTATGATTTTTGTTGTATTATTTGTATTTATGTCATATATTAAGCTGACTAGTTGTTGTTCTATTTGTTCTTCGTTTAAAACTCTTATAACGTCTTCCTTCCTTATTCGATCAAAAGCTTGGGTGAGATCTACAAAGCACATGAATACTGGGTTGTTAAATTCTATGGATTTCTCAATAATCTGGCGCAGTATGAAAATCGCATCTATTGTGCTTCTGTTTTTTTGTATCACCAATTCTTCCGTTGAAATCACCCATCATGTTAATTTTTTCTTCCTGCATCTGGTGCATATACAGATATTACGTTTAGTTTGCTATTGTCGAAATCAAATGAGACCGATACAATTCTCTAGTTTACATATTTTGTATTTGTAATATTCTTCACCAGCGTACTATGTATTAATAATCCTACTCCTGCATGTGCTCTCATGTGGTTTTTTACTCCACTGTAGACAAGGAGAAAATTTCATCTCATTGCAGTACCTTTTCCTTTTCTTTTTGTTTCACTTAGCGCGCATATTTGAATGTTATGGTCTTCTAATTCAGCTACAATTTCTTGATCTTTATTGTTCTAAGAGCCTATGCAAAAGAATTGGGTGTGGATAAAATAAATTAATAAAATTAAAATTGGAAATGAAAGACAAGATTTGCATACGCGCGTCGCACCTGAGTGATAAGCCGTGCACACTATCACCGTTCCATTTTACAATATTAAAGTTTTATTTTTGAAGTTATTTATAATTGATTTATACATGCATACCTAATACCCACCTAAAAAGTTGTTAAGAAAACGGCAGCTGGCGTCAAATCTGTGAAAATATTTACGGTGAAAGATTCACAGGACGCCTTTTGTTTTGTAGGAAATCCAACACAAGAAGTTGCTAAGTCAAAATTTTGAAAGCAAATATGGAGCTTACTACATGCCATATTGAAAATTTTAAGTACGTAGAACTGTTCTTTTGCCATAGAGAATCGTTACAAAAAAAATCAAGTCAATACGACAATTCACCATGTTTAAATTTGATTTTGAAAACTTTAAAATGGATTATCTCCGGTGTCGGTAATTTGACCCCCGGTAATTTGATCCCGGTAATTTGATCCCGGTAATTTGATCCCCTGGTAATTTCGTCCCCGGTAATTTCGTCCCAGGTGATTTTACCCCCAAGTAATTGGGGGTAAAAAAAATAATTTCGATTTATATTATTCTACTGCATTTTTGTGATGAATTACTTAAAATACATTTTTATTTAAAATAATTTATTAAAATATAGGTACATTATTTTACAAAATTGCTCCTCTTCATGCTTGTAATTTGGTGTTAATTATTTGCATAGTCCGTAAAAAAGAGATATCCGCGCGAATATTATATGCATCGGTTAAGTAATCGCCCCATTACCCGTGGCTTTTTTTGATCACTTAAAAAAAAAATGTTAAATAAAAATTTAAATTGTATATACCTACAGGGTGTTATACAAGACAATTTTTTAAGAAAGCTTTTCAACTTTTTATTTCTAGTTTTTAATTTCTGCCTTGGAACGGTCATAGCTCCCAAAGATATTAAATTAAAAATTAGATTCCAATAAAATCAATTAGTTTTAAGCTCTGGATTAAATAAAAAGTTGTTTGAAAATTCAAAACTTTATTATTTTTGTAGTATTTCGAAAACCCTGTATATTTTATACAAAAGAATTAATTTGAATTTTAAACTGCTTGCGTTTTTAAACATTAGTTTTGCCAACAAAAAAAGTAGGTATATTAGGACTGTTTGACAACAGGACAACAATTTGAATTGAAAGTACAATCAGAATAGAAAGAATCAACTCACAAAATGACAACAGTTATTACTAGCACTCGTGGAAAGAAGAAACTTGTAGACAACATGAACTTCATATATGAAGCACAAAAAAAAAATTCCGATGGGTCCATAACGTATTGGAGATGTGAAAAGAAACTATGTAAGGCACGAATTTCAACTTTAACCAAGGATGTAAACAATGAAGTAATTAAAGCTGTTGGAGACCATAATCACCCATCTTCGCCTGCAAAACCTTTTGTTAAACAATTTTTGAACACTTTGAAGAGTACTGCACTAGCACAACAAGAAGCCCCTCGAACCATTATTGCCTATGCAGTTCAGAATTTAAATACCACTGAAAAATCTCAATTGCCATCGGTATCACTTCTAAGTAGAAATATAAGAAAATGGCGTCAAATTAAGGAATGTGCGCCTCCAATTCCTAATACCAGATCTGGATTTGTGATTTCTGACGAATTTAAATTTCTTAGCAATGGTGAACAATTTTTTCAATTTGATAGCGGTTTACATGATGAAGAAAGAATTCTTATCTTTGCAACTAGTAGTGGCTTAGATGATCTTGAAAAAAATAAAAATTGGGCAGGTGACGGTACATTTAAATGTTGCCCTAGCATTTACTATCAGTTGTATATTTTGCATATCCAAATAGAAACTTTCAGTGTTCCCAGATTATTCGCTCTATTACCGAATAAGAAGGAAGTAGATTTACGGCCAAATGCTCAACCGGAAACCTTCATGATGGATTTTGAGAAATCCAGCATTAACGCCTTTGCTACGGTTTTTCCAAACGTTGGAATTACTTCATGTTTGAAAAAAAGATTAAAAATATCTTAACCTTCCCAATTAGATAATTAAACAAATATTCGATAATACTCAATCGATGATTTCGTACGTCATATCGATCAATCATTTATAATTCATTAAATTTGATCAATGATTTTATGCTTCATATCGATGATTGCTCCATCACTTCTATAATAAGAAATTGATTAAACAAAATTCACAGTATTGATGAATAATTCATCATTTTTCTAACTTGATCGATGACTTGGTACAGGCAAGAAAATATGTAAAAGTTAGTTTTTGATGGCAGGAACAACAATAATACGATTGCTAGTCTTAAAGGAGGAGTAGTAGAAAAATTACAAGAAAACATTTAAAAGTCAGGGGCTGTCAAAATTTTGGATTAGTTATTTGAACTTTGAAATAGGAAGGAAAGATCTTTTGCAGTGGTGTGATACACCAAAATAAAGAGAATAAGGAGCCCGAATTTTCGAGACCAAAACTAACGCTGAAGGATGAAAATAAAGAGAAAAGTATTAAATGTGAGAATTTGCAGGATTTTGAAATGGGTAATTGAAGATTGCAGGGGCATGGTGTAAGTTAGAACAACCAAACTCGCTATAAGTGTATAAGAGCATAAGAAGAAGATATTTGGAAAATTTCATCAAGATCAAAGCAACTTAAAAATTTCCAAATTCATGGCTAGAGTTGTTTTTTTTTGGAAAATCTGTTTTTATATAAAAAGCCGCGCTGTAAAACAAGGAGTTCAGTGGATTTTAACGAGTTGTTCTGGTAAGACTTGCGGTCCTAACCTTATTTTCGGAAAATTTTGTGAAAAATTTGAACCGCAGAAAATTATTTTGTTTACGAAAGTGAAGATTCGGAAGCCGTCGATCCTAACCTAACAAAAGGTGAAAAATTTGTTTACATTTAAGTTTGAATTGGGATAAAGGCAATACATCATTTTTTTTAAAGAATTTTTCTACAACAGTATTTGGGGGTTTGTCTTATCAAAAAGTGGTATATGTTTGTGGATTGTCGCAATTAAGAATATTTACCTGTTTACCTGTTTTGTTTATTGACCTCAATAGTTTATGACGTCCTTCGTATATTATGTATTTTTATGTTAGGTTAAGTATTTATGCTTGAAAGCTGGTACCATAATTTCCCAGATTCGTTCTGTTTATCGAAGTAGCTGGATACTGTTGATGCGATAGAACTTGCTGTTTTATTTGCCCTACCCCTCACACCCAAGATCCTGTTACAATCTAATCCGAGGGAAAGATATTTAATTACTACAACGATAAAAGGTTATCAGAAGAAAGTGTTGAGGAGCGTGATTATCGCCTCTCATTAATCCACAAGCGCCTTTCTAAGGCTACGTTTATGTTGGAGCTGTAATAACTGATAAAGCGAAGAAATAGCTTCGCTCTAATCGCTGTTCTACGAATTAACATTGACTTGCGCGCTGCTTCAACATAAACGGTCGCATAAGAATCAATGCATTACAAATCACTGCTTCGCTAGAATCACTGCAATCGTCACGGCTTGCAGCTCCAACATAAACGTACTCTAAGGAGAGTGAAGAGCAGCGCGATCATCGTTTAGATTTGATAAGAGAAAGACTTTTAAATGAGAGTGAAGAGCAGCACGAACATCGTTTAGGTTTGATAAGAGAAAGGCTTTCAAATGAGAGTGAAGAGCAGCGGGAACATCGTTTAGGTCTGATAAGAGAAAGACTTTCAAATGAGAGTGAAGAGCAGCGAGAACATCGTTTAGGTTTGATAAGAGAAAGACTTTCAAATGAGAGTGAAGAGCAGCGCGAACATCGTTTAGGTCTGATAAGAAAGAGAATTTCAAATGAAAGTGAAGACGAACATTCTCAACGTTCAGATACAGCTCTCGACTGTTCTACCCTGGCAGTTCTTCACGAAACTCCCGAAGGCAGAATTAATCGTTTGAACGCCACGCGGCAAGCGGCTCATGAGCGGAGAAACCAGTTCAACGCAGATAATTTTAAGAAGGCGATTAATGTTTACGCTAACTTGCCATGTTCAGTTTGCAAAAAATGTTTGTATCCCCAGCAACGCGTTCATTTGTCAACTACAAATTTGAGCTCCATTTTGCCTGAAGAATTGGTAGCTTTAGATGAATTATTTGTTCACGATGCTCAAACATTATTAAAAAACGTAAAACTCCGTCTAAGGCGTATTGGAATAATGTGTCGGTGGCTGCAATACCTGCAGTAATAAATACCTTATCAGAAATTGAAAAACGTTTTATTTGCAGAGTAGTGCCGTTTCTGAAAATAATGAAACTTAAAAATCGTTTCAGTCAAGACTGGTGCAAAGGGCAGGCAATTCTTTTTGCTCAATATGTGGTCGAAGTGGCAGAGCAACTTCTGCTTGAACCTAACCAACCTGGATTGGTACTGGTAGTTGAAAGTCGTGAAAATGTAGAGCGTTCTAGGGAGTTTCAAATAGATATGGGTAAACTTCAATTAGCCTTGCAGTGGCTGTTAACGAATATAAAGTTAACGAAAAAAACACTCTATAAAGATGTTCGTTTATATTTTCCTACCGTGATCGATATGTGAAGCCGCATTTCCCAATGAAGAACCAATTGCCGAAGGGACATCTACATCTACGTATACTGCATTGAGTGACAATGTGTCTATATTACATGGTTCTTTTCATCAGGGCAATGAACGTTTTAGTCCAGAATCACGTGGTCGGCAATGCACAGGGATCGCAACTGTTGATAGTGTGGCATTTTCTCTGATCGATCCTAATGATTGGTGCAAAAGCGACATAGATCAAATATTATTGTGGCGGATAAATATTATGGAGACTGTATCACAGCTCGAGCCAATCCCAATGTCGGAGAAGAACATATTGAGTATTTGGCTGCAACTGAGCTTCAACCCAATGTGACAATAATCGCCAAGTAGTTATCAAGGTTTGTCATGGTTCAGCTTATTTAAATATTTATTTATGTATAATTTTATATTATATTATTTAATAAAAAAAATGTTTTTCCCAAGTATATAATTTTTTGGAAACCGACAACTCGGCACTTGTCAACTCGGCACCGGACAACTCGGCACCGGACTACTCGGCACCGAGACAACTCGGCACCGAGATAACTCGGCACCGTGACAACTCGGCACCGTAAGAACTCTGCATTCCAATTTTTAATACCGTTTTCAGATAATATCTTAATCCGACACGGTTGGTAATTAAAGTTAAATATATAAGAGAGTTTTTACTCTTAGTTTTAATAAACGAATTATCGCAGTGAATAAATACAGAACTAAAATGAATCCCAATGAAATTTTATCTCAACGAGAAGTAGATAGATACAATCATGATGGTTACATATATGTTAAAGATAAACCGAGTATGGACGGTCTGAGATTTTTTTGGCGTCGTCAAAATAAGGATCATGGAAAAAATTTGATTGGCAATAGAACGTATTGTAATGGGCGCATATGGACAAACACAATTGACGGATCTTTTCATTCCTTACGAATCCCACATACGTGCAGTAATACCGGTAATGCCGTTCAAGTTGAAATTGCAAAAATTACCACAGCTGTTAAAAGAAAAGCTAAAGAAACAATGGAAAGCCCCCAAGAAATCAGAACTGGGGTTTCTCAAAATATTTCAGAAGCTGCTTTAGGACAATTACATTCGCGAGCAACGATGAGAAGAATTGTCAACAGGACTCGTGTTGATCAAAATGCAACACCTAATCCACAATCACGTGAAGAAATAGTTTTGCCCATTCAACATAGTCAATATGAAAGTCATCCTGGACAGTTTGAACTGTTCCTTTTGGGAGATTCTGGATTTGGCGATTCACAACGAATTTTGATATTTGGGCGAGAATACCATAAAACTTGGAGTGGACAAATGCGAGAGGTTTATATGGATGGTACGTTTTTGTTAACTCCTCCATTATTCAGCCAAATATTTGTCTTGCTTGTTCGTCGTGGTGAAGGTCGCGGATTTGTTTTTCCGGTTCTTTTTTGTCTGCTTCCGAACAAGTTACAAACAACCTACTCTAAACTTTTTGGAATGATTAAAGATATGTGGCCAGAATTTAATCCAGATGCCATTAATGTAGATTATGAGATTGGCATACATAATGCTCTGCGCGCTGAATTTCTGGATGTCAATATTAGAGGTTGCTTCTTTCATCTCGTTCAAAATCTTCGCAAACATCTTTCAGAAGTTCACCTTCTTGGTCGTTATAATACCGATTCTGATTTTGCATTAAAATCGCGTATGATAACCTCGGTAGCTTTTGTTCCGGAAGATGGCATTGATACGGCACTTAACGTTCTGGAAGACTATCTGCCCCTAGAACTAGAACCAATAATTAGTTGGTTCACTAATACATATATTGGTAGACTGAGAAATAACGGAACGAGAGCCCCACCTCTGTTTCCCTACAGAGTGTGGTCGGTATATCAGCGTACGTTGCTTGGTGTTGATCGAACGAATAATTTTGCGGAAGCTTGTCATAAAAAGCTACAGCAAGGATATGGGGTAGCACATCCTCAGTTATTTAAATTTATCGATAATTTAATAAAACTACAAAAGACATTCGATGCCGATTACGAACGATTTGTCGCAGGGTATGAAGCACCACCAAAACGAAAACGCTACGAAGACGCAGATCTGCGTATCCTTAATAAAGTGACAAATTACGAGGAAGAAAATATGTTAAGAGTATTTGCGCGGTTTGTCACATAATTACGTAATGGATTAATATCTACAAATACCCATCTTTTAAATTAAAAAAATTAATAAATGTAATTTTATAATAAATGTTTTTCAATAGCAACAAAATATATTAATATTTTATAAGAACTTATATATTTACAAGAAGATATTAATATAAAATATTTTTTATATTTTTTATTAAAAATTTGAATGCTGAGTTCTTACGGTGCCGAGTTGTCCCGGTGCCGAGTTATCTCGGTGCCGAGTTGATGGTGCCGAGTTGCCGGTGCCGAGTTATCTCGGTGCCGAGTTGCCTCGGTGCCGAGTTGACGGTGCCGAGTTGACGGTGCCGAGTTATCCGGTGCCGAGTTGTCTCGGTGCCGAGTTGGTAAAAGCCGAGTGGTCCGGTGCCGAGTAGTCCGGTGCCGAGTTTAAAAGTGCCGAGTTGTCGCGTACCGATAATTTTTTTTTTTTAATTTTTATCCATCATTAATAATTACACAAATACACAAATTGTAATTGTTTGATTTCATCACATCCAGCAGAATCTTACTGCAGCGTTGGAACGTGAGTCGCGGGCTTTAGACGCTCAATGGCAGTCATAACCATGTAGAGCAGTCTAAAGTTGTCATACATGCCAAATTTCTACAAAAAATCGGTGAAAATTCAGTGGATAATATTCAATCATCCCCAATTTTTCTATCCTTAGGGTTGGAATTTTTCTTTGAAATTTAAATGGAACCACCTTGGAGGTATACCTCATCTAATAAAAAAATAATCATCAAAATCGGACTAGTCTGGAAAAAGTTATGTGTGGTCATCCATTAAAAAAAAAAACAAAAAATATATACGTGTCGAATTGATAACCTTCCCCTTTTTTGTTTTCGTCGGTTAAAAATAATATATAGAATATGTTTTTGCAGGAATCAAGAGGATGATAAAAGTGATGACCACGAAAAACCATCGCAATAAACTTCAACTTATTTCACCAATGAGTTATTTTTTGTATCATGTATCATTTTATGGTGAAAAAAGAAACACTCTGATTGGTCTATGTTTTTTACCAACCGAACAAACATATTAAAATAAAGTTAGGACTAAAAATATTTGAAAAAGAAAATAATGAATAATTACGTTTTAATTTAATTATTTATATTCTTGTCCGCGGCTGCTTATTCTTTTATTCACAGCTGACCAAATATTGCACTTGGTCGTTCCCCTATCCGCAACCCGGGGACGCGCCACGCTGCTAGTTAGGCACCAGGAACGTGCGCAAGCGATTTGCGATCGCAAGCTTATCCCCTGGAACGTGGAAAAATGGTGAACGCTTCACGAATATGCGTGTCATCCTTGCGCAGGGACCATGCTAATCTTCTCTGTATCGTTCCAATTTTAGTAGATGTACCGCCGAAGCGAGTACGATTAACTTTATTTGCGATTCTATTTATATAGGGAAATTTGTCAGTTGGTACTTCATCGGATAAAAAATATAAGATTATTCGCCAAATAAAGATAAAGTTGCAATATCTGATGCCTCTAATACTCTTACTTGGGCCTTAAGCTATGACATTTATAGGGCCCCCCTTCTGAAATAAAAAAATTATTATTTTTCGGCAACCTTTTTTTTTAAACTAAATTTAGAGTAACAAGTATTAAAATCACAATAAAATCTGTTATTTTTTTATAATATTTGAATGCCCTGGAAACTCCTTTTTGCACAGGATCATTTATTATAATTAACTTCTTATTTTATTATTATAAAATCACAAAAAATTGGTCACATTTTTTTTACTTTTGTTTTCAAAAAATTGAAAATTGACTTAGAAAGCTGGGAATAGTGGCGTTAACCTTAGAACTCTTAGCTGAATAACCAGTTAAAATTTCAATTCAATCGTGCTTTCCGTTGGGGAGATTTTGGTGGGACGGAAATACATATACACAGGTCCAACCAGAGGGGAGTGGCGTTCGGGGATTTGTCCCCGGGGCCCGGTATCCCTCAAGGGCCCGGAAGGGCAAATTACTGAATAAATTTCAGAAAAGCATCTTGAAAGTGTAAATAAAACTCTGTATGTTGTATCTAACCAAAAATTAGTAGATTACTATATTTTTTTGCACTTGGTTGGTCCTTTTGGTTTGTCCTTTTGGTTGGTAATCCTACGGTGGCTTTTCCTTTGGATGATTTTGGACTTATAACATTTTCTTCATTTTCACTGTCAGAACTGCAAATTTGTATTCTTCTCTAGTAACTAAAGGTAACTGGGGCGACTATCCTTTTAGATACGGTGCTTGCCCTTTTTATTTACAAAGTAAATAAAAATTATTCAACAATAAAACGTAATAAACAGTGTAATTTAAACTCTAATGCATGCAAAGAAACCAAAAATGGACTGAAACTACAATCAGTAATAAACAAATATTCAATAGAAATTACTTGCCAATATAGTTTCAACGCCTGTAGAAGTTTCGCAGCGGAAGATTTTCGCTCGAAAGGAACGGAAGAAACGTGTGGGTCTATACTGACTGTTTACATGACACTGAGGTCTGCGAGAGAGGTACTTATAATTATAGTTTGTAGTAAAACGTTAACGCCACTAAAGCCATAGTGTATTAAAAATCGGGGTAAGTATCCAACTGAGGCAACTATCCGGCTTTTACCCTATCCATCGACGACGTATTCACGTTAAACCATACTGCTATGTCCCCGAACATAGCCTCCTCGGATCCGCAATTTTTTTAAAGAATGTTTAGTTGCATTAATGTGTTTATTGGTTTCAAATACCAAATAATACTAAATATAATTTTATTTTTTAAAGTATGTTAAAGCCATAGGCCTTATTATCCTACCATAATAAAATAAAGTTTACTAGCAAGGTTTTTAAAAATTTTAATTTTGTGTTTGTCTATGGTACAAGTTACCATTTTTCGTTTATATTAGCTTTTACCAAATTACTAGTGCTTAGCTTCGAGTCCCCGGTTGAGTTTACCTATGAAGATTAAGGTAAAAAATTTCTACCAGGCAGAGTTTACCAACGAGATTAGTACCTAATTCTACTAAGCGGCTGAGTTTACCATCGCCCGCACCAAAGAGTATGTATATATAGAGGGACAGCCATTAACAAATATTTGTCACAAGTTTTTGTTAATGGCGATTTAAATGGCTATATTTGTCACAAGTTTTTGTTAATGGCTCTGCTACGCCATCTAGTAGACGGTGTGATCTCTACGTTTGAATTTTTAATTTATGGCTGATCCTTTATATACAGGGAGGTATTTTTGCAAAAATAAGTTTTTACATGTTAATTTCCTATGTTCAGCTAACTCATTCAGCACCCTGTATATAGAGGACCAAAAATTAAGACATAGAGATAACCCCCTCCACTAGATGGCGTAGCAGAGCCATCAAGAAATACTTGGGACAAGTATTCCCATAAGAGCTGTCCCTCTGTATATACTGTAATCTACACTTCGAATTAATAAAAAAATGAATTTTTGAAAGTCGTTAATTTCTGTTTGTAATTAATCGGGTTTATAATTTTTAAGAGGAGCAAAATAAAAAAAAAACTCTTATTGAAAAACTGAAATAAAGGTTTATTCAAAATTAAATGGTTGACAATAATCCTTGTCTTGGGACCTTGGGATGTTTTTGTGTGTGAGGCCACTGATCTCGAAATCACATTTATTGTAAAATTATTGAATCTTGATTTCAATATCATTTGCCTCGTTTATGTTTTTGGTGTTAATAATATAATAATAATAATCTTGATAAAGGTTATCATCGATAAAATTGTCAAATAAAAAATTGTTCACACACGAAAAAAATAATTGTTCAGTTTTAAAAGTTACCTTTTTATTGTCACGCCACTGACCAGATCGGGTCCTGCGTATGAATCTTCTTATCATTCAGAAATACGGTAGCTACGGTAGTAAACAGTAACGAATTATATTTGTGGATTGCACATGTTCCACAGCTGCGCTCCAATCTTCTTGTTATTTGCTGGACCATACTATTGTTTTTCATCAAAAATATTCACGATCGACTGAGTGGCAACTTTACCAGAACTATAATCCTCCTTATTGTTCCAGAATCTTAAAGGTAAGTAACTATGAAAATTTGTTTTATCTTTCCTCCTTTTTATCAAAATGGCGGTGTCTAATCTTGCAACGTTAATGCACATTTAATACAAAACTTGTAAATTTTAGTAAAACCACGGATCTTGGACTTTTCTTCAACTTCTCATACGGATATTTAAGAAGACTTCTCTAACATCACATCCAATCTCGGAAAAATAGAAAAATTCACACTTTCTTGGTCTTTTTAGACCCCGCTCAAAAAAATCACACTCGCCTCCAGCAAAACCGCTCTAGGGAGTCCTGATTCCAACTTTACCAAACTAAATTTTGGTTAGTTTCTAAAAATGTACAGCACGTAGCACAAATTAATAGACACTTCATTTTAGGTAACCGCAACACTAATAAACACTCGATGATAAAGATGGAAGACAAATAATATGTTAAAAGTGTGTTGAAAGTAACATAAAATAGTCCACAGTATTTATTTTTGAATAATATAACCGAATTTGCAGGACATCGACAAATTCAAGTGAACGCGTGCAAACAAAAATAAACCCGAACTATGGCTTCATGGCAGAACAAAACCGAAGACATGAACATAAATTGTCAAACTCTCAGAATTCAATAAAAAAATTTATAACCAAAAATGAAATCCTAATTAAAATTAAAATAATAAAAGTTTAACCAAATAAAAGATGACAATACATACTCTTTGCCCGCACCGATTGAGGCTTCTCTTTCCGGATTATTTACTTATTAGTAGAGGGCGGATTTATGTTTACTTACATGTTTTGTTTGATGTACCATAGAAAGCTGAATTTTTGTATCTAAACGTTTGTTACTGAAAGAAGCCAAACTAAGAAGTTTTATACCGCTTATAACTTAATATTTTTGGTTTTTACCGCATATAAATTTATTATCTATATATCGCATATAATCGTATAAATATAATCCATATTTGACAATTTTCTTAACTATTTTTTACGTTAAAATTAAATATAATTTCAAATTTAAATTTAAAATTTTTATCCGAATTTTTTAACCAATGAAAAACAATTGTGTATGCATTGCTTTAACACTTTAACTGCCATGGGCGTCAATTGGGGGGGGGGGCCATAAAAGGCAGCCCTCCGGCTCTTGCCTAAATAAAGAAAATTGGTTTAGAATAAAGAAAATTAAAAAAATCAAATTTTTTAGTGTTTTTTAGTATTTCTTCTTTTTTTTTTTGATTTTTCCTCTCCCTGAAAAATATCCTATAGACGCCCATGTTAACTGCCAACTGAACCATTAAACCATAGTATGTGTTAAGGGTACAAAATGAAATTATTGATGATATGAGCCCCGGAGACATATCAGCAATGAAATATGCACCAGTTACAATTGTGTGATGTACAGCGTTCCTTTTCAGCATACAAAAATGTTCTTACCGATAAACGGCACAGTTTTACAAGTGAAAATTTAAATAAAATTTTAGTACTTGATATTGTAATAAACTAGTTGACACTTAATGAATTAATTAATTTAGACTGAATTTGTGTAACCGTATATTCATATTTTAGCTCTATTTTCTAATTAGAAAATAGAGCAAAAATATTTTTAAATTATTTGGAAGACATGATTTAGCAGTATAGGTACTGAATAAGAATTTAAAGAACATTTCATGCAAGATTGAAATTTGAGTTGGTTAGAATTATAACCGCATAAAAAAATCTGATGTGGACACCACATAACTTCCTTGTAATTTTTAAAATTGGACAGGAATCTCGTTAATCTATTCATGCGCGTCATTAATTACAACTTTTGGCACGGACAATCGCAACCAAAAATAGGAGGTGCACAACTAGATGCTATAAGTGTCTCAAATCCAAAATTTCAACTTTCTACGACCTACCGTATTTGAGTTATGCGACATACAGACGTCCGTACATACGTACAGACGTCACAACGAAAATAGTCAAAATGGATTCAGGGAAGGTCAAAACGGATATTTCCGTCAAAATCTGGAAATCGAAAAAAATCGGTATCACAATACTTCCTTGTTTTACAAGGAAGTAAAAACGGTTAAAATTAGCCCAAATAAGTTTTTCATGTACGGTTATAATTATAACCGTTTTTTTATGCGGTTATAATTCTAACCAACTCAAATTACAATCTTGCATGAAATGTTCTTTAAATTCTTATTCAGTACCTATACTGATAAATCATGTCTTCCAAATAATTTAAAAATCGTAGAATTTTGTATAAACGATTGAGTTTTGATTTCGCTTTACAAGCAGATAGGTTGTGTTTGTACATTGCTCTGTCTTTCAGCTGTGTGTCATTGAAATTAATTTACATTTTAATTCAAAATGAGTAGAATTGCTTTTTCTTCTTTTTTAATATGAAGTTTCAAAGGGGAGGAAGTAGTGGCTAGATCAATCGAATTGATGAATAACCAAGATATGAAATGGATAATGGTATAGACCCGAATTTGAACCCAATCCAAATTAACGATACACAAACCAAACATAATTTAAATAATAATTCAAATTATGCTATTTCAAACCCTTTATCAAACACTCATGCTAATATCGTTGAAGATCAAGGCAACAATCTCAGTTAAAAATGAATTGTAGGACGAGGGACCATATGTAGTTTATTTTGAAAGTGAAGACAGTAGTAAAAGATTGCACCCTATATAGGTTATGAAAATTCTTCATTTCAACCACCCCGAATTTAACAATAACATCATAGAAATTAACCAAATAAGTCCTAATCTAGCAAAAGCGGTGTTTAACAATTATAAAAATGCCAACACGTTAATTGATTCAGTTCATCTCAAACAAAATAATTTAAAGGCGTACATACCAAAATTTATGACATGTAAAAGAGGAGTTGATACATCGCATTTAAAAGAAATCATTAAAAGCTGTTTGTACAATCCCGCATTTAAAGTCCTGGAAGTGCGACGACTGACAGGAAAGTAACCAAAGAAGACAAGGACGATTATGTCCCAATTCAAAGTTTAGTGGTAACATTTAAGCGCCAAAAATACCCATATACTCCCCAGACCCCCCGGAATACACCTATTATTTTGTGACTTAACCAATATGTTTAAACTTTTACTCCCTGATATGCAAAAATAAAATTACTTTTAGGCTTAGCAGCAAAATCAGTTTTTTCCGATTCCAAAGCTCTAAACATATTATTTGAGTCACAAAACAATTGGTGTAATTCGGGGAGTCTGGGGGGTATGGAATACTGGGGGGTATGGAATACCCCCCAGTGCACCCTTCTGGATTCTGGATTTTAGGTAGGAAGGCAGGGAAATATGGCTACGCGCACTTAGGCTACCAAATCGGGCCCATTGCATTCACGGTGATATCAATAAGCGAATGTAAGCAAAGCTTAGGGCAATTCAAAATTAATACATTTTTTCGTTTTTTTAGGGACCTGTTTTGTATATTTGTTTACGGGCCCTAGCTACTCTTGCTAAGCCCACTGCTTACTAGTGACGAAACTTTATGCGACGCATATCTTGTACTGGAGAAATAGTCAGTGTTAAAAGTAAAGGATTTACCACCTTGAAAAAATAAATTGACTGCATTGAAACAACAAAACTGCAGAAAGACCCTCTGTATGCAATGTCGGATTACAGCTAATAACACAAAAATATTTCTATGCCCCCAACGGTATAAATTTGCAAAAAAATCACCCGCTACTGAAAAACGCCTCGCTGGAGCGCACACATCTTTCAACACGAGACTATGAAAATTTTAATGAATAACACAATAATATGTTGATAAATTTTAAATTTAATGACTCAAATTAGTTATGAAATTTTCTAAATAATTACCAATTTAACTCTTAACATTTACTTGAGTTAAAATAAAATCTTACAATGCTTTCATATCTTTGTCTAACATAAGAACGATTAATAATTAACCAGAAGCCACATAGCTAAATTTTCAATTTATTTAAATCGTAATTATTGCAACGTAGCTAACTGAAAATTTAACGTAATGACTCAAATTATGAATAATAATAAAATTTTATAACATCACTACGTAGTTTTTAATTGTTTAAAAAAATGTTTAAGTTTTATTTCACAATAATGCGCTCACCCTGTACTTAAGTTGGAAGCGGCTTCTCTCGGTGATCATTTTGCTGTTGTTTCCCACGTTTAAAACGGCTACTGTTGGTTCAAAAGTTTTGTTTGTGTTAATTTTTCATGCACTTAATTGATAATTCCACTTATTAATTCCTTATTTACTAACTAATTCACTCTTTATTGAAAGTAAGTAATATTAACTTTGTTTTGTTGATTGCGACATTAATAAATTTTAACTAATTTTTTTATGATTGCAGGTTAAATTTTTATATTTTATAGAGACACAATTTTATCAACTTTCACGTTTGGTGGTCTCAGTCGCAATGTCCTTTTTGTATTCTGCGCATTTTGTTCTTACCATTTTCAAAATTACCAATTTTCAAACATAAAACAATGGCGCCAAATTCAATCGGTGAGGAATTCAACTTTTGTTGTTACATTTTCTCTTTTTAATTTTTATAACACTTTTATTTTAAGTTTTAGGCCATAAATGCATTATCATTTACAGTCCTGATCATCATTAATCATCATCCTCTCATTCGAAGCTTTTGTGATCTAAAAACATCTTTATTCCTAAACAAAACTATGAAATGATCTCAAATAATTCATCGGGTAAGTATTTATTTTAGAAATTTATAACTAAAGCTTTCCTCTTTTTAGGATTACACTACAAATCAACATATTATTTTATTTTAAAACTTAATTTCTTCTCATCGGGTGATGAAATTTGAACAACTAAAATTACCGTAAAGGCTCATAATCATATACAATATCCCAAGAGACAGGCATATATTCGACAATTTTCCCGCTCTCTACACAAGTGATTTTTGTACCTAAAAAAACTGCCCAAAGCACGAAGTTAATTTTGTGCGTCAAGAAACTATGATGTTATCAGTACCGCGTTACCTGTAGAAAATCTAAATGATATATTAAAAGATTGGGGTTTTAATATGAGAAAGAAGGATGGTGCAAATTATAAAGAAGCGGTTGTGAAACAGATGTGGAATTCGGTTGCGAAACAACTGCAGACAATTTATTTTAAAAGGTTTAATATAAAGATTGACCCATTTCAAGACATTGGTTTTGCTAATGCAAGAAGTGCTCGAAATTCAATTAGAAAAAAACTGCAATTATTACCTGAATTTAGAAAACTTAGTTCTGCCGCTTTTAGCGAATCTGAAGTTCAAGAAATTATTAATCTATACGACGAAAATACACCAGATGGGTTAAATAAGAAATTTTACCATATAGCGGCCCATGAATTAGCTTGGCGAGGTGGGGAAGCCGTATTTTGCTTGATCAGTTATTTTTGTGAAGAATTTGACAACAAAGGCGAATTTAAAGGAAGAATTGAATACAATCCTATTGTTTCAAAGACAGCGCAAGGAGGATCAAAAAAACTTACAGATTCTAAATGGCTAATTGTGAATGAGAACAAATCATTGTGCCCAGTAAGATAAGAATTACAAGTTCTTTATAATAATATATTAAATTAGCTAACAAAATTTATACTAAAACAGATTGCTAAGAAAATTGATTTCGAAAAGAGGTGAAAATGTACATATCCAAAGACTGTTTCTTACCCCTAATCCCAATTGGGAAAAAGGTAATTTATGGTTTAAGAATTCACCAATAGGGAAGAACATTATTGCAAGATGGACTAGAGCTGCAGCGGAATCTATTGGTATTGATACCAAAACTGTCAAAATTTCAAATCATTCACATAGATCGACCACTATTTCGCATTTAGCTAAAGCTGGTATACAAGAGGAATCACTAATTAAAATTACTGGACATTCAAGTAGTACTTCCCTTAAACCATATTTGCAGATGGATGAAGAATACCACAAGAGAATTGTACAAAACATACGAACGGAAGCTGTACTGAAAGATGTTCCTAAACTATTCACAAGCAATGGACTTCTCCAAGAACCAAAGCATTCAAATGTATATAATAATTGTACATTTAATATTTCAAATTAATTTTTATAATATTATGCGAGTTGAATATAATTATGTAAAAATTAATTTTATTAAAGAAACTGTTTACATTTAAAAAACAATATTATTAATAATGCTGCCAAGGGTAGCGGGTAATTGTCATTTTTTGAATATGACATGAAATGTCATATATCAATATGAAAATATTCGTTTTTCAAATTTTCACTTAATTTTAATGGGATTGGCTACTTTTCAATTGTTTTTGACAATGTCATTGGTGCATGTCGGTCATGTGACAGGTGCGGGCGATTCTCAACTTAATTTAATAAAAAAAACATGACAGTATATTACCCAGAGGAATTATTGTTATTTTAAGATTTCATTTTTCAAAAAACTATATTATAGTATTACATATAATAATAATATCTTATATTCTTATATTATCTTATATTATTTATAATAATAAATAATATCTAGATATTATTTAGTACGTAAATTCTGTATGTTCATCGTCTGACCGACCTATGTCTACTTAAAAGTATTATGACTGCTTTTCATCAATATTTTTTATATTTTAAAAACATAAACCCTTCATATTTTATACATAGTAATTTTGGTGAGAATAATGAGAACAATGCTTTGCTTGAAATTATTTCAGTAATCCTTTGGACATGTTTGTCACTTGTATTTTGTCAAATGTATTTTTTTGTCACTGGTAATCTCTGAAACTACTGAATTAAATTTAACCAAAATTTTTGTGCGTCTTCTATAGGCCATGAGGAGTGAATCTGTAACATAAAAAGTAAAAAAAATTGAAAGGAGAGCAAATTCGCATAAAAATAAATATTGTTAGGTATTGTGGCTATAAAAATAATTTTTGTTTGCGTGTCAGGTTGCTAATAAGTACTAATTACCAGCGAAATCATCTGTTACGTTTAGATTCCACCGTTGCGCCCCGAACGTAACAAAATGCATTATAGTCTATCTGAAATGCATAATATTTTATAACATTGTAATTTCTTTATGATAAGTATGTTTACCCGGGGCTTACGCCATCGCAATTTTTAATTTAAGAGCCTTAAATTGAGGAAATGTGATATCTTCTTATAGCTAGGGTTGGTAACAATTTTTGAAAAAGGGAGAGAAGATAGGGCCAATTTCCGGAAAAATTTAACACGTTAGAAACGGAAGCCAAATAGGAACGATTGTCTAATGTAGTTACATCGATTGTTGGTGTTCAAGTTGAATTTGTTGGTGCTTCGCAACGAGCAACTTTACAGAGTGTATTCTGGTTCGAGCCACTTCGAGTATTGAAATTCCATCCTTTGCGAAAGTAAGTGGAGTTTTATTCCGTTATTCGGGGTCATTTGTGATCGCACTGGAGGTCGAAATTAGGAGGCTGCTCTATCTGACGCTAAAATTCGAGGAACTGATTAAGTTAGGTTATAAACGTCCAATATCTAATCTATTTACTTTCTTACGTAAGAGCAAGAATAGGAGCTTGTTATACGACCTTTACAACAAAAACCAACCCGTTGCTCCTAACGGACGATTCGTATTTTGGATAGCTCGAAATCTCAATCGTGTCACCTTTTACCAACAACAACACAGAACGACAGAAGCCATTGATGCGCGAACGACAGTGGTAACTAAGCAAAGTAGATTCGGCAGGGGCGTACCAACGAATTGGTAACATCTTTGGCGAGCGGCATAAAGTGCATGGCGCCATTTTGAGTTATTTGTGTTTATGAGTGGAGCAAGAGTGATCTTGTCTTTCAACCCCCCCCCCCCATAAATTGCTCTACCGTAAGTTGAGCCGTAGCGCCGCTCTAGAAGACCAGGTAAAGGTAAGTTTGGAAGCTTAGTCTAGCCAACTTTTGTTGCTGGGACGCAGCCAGGCATCACATCCTGAAGCTCATAGGAGAGCTGCAGAAAAATGCAGAGGTTCATAGAGCAGCTCAAAATTTTTATGAAACAAATACACCTAGAGTTTGAAAAGAGATACGAGATAAGAGATACCAAAAGAGATAAGTGTCAATAGAGAATATAAATTCGTGCAGCAATGGAGTATAAAGTAGAAATCAATTATGAAGCAGATCCATGTATAACCATAGGTACATATAATGAATTCTGAGCGTCAATACTAATGGAAAAATAACGGAACATCTGGAATGTGATGTTATGGTCGAAAACAAACAAAGTTGAAGCACCTACATCGAAGTACTTCAGACAAAGTATTTTATTTTTAGTGAGTGACCGCGTCGATCACAACCAAGTCGTCGGTACGATTTCAAGGAAGTGAACCATCAACTGCTTTGTGAGTTGATAGGTGAAGCTGACTGCTCTTATGTATTGCAATGCGAACTACCATGCCGGATGTACTCGATTGTACCTTGGGTACTGACGCAAACATGTTCCAATTGAACATTGAAGAGATAGTGCAGGCAGTTAGCGCCATAAGAACTGTTAAAAGTAAACTGACCGCCGGGGTTGATCAAATTCACATATTTATCGTGAAAGACTTCATTGATTGCTTGTCTGTGCCATTGAAATTGAAACATATCTTTAATCGTATGCTACTGACCTTGTCCTTTCCAGAAGTCTGGAAGGGCGCTGGGGTTGAAACAGTTATAAAAGGGGGAATCCTGCTGACATAACTAATTATAGACCAATATCTTAAAATCTTTAGTAAGTAACTTTGAAGAATTAAAGAGTGAAACCGATTAGTCATAAATCTTCGATTGTTTTTTATTAATTGTAAAACAGGCCCAAAAATTAAGCTGATACAATTTAATATGTATACTTATGTACATAGGAGAATATGGGTTGAAGTCTAAATCCATTGTTGGTTGCGGAATTATGGCATAAACAATCTTTTTCCAAAAGGTGGGCCAAAGTTACCTGAGGAGCCAATGTTACCCCAAATGACGGTACTTTTTAATTTCATATCTGATTTTTTTTTGTTAATTTGAATAATAGGTATCAAATCAAATTTTCTTATATAAAAAATATGGTATAATAATCCTTCAGGATAATCTTTTTAAAATTAAATCAACAAGTAATTTCAATACATAACGAATTAAATCTCTCTTTATTGAATTTTATCATAAATTAAAATTTTTGGACAAGTTTTCTTACTGGCAAGGAATTTTTATGTAGGTACCATCTTACTTTACGGACAAACATCGTGAATTCGAATTATTGCAAAACAGAAGTGAAGATAGAGAACAAATCTCGAGTAACTCACTATTTTGATGAGCAGCACCTCGTCGCATAAGACAGACCAAGAAATGTTTTGGTATTCGATTCATGAAAAGGGAACGTAAAGGAGACCTACTCTATTAGACCTGGAGATTACATCAACACCGTTAATGTAGATGGTGATAATTTGGTTGTAAAAACTTTCAAAAATTATCTGACAATTTGGAATAACACAAATCAAAGTAAGCTATCGGAAGTGCAATTACCACAACATTTCAAACCAGTGTTTACCCACAAAAATTGGGTTGCAATGAAAGATTCAGAGTCGGTTCTTAGGATATGGGATACCGATAGAAAATAGTTTTGCTTTGAAGAAGCTTGTTACGCCTATGTTTTTTACGAGGTTAAAATTAAAGTAATTTTAATTCATGCTTAATAAGCACCGTCCGATAGCGTGAGATCTGCACCATCGGCTAATACATCAACACCAATTGTTATGCTTACCAGCTTCCGTCGCGTGAAACAATCCAACATTCAGCGTTTGATAATTATTATCATGCTTTCTCAACTCCGCCGTAACCGTGGGATTATTTACGATTCAGCGTCTGGATTTACAGACAGCAGGCGAACCCAGTGTTGAAGGGGGGTAATAGAAAAATACATAAAAGACAGACACGTTGAAGAACGGAGAGTCCCTAACCAACCATAGAATTGGTAACAAGCCTTCGCGAATCCAATTAGAATTTGAAATTGTTTAAGCAAGTGCTTAGTTAATCACGGTTTCGGGATTCAATAAATATAATGTGTGATACTAGTAGCTTTTGAATGTATTGGTCGCGCGAGCCAGTTTATAATTAAAGATGGGTGAAGTCAACTCACTTATTCGTGGAGTCCATAAAGGAACATATGCATGAATTTAAGATGATCAATAATCGACTTCAACATCATAATTTGGGAAAGGCGCGCCATGGAAACTGCTTAAGAATTCCGATGGTACTCGTAATAAAAACTTAAAAGGTAAATTTTGTAATATTAAGTTAAGTTGGAAAAAACAGCTGGAGATTTGGATGACCACAAATTAATTGAATTATGGAGAAGTGTCGCGGTAATTCCGATTGGCATGAGCCAAGTTAGTGAAATTTGGTTATTTTCGAAATTTATGTGGATTGTAGTTATTTGGAATTGGTGGAATTTTTGTATATTTAACCTTTGTAATTTTTTATTGATTTATAAATTTAGCGAGCTGGATCCAAGCCTTTTAACAAATTTTTGTGACTTTTGAATTAAGTTGTTTGGTGCACGTATTAAACAATTAAAATTATTTTATGTTTTATTGCCTTGCATTACAGACACACCCCCCTGACATGCTCTCCGGTTTTCGTTTAATTTAAAATTTGTTAAAAAAAAAAATTTGAGAGAGAAATTAACGTAACAAGCTGTAATAAAACATTCCTTCACCTTTTTGGGGACCAACCAAAATTTCCAATCTCCGACCCTGCAAACGAATTGTGCCCATCAGTGCAGCACATAAATCCACCCGAGGTGAAACTTTGCTTCATTAAAAACCAAATTCGTAATCCTAACACTGATAGCACCAACGATAAGCCAGGCCAGAAAACAAACAATTCCTCTTCCCCTTATGGGGCCTCCAGGATTTTCCTCTACACGCTAGGAAAACGATCAACCAGCTTTTATTTACTGTAGATGTACTCTACAGTTGCGGTTGCACCCAAAAACACAAAAAGTCGTAGCTACTCGTCTCAATTATTATTCTTCGGAAAAACATAACTAAGAACAAGCAGCATACGTTAATTGTTGAACCAAAATAAGTAAATAAATTTAATTATTAAAATTAAATATCTAACATAGTTAATAATATTTAACGTTGGAAAAATTGCGAACGAAGATAAATGCTATCGCTCGATATGCTCGCATGAGGTTAATTCCATCTATATCTATAAAAATGAATGTCTTAATGATTTAAATCAAAACACATTTAGGTTGGTACGTATAATAATTGTTAAAACATTATATAAAACTTAAGCACCCAAAAAAGAGGTACCGACATTTTTGTAAATTGTTTTTTTTTTAATAAAAGCACTGAATGCAATTGAGAAATAGAATTTAGAAATTTGTTATTGTGAAAATGTCAAAATTGCAAAAGGTCATACAAGAGGCTTTAGCGAAGGCTATGCCATTTGCCAAGTATGAAGATTGGCAAGTAAAATTAGGGTACACCAACCTTACCGCACAATGTTTAACAGAGGTAGTAAAAAAATGTTGCGAAAGCGACAATTGTCATCTTAATCTCAAGGTTGCGAAAAAAAAAGTCGCAGCGCAGCGTATTCGAAAGCGAAAAAGTGATGAGGAATTGGCGGCTTACTATGCAAAACAGAAAAAAGAAGAGCAGGAGGAATTGTCAACGTCGCTGCGTGCCTTCGAAATGTTATTAGAAGAGGAAGACGAAGGGGCGGAGGAAGGGGAGTTGGAAGTTCAAACCTAATCTCTTAAAACTTTTAATAAAATAATACACAAACAATATATTGTAAATGTAAAGTGAGTAATTATTGTGATTTCATATAATATAAACAAAAGGTTTAGAAAATTTTTATTTGTTAGTATAATAGATCTGAAATAATTATCGATAGATGGCGTGATGTTTGCAAGTACACTGTATTCTGGAAAGTACATTGTACAGCTCAGGATATAGAAGTCGATATGTCGATAGTAAATCATGGGTTGCAAAACATCATTTTTTATTTCTATTTTGCTTTTTTTCGGCCTTATTTTCGGCAGACATTTATTTCGATGCGGGAATATCGCTGCGTGACTTTGAAGATCCTCAATAGAATAGAAAGCGGAGGAGAAAGCTGAGTAGGTATCTATAAATATTGGTTAAATGTTTTCATTCAATAAAAAATATTTATCGATTATCACAAACACGTTAGGTCTTCTCACAAATTCACAAAACAATCAAACAAATTTATTCAACTTTGGGCAGGACGTCTGCCGGGTCAGCTAGTTAATAAAAAAAATTCTTAATATTTGTTGTCAACGAAAGATATACAAATGCAAAACTCCACTTGCTATTGTTCCAAGTGAGAACAGCAATAAAAAATAAATTTGTTATGGCAAAGAAGGAGCCAATTGGTTGCTACCACATAAATGAAACTATTAATACTGAAGCACTTAGTCGTTGAAACCCAAGACATCCCACACCAACACAAAACACAGAAGCAAGAAAAAAACTAAAAGAAAGAACAGAAAAGATGGAGAGATTCCAGCTGGAGCTCAATACTTTCATGTCCAAACGTAAGGACCGTGGTGACAAAAAGGAGCATCCTGACCCTCGGAGCAGAAGTTTCTCATTACTTTCATGAAATGGCAAGAGAAATTACTGAAGCAAAAATCTTTAGAACTAAGCAAAAAAATAACATATATATTTAAGTGTAACAACAAGAGTATTAAGTCAATTGATATGGTAATTGCTTTTTCGTGTGCATATCTTTATGAATTACTGGAAAAATGGTGAACGCTTCACGAATCCCTGAGTAGGGATCATGCTAACTTCTCTGTATTGTTTCAATTTTAACAGATGTACCGCCGAAGCGAGTACGATTACCTTTACTTGCGAGTTTATTTATATACAAAAATTTGTCAGTTGGTATACATTTTCAAATTTTAATTTAAAATTAAATACCAGCAGTATAGCATAAATCCTACACTACTACATTTTGATTCTTATTGTAGTCCACAATTTCTTGCAAGCAGATTTATCGCTGGAATCCATTTTTATACGATTACTATTTTTTGGATGGATCATACATTTCTGTTTCTCTTGGTTTAATTTATTACAGGTAAGGTATTTCGTTATTTATTATTTTTTTCAGGAAGCTGTAATAAACAAAATGGTGACGTTGCAGAAATTTAGTTTTGACTGACAAAACCTGTCAATTGCGATCCCAAAAAATTGCTATCATATTGGGGTTATATTATGGATTCTTCAATTCTTCAACAAATAAGTAGAATTATTTTGAATGAAGTAAACTGCTTATTAAGTATTTTTATTTTAGGTTCATCCGTCGATTGCAAAGAGTATTTCCATGTTATCCATAAGAATAATTTTTTCTCCATTTCGCCTTTGGTTGTGTTTCCTCATCAAGTGAGAATAATTGCTTATACTCCAGCTAGGAAACTAGGGGAAGCACTTGGTAGTTTCATATCGGGAATATTAGGTAAGTTTTGCTCTCAAAAATTACGAAAACATTTTTTTTAATTATTAATTTTTAGGTAAATTGCCTTGGGGAGTAAACGTGATATTGTTGCCAGTGGTTTTAGTGTTCGCAGCAATGGTTATTAGCATACTATTAATATTTTTAACGAAAAAATCATTGAATGTTAGCATATTTGGAATTTTCAAATGTATTTTGGGAAATGCTAATACATATACAGCCTAATGTGGTAAGCAAATTACCAGGAGTTTGACGAAGAGCCAAGCAATAACTTCGAAGATGTTGATGATTATTTTACGGACCCCGAAGATGACAACGATTATGATAACATAGACCCCCAACAAAGAGGACCAATTAAATTACGATAGAAAAGAACGAAGACTTTTTTTTTCTACGCAGATGTGTGATTAATTGAAATTTTTTTAAATTTCTTTTGTATACCGGGTGTTCATTTTAAAAGTTCCAGCAATTAATATCTCAAAAACCAAAAGTCAGATGAAAAAATGTTTCGAACAAAAGTTGTTTGATAGCGAGGGGGAACGAATATGGCATAATTGTTTTTTTTATTTATTGAACTTTTAAAGAAAGCAATTATGCTTAAAAATGTAGAAAAAAATAGTAATTTTCTATACAAGACGATAAAATTCAATTTTATGGAATAGAGGAAATTGTTAATTTACGAGCAACCATATTTGTTTTTCGCAACAAATCGTTGCGTTCAACAATCGAAAAAGGAAACATAGATCGGCAGGTAATCTTCTATATTTCAAAGATTTGCTTTTGATCGCAAGCAGATGGGGAACATATGAAAACTCCTCTGATGTACGACCTTTCTTGAAATTATAATACCTGAAGAACTTCAATAAATGACATGGATTGTATTTTTTTCTATTAGTATTGAAAAATTATTGTGTTAATGAACTGTACGAAGATGTTATCTTAAAATCCTCACAGAAATTAGAAATTCATTCTGAGATCTGACAGCACGGCGGTCATTGATGATTCTTGTCACTGACAAGAAACGAAATATGGAGACCGATTGGAAGTAGGGTCATTCCATATCAAGTGGTCCAATTTTTTAGAAGAAAAGGGGAGTAAATCTTAGGGTTAATATTTGGTGTGTGATTTCAACTACTTATCATCTCTTTGTAAAAAAAAATTTAACTTTGAGATATTCTCCCTTCATGCATAAACTTCCCTTAAAAATGGCATTTTCTTATAAAACTAGATACGAATTGAGCTGCTGTTTTACCCTTTAGGATTGCTTTTAGGTAAAAATATGTAATATGAAATATTGTAGTCTGTTTCTTTCTAAACAATTTCATTTTTTCCCCATCTTGATAGGACAAATAAGAGCTGAAATATTACGGTTGCAGTAAACGCTTAAAATTGCAAAATATGCCGCCCATGGCAAAGCAAATATGGCTCTCACACGAAAACAAAAGACAAAAAAATTGAAATAATGGTAATTTAGTACTACTAATATGTTAGGGTGTTTACACAAAAAAATCAATTTTTTTTAGAATGGTCGAACCACGGCGTTGGACCACTTCATATGGAATGACCCAGTAGTAATTCCAAGGACGTATTAAATTGGTCAACAGGCACTGCGTCGTTGAACTGTTTGGAATTTTTAGGCACACCACGAAATGAACCTGAAAATGAAAATTTGCTCAGAAAAACTTGGATATTCCATGAAATACCTTCAACAAAAATTTGGTGAAAAATTGCAAACAAGACGTTAAAACAATGAACACCGTAAATAATTTGGTACGCACTTTTGAAAGAACCTATAAAAAACAAACACCAGCGCATGCATTTAAAAGTGTAGCTATGAAGATGATCACTAAATACCCCAAAAGATTCGAAGAGCGAGACGAGACGAAAGATGGAGTTGTATTGGGAGACGGATCTCATTCCATTACTCAAAAATGCATAGAACGAAATAATTATTTTAACAGACCCAATAAAACTTTATTAAGCAGCCTTCAAATTCTCCCGAACGACGAAAAACTAAGATGTTTTTAAATTTTTTAAGTTTTTAAATTGATCCATCTATATGAGGAATAAGAATTTTTGTGGAACGTAAAACACAAATGTATAGGAATCGCGAGAGAAAATGTGCATACTTGAGCAGGACCAACCAGAAGGGGGGGGCGCTCGGGGATTTGTCCCCGAGATCCCTCAAGGGCCCGGACAAATAGCTAAATAAATTCTATAAATAAAAAGGAAAGCAACAAAAGGCAAAAATGCAAGAAAAGCTTTTATAATATAGGAATATCTTGAATCACTGTCATCAAACGACTGTGAGGTGAATCTCAAGTCGACTCAAAATTTTGCTAATCACGAAACTGTTGTCTCCACAACTGTCTCGAGAGCGTAAGCGATCTCAAATGGACAACACCCTGAGACCAATCTCGAGATTTTATCTCAGGTGGACACTAGCCTTTGTTGTTGTTTTATCAAGATATCACGGTATCACGAAAACAAATACTTGACATAATTGAAATAATTTTATATAAATTTGTAAACCTAAATTTGTGATCATGGTGTGGAAGTCACCGAAACTATAGTAAAATAAAATATTTATATAAAAAAGTGAATAGATTTTACTGAATTCATCCAAAGGTATATGTTGAAGATTAATCCGGATCAAGGAACTAAGGGGAAAACGAAAAAATTATTGGTTAAGTTTAATTCTTTTATCAATCAGTTGCAAAATTGCTAAATTGCTAAATTACAAAATTACAATTTTTACTTTAATTATTTAAAAATAATTAGTATTATTAATTATCATCATTATTGTTTCGAATTGCAATTTATGTTTGATTAGAATTGTGTACTATATTTTGATAACTATTAATACCTCTTTGCCTGGAATAAATTACTTAGCAAAACGAGGAATAAATATTATTAGTAAAATTTCTTAGAAAAGTGAGAAGGAATCGTGTACCAAATTGTGATGAAGCTCAAATTATATTTGAGCATAATCTAGAAAATTGGAGAAGTACTACGGAACTGCCATTAAAGAATCAATGCAAAGGAAATAGACAACTTCCTCACCTCTCAGCAATTTTTCCTCACCATCTTGTTCTTATTTAGATTCTTCACGAGAAAATACACGGCTACACTTTATGCCCTGCCATAAAACAGATATTTCTGATGAATATCTTCCTTTATCAAAGATATTGGAAAGTTCCAAAGGTTTAATGCTTACAGAGTACTATACAAAATTCAAACAATTTCAAGAGGAACAACGAATTCTTCTGGTGGCAAATAGTTATAATGAAACGTCAGTACAACTGAGTTTGGCATCATTCTACCGATTAAATAAGGAAATTTTTGAACGATTCCCAACAGAGAAATTGGTATTTCTTTGATCATCAAAGTTTCATTTTTTAATTTTTAACAAATATTTCATTACAGGAATTTTATCGTGTTAAATTTTGTATCATAAAAACATCGTTTAAACCTAGCCATGTTTTAGCCATGTATCTAGCCATGTTTTACTCCCAAAGACGAAAATTACAGAAAAAGTTTCTCGGCATGTAAACGATTTTGGTAAGTGGCTACAAAAAAAAATATTAATTTAATTCGGAATATTAATTTTGAACAGGTTTTAAAGATAATAAACATTAGGTATAAATTTTTGTGAGTGATCGAGACTTTTAAGAATAACGCTATATTGTTTTTAAGAACTTGAAGTGTAAGAACCAAATACAATAATTTGAGTATAGAAGAGTTTGATGTGTCTGAATATCGGTTGTCGCAAATAAAGGAGCTGTCGATCCTATTCCATACCAACCAGTTCACTTTGTTGACACTATGTCACTGAAATGCCACTAGGTACAGGTACTGATTATCATAACCGACACTATTAAAATCAAAGCTAACGCTAAATATTCCAGACCCCAAGAATATAAGCACCTGAAAGTTTCAATATTCCTAAAGACCTGCTAAATTTATTTAGGGAAATTTCTAGCGAAGGTTCAGTCCCTCAAGCCAACCACTTCTATCTACTTACAAAGAATATGAGGGCAGCTTCTTATACCAAAAACTATGGGGGCACTTCTATGGAATGAAAATAAATTAAACAGAGAATTCTATCTATACTATTTCAAAAATAGAATTACAAAATTTATTAATAATACTTACACTCTTGTTTTTAAATCAACAAAATATATTTTTTTAATTTATTAAACTCTATGGCACATGTAAACATAGTATTAGTTCTAGCACAAGGTTTATAATTATGATAGATTAGCAAATTAACATTCTATGTAATACATATAAAGGGAAATCTATAGAAAAAATTGAATAATTATGTCTAAAACCATTTGAATATAAGAAAGCAAGTCTCATCAAATAAAGAATTGGCTCATCACGGAAACTTGCAAAATATTAAATCAGATGGCACCCTTCGAAAAATAAAATCTGAAAGAAATAAAGAATGGGATCGACATTCTGATGATTTAATCGACATAATCAAATTCAAAATAGATCATCCTGAATACATTCAGGAAGTATCTATTCCCTTTCAGGTAAAGACTTTTAGCAAAGCACAGTTGCATATTTTAGTATCTCAGAGGGAAAAAAATTATTTACCAATCATATTATATTTCGATGCAACATATACCGTAGTTAGGAAACCAATTCCTGGGTTCAAAAAAATGTCAAAAAATATAAGAATAATACAATACGTAGAAAATCAAAATTCAAAAAATTTAAAAAGGAGACAATTAACACATAACAGGTCTGGATTAAGAAAATTTGAAAAAATGAAAATTTCGTAATACGACCATGAAATAACCATGAAATAACGTTATATTGTACTTCGTATTACGAAATTTTCATTTTTTCAAATTTTCTTAATCCAGACCTGTTATGTGTTAATTGTCTCCTTTTTAAATTTTTTGAATTTTGATTTTCTACGTATTGTATTATTCTTATATTTTTTGAATTTAACCATAAATACATACTAAAAACCACAAATTTACTTAAAATTTTTTATTTTGAGTTCTTTTTCTAGTTTTACGCCTCACGGTTAAAAAACGTGGTAAATTTTTGAATTTTGAATTTTTTCAAAGTTTTTAGAAATCATATTAAGAGGGCAGTGCCTTCGGATTTCAAACTAGCAGTGCTAGGTAAAACGAATTTCTTAGTTCAAATCATTTTTAAATTATTCATACCTCGTGTAACAAGTTCAGTTTTGATAATCTTTGGAGGTTATGGTAAGTCAATTTTGTACAATTTAGTCGATAATTTTGTTTAGTTTGAAAAATTTTTTCTTCTTATTTTACAATGTAATCGTAATCGATGCGTACAACTGATGAATGGCAATAACCATGAAATAACGTTATATTGTACTTCGTATTACGAAATTTTCATTTTTTCAAATTTTCTTAATCCAGACCTGTTATGTGTTAATTGTCTCCTTTTTAAATTTTTTGAATTTTGATTTTCTACGTATTGTATTATTCTTATATTTTTTGAATTTAACCATAAATACATACTAAAAACCACAAATTTACTTAAAATTTTTTATTTTGAGTTCTTTTTCAAAAAAATGTATTTATATTCAGATGCAAATTCATCAAACAAAACAAATTTGCCCCATTTTTGAAATGATTTCCACAGATGATCATTCCAAAAGAATATTTAAATTGCATCGTATGGATATAAAAACATATAAAAACTGATTTCTCAGCAATATTTCTTAGATATTTTTTGTTGTAAATTTCATTCCCTTCATTTTTGTTTATATACATTTTTGTATTTCGTGGGGCCGTTTCCGAGATATATTGATTTTAAAGAAACTCGGTAAAAATTTCAGAAAATTTAGCATTGCTCTTATATATGGTAGTTTTAATATAATTTTTACAGATTGTAAAGGGTAAGTTTCATTTTATTATCATTATGGGATTATTATATTTTTGATTGGTGGGGTTTATTTTTATAATTGCCAGTATGTATTAGCATGAAAGTGTCTGTTTCAGCTTCTCCCTCAAAGATTCCCGTCTTCGTTTTTTGTGTTAACTCCTGGATTTGAGTTTCATTTATAAAATTAAAAAAAAAGTTAATTAACCCTCGGTACCCGGATGAAGCCTGCCCTGCCATGCTTTAGATGGTAAACTATATGTAATTTATTCTATCCGTGAACTGGAGAGTTAATTTTGATAACATTCCTGGGGAATATTTTATTGAACTAAAACTAGTGGCATTACTGCTTATTACCATTTTGTTCTTTTGTTTGGTGTGTCATTTTGTTTAATTTGTTTGTTTCTTTAGAAGACTATATTGTATTTAATTCAGGTAATTAATCAAATTTTTGCAAAAAAAGCACCTTACGATATTGCTAGTATTCCAGGTAAGTTTCAGAAAACTATGGAATCTTTATTGCAGGGTATAGAGAGGGGCAGTATTTGTGGACGATATTCTAGTACGGGCAGAAATCGAAGGGAACATTTAGACAGGTTGTAAAAGGTCTTACAAAAGTTACAAGATGCGGGATTGAATATACCTATGTAATTTATTCTATCCGTGGACTGGAGAGTTAATTTTGGTAACATTCCTGGAAAATATTTTATTGAACTAAAACTAGTGGCATTACTGCTTATTACCATTTTGTTGTTTTATTTCGTGTGTGTCATTTTGTTTAATTTATTTGTTTGTTTAGAAGACTATATTGTATTTAATTCAGGTAAATAATCAAATTTTTGCAAAAGAGCACCTTACGATATTTGCTAGTATTCCAGGTAAGTTTGAGAAAACTATGGAATCTTTATTGCAGGGTATAGAGAGGGTGGCAGTATTTGTGGACGATATTCTAGTACGGGCAGAAATCGAAGGGAACATTTAGACAGGTTGTAAAAGGTCTTACAAAAGTTACAAGATGCGGGATTGAATATATGTAATTTATTCTATCCGAGAACTGGAGAGTTAATTTTGATAACATTCCTGGGGAATATTTTATTGAACTAAAACTAGTGGCATTACTGCTTATTACCATTTTGTTCTTTTGTTTGGTGTGTCATTTTGTTTAATTTGTTTGTTTCTTTAGAAGACTATATTGTATTTAATTCAGGTAATTAATCAAATTTTTGCAAAAAAAGCACCTTACGATATTGCTAGTATTCCAGGTAAGTTTCAGAAAACTATGGAATCTTTATTGCAGGGTATAGAGAGGGGCAGTATTTGTGGACGATATTCTAGTACGGGCAGAAATCGAAGGGAACATTTAGACAGGTTGTAAAAGGTCTTACAAAAGTTACAAGATGCGGGATTGAATATACCTATGTAATTTATTCTATCCGTGGACTGGAGAGTTAATTTTGGTAACATTCCTGGAAAATATTTTATTGAACTAAAACTAGTGGCATTACTGCTTATTACCATTTTGTTGTTTTATTTCGTGTGTGTCATTTTGTTTAATTTATTTGTTTGTTTAGAAGACTATATTGTATTTAATTCAGGTAAATAATCAAATTTTTGCAAAAGAGCACCTTACGATATTTGCTAGTATTCCAGGTAAGTTTGAGAAAACTATGGAATCTTTATTGCAGGGTATAGAGAGGGTGGCAGTATTTGTGGACGATATTCTAGTACGGGCAGAAATCGAAGGGAACATTTAGACAGGTTGTAAAAGGTCTTACAAAAGTTACAAGATGCGGGATTGAATATATGTAATTTATTCTATCCGAGAACTGGAGAGTTAATTTTGATAACATTCCTGGGGAATATTTTATTGAACTAAAACTAGTGGCATTACTGCTTATTACCATTTTGTTCTTTTGTTTGGTGTGTCATTTTGTTTAATTTGTTTGTTTCTTTAGAAGACTATATTGTATTTAATTCAGGTAATTAATCAAATTTTTGCAAAAAAAGCACCTTACGATATTGCTAGTATTCCAGGTAAGTTTCAGAAAACTATGGAATCTTTATTGCAGGGTATAGAGAGGGGCAGTATTTGTGGACGATATTCTAGTACGGGCAGAAATCGAAGGGAACATTTAGACAGGTTGTAAAAGGTCTTACAAAAGTTACAAGATGCGGGATTGAATATACCTATGTAATTTATTCTATCCGTGGACTGGAGAGTTAATTTTGGTAACATTCCTGGAAAATATTTTATTGAACTAAAACTAGTGGCATTACTGCTTATTACCATTTTGTTGTTTTATTTCGTGTGTGTCATTTTGTTTAATTTATTTGTTTGTTTAGAAGACTATATTGTATTTAATTCAGGTAAATAATCAAATTTTTGCAAAAGAGCACCTTACGATATTTGCTAGTATTCCAGGTAAGTTTGAGAAAACTATGGAATCTTTATTGCAGGGTATAGAGAGGGTGGCAGTATTTGTGGACGATATTCTAGTACGGGCAGAAATCGAAGGGAACATTTAGACAGGTTGTAAAAGGTCTTACAAAAGTTACAAGATGCGGGATTGAATATATGTAATTTATTCTATCCGAGAACTGGAGAGTTAATTTTGATAACATTCCTGGGGAATATTTTATTGAACTAAAACTAGTGGCATTACTGCTTATTACCATTTTGTTCTTTTGTTTGGTGTGTCATTTTGTTTAATTTGTTTGTTTCTTTAGAAGACTATATTGTATTTAATTCAGGTAATTAATCAAATTTTTGCAAAAAAAGCACCTTACGATATTGCTAGTATTCCAGGTAAGTTTCAGAAAACTATGGAATCTTTATTGCAGGGTATAGAGAGGGGCAGTATTTGTGGACGATATTCTAGTACGGGCAGAAATCGAAGGGAACATTTAGACAGGTTGTAAAAGGTCTTACAAAAGTTACAAGATGCGGGATTGAATATACCTATGTAATTTATTCTATCCGTGGACTGGAGAGTTAATCTTTATTTCAGGGTATAGAGAGGGTGGCAGTATTTGTGGATGATATTCTAGTAGGGATAGGGACGTTTTGCCCCCACCGATTCGCCCCCGGCGCTGATTCGCCCCCAGCCGTTTAGCCCCCGCCGTTTGGCCTCCGGCGATTCGCCCCCGTCCGTTTCGCCCCTGACCTTTTCGCCCCTGTTTCTCCCCGTATGGGGCCATCCATAAATTACGTCACACTTAGGGGGTAGGGGGGTTATCTTAGATTTGTGACAAAAATGTATCAGGGGGTCCGGGGGAGTTTCAAATGTTGTGATGTCAAATTTTTAAAAATATATTTTTTGGATCCATGGATCGGTTGTATGGTGCGGCCGAAAAAAAATTAAATAATGTTGTGTTCTGATAAAGTAATGACAAGTGAGTTGCGTAATTTAGAAATAAAGAACTGACTTTGCAACCTGAGGAACAATAAAGGCAGGACTCTGTGTTCGTTTTCGAAATTGTTTTTTATTAGTGTTAAGTTTTGTTCGTTAGTTAAGTTGTATTGTTTAGTTTAAGTTTGTTGTTGCAGTAATTTCGTTTGTTTTTCTAAATTTTAATGTTTGTATTTGTAATTTTCGTTGTTTAGCGACTCACACAAATTGCAGCTGAGCAGTACGCAAGCTAGAACCTTGATTTGATTTAAAAAAAAAAAAAGAAGAATAGAAAAACCAAGGAAATGAGGAGTAGATAAATAAATGAATAGTACGAGAAGTCGCAAAATTTACAAACGGAGTAGATAAATAAATATAGTACGAGAAGTCGCAAAATTTACAAACAGAGGAGATAAATAAATAATAGTACGAGAAGTCGCAAAATTTACAAGCAGTAGATAAATAAATGAATAGTACGAGAAGTCGCAAAATTTACAAACGGAGAGATAAATAAAAGTTAATTGCGGAGAGTCGAAAATTTTACAATCAAAAATATAAATAAAAGTTAATTGCGGAGGATCGCAAATTTTACAGTCGAAGATAAATAAATAAAAGTCGAATAGAGAAGTCCCAATATTTACAATCCAAGAGTTGGTGTGGTGTTGAATTTAGCTGAAGAAAATTGTGATTAGAGTGGGAAGAAAGAAGCCAAATTACGTGCTGCTCGGCGAATTTGTGTGAGTCCTGCTCCTTTTTAATTTTGTTTACTTGTGTAAGGTTGCAAAATAAATTGTTCTATAATCGTCAGTTTTTTATTGTTCTTGCATGTAACCATTTTCGAGAACCAACGACCATTTTATAAGAGAGTAAGAGATCACAACAATATTTATGAAAATAAATTATTTAAGACCTGCAAAATTGATTTAATTTAAGTTAGGGGGGGGTTTAATGAAAATTTGACTAAATGTGACAGGGGGAGCGAGGAGTCTAAAAACCTTAAAAATCGTGTAAGGTAATTTATAGACGACCCCTATGTAAACTGACCAATATTGATTGATTTAAAATAAACTTTAACTTATGATAGGTGTTTTCTAAAATTGATCTGGTAAAAATAAACTTCGAAGGTAAGTGTACAATCGGTCTCTGTCAAAACAAATACAGAGTGGGCTATAAAGAATTTACTATTTTAAAACTTCACGATCTAACGGTATGTCGGGGGGGGGGGGTGCGAGTGGCTGGGAAATTGGTATCACGTCAAAACGCCATCCCCAAAGACGCCGTTGCAATAACGCCGTGAGGTAAAGAGACGCCTTTGGGTATTTAGATAGGTATTAATAGGTATTTAGAGCTAAAGAGGTTTTCTACTAAGTTCGATTTGTTGGTGCCTATAAATCTCTATGAATTTTACAATAAGAGAGGGTTACTAAACCGATTTTTATGAATAAATTTTCCACAAGACGCAATGCCTATTGCGGATTATTTTGAGGACATTTATATAGGACGAAGAAGCAGGACACAAAGGCGAGCACCTCAATTTTCCATTGATATGTGGAATGTATATCAGAGAACCTTAAATGATCGCCACAGGACAAATAATAACATTGAAGGCTGGCATCGCGGTTTTCAGAGCACCTGTGGAAACTTATTCCCGAATATATTTCAGTTTATTTACAGTTTAAAAAAACAACAGCCTCTACATAAATACGAAATATCACAATTATTGTTAGGTGTTAGACCCAAAATTAACAAGAAATACAGCGTAATTTCAAAACGAATCAAAACCATTGTGGAAAGTTATGGTAGGATAGATACTATGGATTATTTGTTTGGAATTGCCCATAATTTTGAGTTTTGCAATATTTTGTAATATATTTTAATAAATATTAATTTTAAATTATCTGACTTTCAATCTATTTAATACTAGATGGCCCAACAGACGTCCTGTCCAAATTTCAATAAATACACAATTGCCTCATTCTAGAGAACCGTATATTACTTAAGTGGACAATTCTTCTAATTTTTTAGCTCCCCCTCCCCTGTGTAGGTAAGTAATATTTTGGGCCCCCCCTCATTTTACGTATGAATTAATTAAAAACGGTGGGGGTGTAACGGTCGGGAGCGAAATATCCCGGGGCGAAACGGTGGGGGCTAAAAGGTCGGGGCGACACGGTCGGGGGCGAAACATCCCGGGGCGATACGGTGGGGGCGAAAATTACCAAATGCAGATGCAGGTAGTCGGCCATTAAAATCATTCCAGAAATCTAGCGACCGCACCAAAAGCAGAAAAACAAAATATTTACGAAAAAATACAGATCCACAGCAGTTAACATTTGCAGCACAAATGAGCTTGAGAGCGACTGGCAATGTAGATGCTTCCAACATTTTGAAAGATATTATAAATTACGAAATCACCATCGAGGGCAACTAAATTCCGCAAATGCATTACTAAAGCACATCGAGGAGACAATACAATATGTTAGAAAAGCTAATAAACACCGCTTTCCATGTTACTCATTTCTACAAAAGGCAAAACAACAATGCTATCCGATTAGTTTGTTACGTTAAAATTACCCCTTTAAGATTAATTTTAATTACATATTTCATAATTTAACATTAAAAACAGGAAATGTTATCAAAAATCAGCAAACTAGAAAAAATATCTTTACACCAAGTTTAACAAAAATTCCATCTGTGAGGCTGGAGAAAAATTTGATTTGAAATCAATGTTATCGTGTATGTCAGAAAGTGATCAAAGATACATATTATAAAGCCATTTTTCACAAAATCTTGGCACGATTCTATTAAAAAAGAACACATGAACATTTTTGTATAAAAAAAACTAGCAAAGATGAACTTAAATCTGAACAGTCTTAAATCAGATATGCAATAATTGTTTGGTTGATTTGGTTGGGATACTCCAGTCACTGATGAAACGGTTTCATTCTTATCGTCAAGAGGAAAAAAGAAAGCTTGGCATGCCAGAATCTATATCATGAAAACATCGCTGCTTTTCAAGAACTTTCTAGGCCAATTACTCAAATTAGTGAAAATTTGATTCAAACCTTGGAGAGATACACTGTGCTATTGTACGATACTAAAAGTGATTGCACTAATGTAAATGAGGCTCGAAAATACCTCTTCGCATCTTGGCGAGAAACCAATGCATTTACTTCCTTTTACGGCAGCTGCTATTAAATAACATATAATTCGAACGGTTGAAAAAGCCAGCCAAATCTGGGGTCAAGCTGATACATTGCCAGCAATTCCATCACCGGATTTGTAGGACTAAGTTCTCGATGACATGTGGAAACTAAAGTGGTCAGAACTTTCAGGAACAAATATTTTTCTAAATCATGCTGTCATAAGTATACAATTAAAAAAGGGTCGCTGAAGCTGGTTGACCAATTTTAATATTTTCAGGTTCCTCACAGATTTCAAAGTTTTAAAGATTTCACAAATTTTTTAATGTTTTTTGAAATTCACGTAAAACGTAAAATTACAGCAGGTAATAATTTGAATGGAGAATTAATAATTATGACTACTACTAGAAGTGAAGTTTATCGTGAAATTTTTGGCAACCCTAAATTGATAAACAATAGTGCGTTACAGACATACCTCATGTAACCTCATGTTATTTTATTTATTTATTCAACACGATTTAAATTCTTAAAATAACAGCAAAGATTTCACAACGTCGAATATAGGATAAGTTGAAAAGTTTTAACGATCGTTACAAGAATGTCCAAAAGAATATAAAATAGGTCAAAGGGGAGAAGTCAGACTAAGAGAGATACTGGATCCTCCACGGATGGGGGCTATGTCGTAAGGCCAACAACCTTATACATGTAAAAAAAAATTGCACAGCAGAAAACAGCAAAGAAAATGGACTTTGAATATTGGTATATGCAATATTAGAAGAATCCAAAACAAACAAGAGATTACGTCAGAATTCATACAGAGAAAAGTATAGATAGCCAGCCAACCTCTCAAAAACAAAGTGAGGGAGAGGATAAAAGCTGAAAATCTCCAAGAAGACGAATGTTACAATAGAGAGAAATGAAAACTAGAGACGGAGAAGCGGTAGAAGGAACTGTGAATCAATCCGTTGCAAAAATTGCTATTGAAATCATTTAGCAAATGAATGCAGGGGAGAACGAAGCAGAGGCCAATAGCCGAGCATAAACATGCTTGTTTATGTTTTGATTTCATGGCAGCCCGCGATTGTAGTGTTATTACAAAGTGAAACTTTTTGTGTTTAGGTGTTGTGCGATAACACAACTCTAGATTTCACCAAATAATAATTTTTTCAATTAAAGGGTTTATATTATTAATTGATGATTTGTCATAATAACACATATTTCAGTCTTTCGATAATAAGGTTTAAAAAGTACCTAGATTATAAGATCGTGTAAAATTCAAGTGTGCTATTGCATTTTGTGTTCAATAAAGAATTCGAAATGTCAGAAAAATTTTTAATTTCTCCAAACCTTCTTATCAATGATTTATCGAAGGAAATGCTATATCGCTTTGTGGCTTCACTTTCAACTTATATGTTTTAAACTTCTGCAAGTACTGAAAATTGTTTGACTCAAAATTATATATTATTGGACAAAACGGAAGACGCGTAGAAACTAGAATAGCCGAACATGAAAGAATAAACTCCATTTCCCAAGTATCTAAACATATGAAGCTTAAAAACATAAAATCAAGAATCAACGTGGGTGTTGGGTAGCAGTATTAAAAAAAAGTATTATCAAAAAGTTTAAAATTAATATGATAAAGCGTTTAGGAGCATCGAACAGAACAGAAACCTGTTGCTTTCATCGGGAATGGTTCCAAATTTTAAAGCCATGGCCCTAATATTAACCCATTACAGATTTAACGAAGAATTTCAACTTCTGAATCTTTCTTCAGGACGATTGTTTATTAAAAGACATTGCAAGTATATTTTTCAGATTGAAAAATAATTTGGATTACAAGATCTTTGGTGAAGAACTTCCCCAAGACTTTTACGATTTCATTAAGCAATATTTTACTCCTGCATTGTCAAATTATTCGAATAGTGAAACGAACCAACCGAATATTTTATCACTTCAAGAGTTAAGTCGAAATTCGGCAAGGAAACTCATAAGAAGGAATAAGATTTTGTCACCGAGAGACTTTATTTATATAAACAGGGTTCCCACTTGTATGGAAAACCGGGAAAAGTGAGGGAATTTAAAACTTGTCAGGGAAAGTCAGGGAATTTAAAAATTTTGACAAGGAAATATTTTCAAATAAAATGTTTTTTAATTTGACATAATTTTTTTTCAAAAACAAATTTTCAATTATTTAGAAAAATTACAATAAATTATTTAATTATTTATCCAGAACAGGGCTTCAATCATGATCACTTACTGAACATGAACAACTTTCAGTCTCTTGAAAATCGAAGGTTCGCAACATCCGTTTTAACTTTTACAAAAATTACTAAACCACAATGTGGACTGTGACCAATTGGTAGACAACATTAAGTATGCTCCACCAAGGGATGTAAGAGAAATAAAGAAATTTTTTATATCGGTCACTATAGAACGAATGCGATGAAGAAAAGCCCAATCAACACTATGTGTATAACTTTCATCAAATCAATCATTAATTCTCTAAAATCATTTAACACTTAACTCCTTTTTATTCTTCTCTTCACTTGATTGAATCGCCTGGTCTCTTCTCTCACACGTTCTTAGTCCTCCATTTTCTTGTATATTCGCGGAGGATTACGGGCCTCGGCTTCACCTCGTCCCTTAACTACCTCCTTGCCCAAAAAAAATCACCTACGCAGCTAGTGATGTAAATAACTATTTTTGTGTTTTGCCGATTTTGCTTTTTCATTGAAATGAGTGTACCAGAAGCTATCAAAAGTGAAGCTGCAAGCGTAGCTGCAAGTTTGTTACCACAAAAATCTGCGCCAAGATACGAGCGAGAATATGCAGATTTCAAAAATTGGCAAACGGAACACTGTGTAACTGGTGTGACAGAAGATGTCCTGTTGACCTACATAAATCAACTATCCTAGAAATTTAGTCCAAACAGCCTATGGTCAAAGTGGTCGATGATAAAAAGTTGCCTGGAAGTAAAAGAAAATATTGAAGTTCGCAGGTTTGTTTTCACTGGAGTCTATATGAAAATAAAAACTAATTTTCGTTCTTGCTATTTGCAGATTTCATAAGGTCATTGCCTTTTTGAAAAGAAAAAGTGAGCGTTATGATCCAAAAAAAGCCAAGATTCTAACAAAAGAACAAGTTGAGCAATTTCTTGTCGAAGCTCCTGACGACCACTGGTTGCTAGCCAAGGTCATCGCAATTTTTGGAATCTTTGGTACTTGTCGGTGCGATGAGCTTTTGTCCCTGACGACAAACGACGTGGAGGACATTGGAAAATACGTCGTTGTCACTTTGAGAGACACAAAGAATCGCACCACTCGAAGGTTTGCTATAACCGATGATGGCCGCAGTTTCCAGCCTTGTGTACTATTTAGAAAATACGCAGCCTTACGTCCTCCTCGAACAGAAAGTTTGCGTCTGTTCTTGACGTATCGAAATGGCAAGTGCATCTCGCTCAATGCCGGTCAGCATATTATTGGAGGTGTTCCCAAGAAAATGGCTGCATACTTAGGACTAGAACAACCTGAATTATATACCGGTCATTCCTTTCGTCGGTCTTCAGCAACGATGATTGCGAATGCTGGCAGAGATATTTTGACATTGAAACGTGCGGGCGGATGGAAGTCCAGCGCAATTGCTGAAAGTTATGTGGAAGACTGTATAAGCAAAAAAATTGAAATTTCCAAAAAAATGTTTTCCACGAGTGAACCTTCAACTTCAACCCAATCTGAAGATGGTTTGGTGGCAAGTGACTCCATGCCATCGTCCAGAACATTTAATATACAGGGAAATAATAACTGTACCATTGTTATAAATGTAAATAAGAATAATAAATTGTAAATTTTCAAATGTCAAATTCTAGTGACTAGTAAAAGTTTTACAGATCAGCTGTCAATTTTACAAGTCAGTAGGTTGTAAAAGTCACGTTTCAATACTCGTGTTCTGATAGATTAAATGACGTTTACGAATGAGTAACAAATAAATATATATACATTGACATTTATAAATTACTGACTGTAACAATTTTATATACATTGACGACAAATTTCTTCCAGTCCTGCATTCATAACTTAATGTTCAAAACTATTTATTATATTTATAAAAATTTATTTTATGTTGTTACTAACGTTCTTATTATCTTAATCTTTATCGTTACCCATTTTTTCTATGTTACTAAGTTCATTTTATCTATTGTTACCATTGTTATATTGTTATGAAATTTTATTGTTATTATTATTTATTATAATCTGTATCCAATAGCAGAATATACACCCCGATTGTACGGTTAGTATAATCGGGAAAGAGGAAAAAAAAAACACTATGTGTATAAATACAAATAAAATTATGGAAGTATGTGATATGTGATATCAGATGCAATGGTCCCATTAAAACAAAAACACCTTATACGAGTATCTAAAATCTCAGGCCTAACCTTTGATTAGTCTATTTTTTTATGTAATTCTTTTTATTTTGATGTTTTTTATGTTTTATTGATTTATTAATTTGTTTTTCCTATTATTGGGGTTACCTGTTGGAAATAAAGTATTATTATAAACGCTGTAACAGATACACTAATTAAAATAGTGGAAGGTGAATTGCCAAATGTATCACCAAAACATTTGGCAAAAGGTAGGTATATTAAATATTATTGATACTTTCGAATTCAAAATTTTATTAATATTTTGGAAGGATGTTCTTACGAGAACATGCTTCCACTTCCGGTGCTAAATCCCGATTTGGCACCATGACCTCCAGCGAGGTGGACGCTCTGGCGGTGCGGTCTATCCCCGCTAACACCCGCCACGGTCACGCGAGCCGCCTCAAGGCATTCGAGGCTTTTATGCGTGAGCGGGGATTCCGCATCGACGGCTCATCGACGAAGCAGAGTTTGGCGGTAATCCTGCGGGATTACGCGGTTAACATGCGCCGTCAGGACGGCGAAGAGTATAAAGAGACTACACTAAAGAGCCACTGGAACTCCATGGTGGCATACGTAAAGACAATGGTTTACAAGAGTGATTACAATTTTTTCGATTTAATTTTACCCTCTCCTATATTTTTTTTTCAGAATATAAACTTTCTTGTAATCCATTCACCGACGTGGAGTTCAAGGACGCCATCATAGCTCGGGATAACAAACGGCGGGAGCTGCAGCGCGACCCCTCCAAGCGCTCCCAGGGTTCGACCCCCCTCACGATAGCCGAGATTGAGCTCCTCTACGGACTGTATCCGTTGGACACATCCGACGGCCTCAATCGTCGGTTTTTCCTGATTGCTGGGTATGAGCTCGCTTGGAGGGGCAACGAGGGGTGCGCGGCGAAGTTCACTTATTTCAAGTTCGAGTTGGATAATTTTGGCCGCGAGACTGGGCGGATTATTTATAATCCGATCACCCATAAATCCGCCCAGGGTGGTGCCGCCCCCCTCGCTTCGGACAAGTGGCTGCAGCCATTCGAAGGGCGTCCCGAATTTTGTCCGGTGGCTCTTTTTCGAATGTTGTCCGGCCGCCGCCCCCGTCACGCTCCAGACAGGATTTTTCTAAATCCCCACCCCCGCTGGGGCGTGGGCTCCGACAAGTGGTTTTCGAACATCCCCATTGGCAAAAACGCCATGAGCCAGTGGATGAAGACGGCCACGGACGCTGTTGGTTTGGTGGGCAGCCGCTTCACCAACCACAGCGCCCGCTCATCATTGGCCACAGCTCTTGCCAATGCGGATGTTCCGGCCCACATGTTGGTCAGTTATACAAGTTTTTTTTTTTTTATGTTTTCCTCCGTCTAAATTGCTATTTTGCAGGACACAAGGACATGGCGACGGCCCGGTCCTACATCCACCTACGTCCGGACCGCCACCACCGGGCGTTATCGACCGTCCGCCCTCCCCCCGTTATTTTGGAGGAAGGCGTGGCCGGCCCTTCCGGAATTGGCGGTACCCAGATGTTACCGCCCACCCCTCCATCGCCTCCATGTGCCCCATCAGCGCCCCCTCGGCTACGGACCGCCTCCTGCACCGCTCTTACGCCGCCGCCTCGCCGTCGCAGGATGCCGACTCCGCCCCGTTCACCACCGAGGGTTGCCGCGCCGGCCGCCGTGCCACCTCCGACCACCACAGCTGCCGCCACCACGCCCGCAACCATGGGTAGCACCCTACAGTTTGGCACCCTGCCAACTGTAGAGGGGGGTTTGCACTTCCACCATTGCCAAATCACGATCCACAATTTGCACAACCACCACGCCCCTCCTTCGTCCTCCGACCCCCCGTCCCCACCTTCATAGTTTTTTTTTTTTATTTATATATTTATTAATTTTATGTTATATTTATATATTTATTTTTTGTTATATTTTGAATATATATTGTTACCCCTATTTTGCCTTTTATTTCTACTATTTTTCTATTTTTTCAGGCCATCTTCTAACACTAACGCAACTTACTCAAAGAGCAATTCGTCGAAAGCTGTACTGTACTGTAACGCTACTTGCTCGGAGCAAAAAAATTTTTGGTAAAAAAACGAATTACTAATTAAAGCAATTCGTTAAATTAAATTAAAAAAAAATAAAAATTGTAAATACTTAGAAATATTTGATGCAAAAAAAAAAGTTTAGGAAAATTTCATTATTTTTTTCAGGAATAATCTTACTTTTCGCCACATCTAGCCTGGCGTCGAGATGTTCTCGTAGGTAACATACCTGCGATTTATCGGGAAAAGTCCCGTAGCCTACGAAATATCTACGAAAATATTTTCATTATCAAATTATTTACAAAATTCCAAAATGCCGCTTTCGTTATCATAAATTCAACCATTAAAGATTTGAAGACATTACGAAATGATTAAACTTTTTTAAATTTCAAAGCAGAAACCAAAATGAAATCTGTGGTAACACACAAGAGTTTCAGACAAAACCATGTAAGAGCAAAAAAAGATTTCATGATGAACTTGCTGATGATACAGTTCACGAACGCGCTAGAGATCAATTTCGTATCAGAGTAAACTACACAACTTTGGGCATTGTGTTTATTTAATCCTGCAGCGTAGATTTGCCTTTTCTTGTTTAGAAAATGTTATAGTCTCGGAAGAAAATATTAAATGTTTAAAAGGCCTACATCAGTTTTATGAACAAGATTTAAAATTGGACTTAATCGATGAATACAAATCGTTTGTTAGGTTCATGGAAAAATTACAAATGGAGAATCCAATTGAATTTGAAGAGATACTACCTTTCGTAATTGAAATTATTCGTGCATTGAACTGCACATATCAAAAACAGTCAAATTCGGTGTGGATATTTGTACAGAAATACGTTTTCGAAATATCGACCACATACGACTATAATTATTCCAGCATCTTAACTTTGTGGAAAGATTTATCACAAGTTTCTGACTCTAAATAAGGGCTCTTGTAGGCTAATATTATTTTAACTATATTGTTTTTGTATTTTGTTACAATAATTTTTATATTATCTTGTTATAATTAATTGTTTTATATGTAAAATTAAAGTTCCAAAGACTAGATATTATATTAAACATTTAAACGTATTTCATAAGTTAAAAAATAAGAATTTAAAATGTTATGATTGCGATACCATTAGATTTTTAAAGTATGAAGAGATTTCAAAGGCATATTGATCAACATTTTCAAAGTAAACGAGAAAAAGATAAAGTAAAAGTATTAAGTTATGGAATTGAATAAAACAAAGTCTAAGACTGATGAAGACAATTTTCTTCTTTTATTTATTTCTTTTCTAAATAGAAAAACAAAACTCTTCATAATTACAGATTCATGGGGTTAGCTAAATTTGTGGGTGGAAAACGCGTTAACTTCACCAAGAGAAGTTCATATGCAACTAGAGCTTATGGGGCGGCATTATCGCATTTTGCTGGGTCAAGTTGGCATAAAAACCCGTTGAAAAAAATACGAGCAAAATCAACGGGTGAGACCTTCTTGAAGGTAATGACAAGTAAAGAAAATATTTCTTGCAAAAGAAAGTTAACTTTCATCAAATGATGGTCTTGATCAGGACTATGGATTACAGTGTATCGAACCTGATTTAGACCAACAGAAATTTGAGGAAAAAAAACATATCTTCTTGCTTGGTTAGCAAGAAAATGTGTCCTCCATCGAAAAAGTCGGAAATTGCAAATAATACAAAGGACCAACAGTGCAAAAACAAAAGGATTCCTTAGGAGAATAAGTAAAAAATCGTGTACTTTATGAGTATGATTTGATCATTCATACCTTGCATAACAGTGAGTATGGCTGAGCGCTGCGGGCTCTCTACCCTCTACCTAAAAATCGCGTAAAATACCATGAAGGATACATAAAACGTTACAAAGTGAAAGATAAAATAGAGTTTAAAGGAAAAACCGGCCGTCCACGTAAATTAAGTTGTCGAGAAGAGAATTATGGTATCAGAAAAGTTTAACAAATCATAGAATTAATTAGCCATTCTGAAAAATCTTTTGAACTTTCGGCCACTGCCGACTTAGACGACGCATATTTTTTTTAAAATGCCAGTATTTCTCCCGTAATACAATTTATTATTAGAACGTATGCCTATGGTTTGCGATTCTGAAATGATTTGATTCTGAAATATCTTTCGAACTGTCGGACACTGCCGACTTAGACATCGCATGTTTTGTGAAAAATGCCACTATTTCGCCGGTAAAACCATTATTAGAGTCTATGCCTATGGTTTCTGAACCTGCAGTAGAGAAGAATACACATGTTAAAATCAAAGGACGCGTGAGGAGGAAACATCATTGTTTGTATTGTGATCAAGATCAGTAGCTTTTCTCGACATTTAGAACGGAATCATGTCGATGAGATTGCCGTTCAGGAATTAATTAATCAAAAAAACGAAAGAAATTGATGGATAAATTACGTCGGGAACGTAATGTGTCGAAGTCATAAAGAAAAGCATCTTTTAATAGTTGCTAAACAAAACATGCGCCGTTTGACTCGTTTGTTAATTAGCGTCTTGGATAGTGAGCTTAATTTTCGTCAACATGTGGACCGTAAGCTCAAGGTTTGTTATTACAAACTTAGATCGCTTTACCAGTTCAAGACTCTTTTACCTTCTCATGTGAAGTGGTCAATCGTTAGTACTACGATCCTATCTAACATTGAGTATTGTGCAACGGTATACTACGGTTTCCTCTCGCAGGAATATAGGCGCAAGCTCCAGCTCTTGCAAAATTCCTGTTTGCGATTTTCTTTCGACCTGCGTAGGTACGAGCACGTTACTCCTCTGTATCGGGATCTTGGATTGCTTAAGATTGACGGGCGTTTCTCTTTGCTCTTTGGAGTTATGCTCTTCAGGATTATGAAGAGTGGGGAACCGAGTTATCTGAGAAGTATGATTAGGCCTCGTTCGGCCTGCCATGCTCGTGTTTTGCGGGATCTGGGAAACTTCGATGTACCCTCCCATTCCACGGCAAGTTTCGAACGGTGTTTTGCTTGTCTGGCGCCCAGATTTATGGAGAGGCATCGTAGACTATACGACGATTCCACAAGTGTGAGGTCCTTCCGCCGAGATCTGGATGCTGTCCTGCGTGCCCATATGTAAATTTCAGACGACGAATTCTTGTATTTATGCCTTAATTGTTATTTTCGTTTGTTTTTTGTGTGTCAATAACGGGGGGCTTGAAAATCTAACTTTGTTAGAAGCCTTCCAATTAAGAACTTGTATTTATATTATATTGTATAGTTTCTTAATAAATTTCTTTATTATTATTATTAAAGGCATCGAAAACAATCAAACATTTGGGATGATCGACATATTAAATTCATCTAAAGGACATTTGGAACAATTAAGAACTTTAACTACTCTTATAGAAACTTATAGAAATTCCTGAAAAGAATTTTTCGAGAAATTTTCAAACTTATATGAGAAACGTTGCAGTCCCTTCATACGAAAGTACAAATACCTATAAATAAGAATAATGTTAATATAATATAAACGGATTATTTAGCAGTATCTCTGAAGAAGTGCGAAAATGTTATTATGTGTACCCGGTACCGAGGGTCGAGGCTCGCGAGACTTTCATGACTGAGCGAAGCGAACTTGTGAAAAAAGTGTATCATTGTACCTCTTCCGAAGATCAGCATTGTTTGTAGTTTTGGAGATCTACGACCTATCAGCATTTTACCTGCTCTCTCGAAGGTACTCGAGTCATTCATCCATCTTCAAGTGTTCGACCACATTAAAAAAATTTACGTTCTCCCTAACACCTAATCAAGATTTCGCTCTGGATATAGCACTGTTACTGCTCTGCCTAAGGTATTAAATGATGTGATTGGCAACATGGATAACTCCAAAATGACTGTAATGGCACTTCTCGACTTTAGCAAGGCATTTGATGTAATTGATCATGATCTTGTAATTGCTAAGTTGGTGCACTCTGGATGCGGCGAGTCGGCACTGAAATTAATAAGTAGCCAAAAAGCAAATATACATCAAGAAACAGATGTAGATATGCATGAACAACCAGATACAGATACACTGAATACTCCTATACAACGTAGAGCTAAAAAACGAAAAGGGACAACTGAGGATTCATAGAGAAATGAACTTTTAAAGATGGCCTGCGAACATCTTCGCACTTTTAACAACGGGGTGGAGGTTGGGCATTAGAATTTATGAAACTCTCATCAGTTAAACAAATTCAAGCCAAAAAAAGCATAAACGATATTTTATATGAAGAGCGCTTGGGAACTTTGCATAGAAATTCAGTTCAATAAATGAACCAACTTCACGTATTTATTTCTACAATTTTCTACATTCAATATGAAAAAATTTTCATAAGTATATGGTACCTCGACAGTTACTTCATTTTAACAATTCAATTATGTTACTTTTTAATGCTTTTCACACTTTTTAATATTTTGTTAGCACAATATGAAAAATTTTATTATAAATAACTAAAATATCAACAATTTCATACAGTATAGAGATGAATTTTCTGATTGTTTCTTTCTATTATTCCAGATCCTACTTCTGCAGGATCCTGCCCAATTTCTTTGAAACAAATCTTTGAAGTAATAAAAAAAAACTTGTCCGATTATTTTAAGACTCTATATAGGCTTATTGAAAATAAGGTAACAAACAAATATGAGAGTTCTTATACATTATCTGAAAGAGACAAAGTGGCAATTAAAACAATTATTTCGAAGATTAGAAAAAACATCTCCAAAGGATAACGAGCAAACGAGCAGTCAGGATTCTAGTGACCGAACGAAGCGAAGGAGACGGAAGAAATTTGACACCTTTCATCTAATGTACTTAATAAATTGCATTTAATTTAAAAGGAGGTTTGCAATGGAAATTCTGTTCCAATGTAGATATAAACAAATTTTCGACGACAATGATGGAAACAAAACGGACGAGAATATTTTTGTGAAAACAAAATCTCGTCCGAGTGGAACATTGAAATGGAAAACGGTGTCTCGGGTTATTCGAACAGGTTAAATCAAACAAATTATAACTTGTTAGCCAACGTTTCGGAGGATTATATTCTCTCCATCTTCAGGACTGATATGGAAACAAAAGTTCAACAATAAGTACGTGAAATGTTAAAAAAAACTGAATACACTCACCAAACAAGTAAAAATGGTAAGGTTGTTTGATTTTAAAAAATTGATGGTACGTGGAACACATAGGCCAATACTGTGGTTACATTCAACGTTGTCAAAGAATAAAACTGTATAAAATATAAAATTAATAAATAACATGTATAAATGTTTAACATTCAGCGTATTGCAATATAAAAATCTAGTGAGACTACAGTCAATAATAGTAATATTTCCCTATATTTGTTGATAAAAGTTCCTCCGAAACGTTGGCTAACAAGTTATAATTTGTTTGATTTAACCTGTCCGAATAACCCGAGATACCGTTTTCCATTTCGAGAATATTTTTTTTACATCTTTGATTGATTTGATCAACATGTCATTATTTGTATCCTCTTCAGCTCGATTTTGCAGACCAATCAATATTGAATTTTTGCTCGAGAGTGTAGAAGGTACCAAAAATATTGTGAATAACATTCAACAAGAAAAATCTTCAACCTTACACAAAAACAATACACGAAACAAATATTCAAGACACTTCATCAGCTCTAAGGTGCTATCAGTGTGAATGTATTTCCAAAGAATTCAAATACATTGATAAAATTTTGAAGAAAAACATCAAAGAAGATCATTTACAGTTTGGCATTTCAAGGTTACACGTTGGATACGTTTTTTTAATTGTCTTCTACACCTTTCATATAAATTAGGTCTGCAAAAATGGCAAGCTCGTGTTTGAAATCTTGCAATAAAGTAATAAAAAAAACTTGTCAATATATTTGTCAAATTTATTATCTTGAATATTTTAAACAGTTTTTTGCCTCCCCTGTATAATTTTGTATATTGGAGTTACGACATTTACAGATTAAGCCAACGATATAATTTTGATGAAATTGATCGAACTATTTTAGTTTTTTTTTAGTTCAAGGTGAACTTGTTGCCGAAAAAAAGGTGTTTGCCAATCTTTAGTCTTAACAAAAATTGTCAAAATACTTGTAATACATTTTCAGAACAAGAGAAAAATATTGTTCGATAACTACTGGAAGTTAGGGGATACCACCAGTCAAAATTATTTCTTAAATGGCTGTGTTATTGTAGCATTGGTGAAAAGAAAACGAACCAAACAAGCAACTTCAAGAGGAAATCTGACATATGATCATTTTCTTATGAAAAATGGCATACAGAGCAAATTATGCTAACAATTTTTATTTTAATAAAAATTCGATAAAAAAAAAAGGATGAGTGTAAATTATATTTCTTAAAGACCCAAAGTGAATCTACTCAAAACAATCATGTTGTTGCGACTTTTGATTTACAAAAAGTTCTGAGTACACCACACAGCAATAGCATGATAGTGAGATTTTCGATAAAATATACATTTTACAATTTTACAGTTTATGAAAATACTTCAAAAAATGGTGATTACTACGTATATGGGGTGAGAAAGAGATGCTAATGAAATATGTACCAACGTATCTAATTATCTCCAAGAATTGGACTCTTCTGGAAAAATTGAAAGAGTTAAGTTTCTTTTGTGATAATTATTCAGGTCAGAACAAAAATAGGCAAATGTTCTCAATGTTATTATTATTATACTTCATACAAAACTCGACTAGCATTACAGACATTAAATTAACTTTTTAGTAGCTGGTCATACTTTTATGGCAGTAAACAGGATGGAGTCATATGCATGGAGTCATAGAAAAACATATTCAAATCGTTTAGTGAATCGTTAATTTCGAGAAATTGCCCAATTGATTGGTCACTAAGGTCGTGCGATTTAACACCGTTAGACTATTTCCTTTGGGACTATATTTAATGTAAGATCTATAGCAACAATCCCACAATGGTGGAAGAGTTGGAACAAAACATTCCAAGTGCCATAACTGAGGTACCGGGCAAAATACTGCACCAAGTCATCGAAAATATGTCTGAGCGGATGAACATCTGCTAATAGCACCGTGGTGCTTATTTGACCGATATATTGTTCAAATCATAAATGGCATGCACTAATCTAACAAATATAATCAATCCCACCATTTTTGATCGAAAATTGTTTGGTTCATTCAATTTTAAAGTTCGGACACCTTTATATTGATAATATTTATTTTTATATTTTTATATTTTTGTATTACCTTATTATACACCTATTTTGTATAATATGCAAAGTTTTTTTTGTAAAATAAATATAATTTTAGCTTCGTACATTCGTAATTGTTTATTGTTTGATAAATTAAGTTACCTATAATTTCATTAACTACCAAACACAATGATTTTTAGTAAACACCTTACTTTCAAAACCCTTACAAGAAAAACGTAATCACCATCTAAGTACCAATTTGAACAAGTTTATATAGAAAACAAAAACATAAACGCTATGTATCTAAAAATGACATAAGCCTCATTATAAAATTTAAAAAAAACGTAAATGCCACCCATGTGCCGTTAATCATGATTTAGTTTATAATAAATATAATTATTATTGTTCTAAAAATTTGTGAAACCGCTTATTAGTATCTCTATTGTATTACAAATAAATCAGATTTTTGAACTTCCTGTAAAATATAATTTCAGTTGTGATAGAGGACACTTTTCTAAGAAAAATATTTAACTTTGTAGCTGCCTCGTTTATTATTTTCTGATTTTCTCTGAAATGGATTGATTTTTCAAAACATTTTATTAGACAAAAGTTAGTCCTATAAATTTCCTTTCCGGTATAGGGCGTCAGATTTTTTGTAAATTTCTTATTAAAAAGATACAGCGATTTAAAAAAAAAACAAGAAAAAGAAAAGTTGGAATTTTTTTTACTTACTTTAACTCATAATTCGAAAGCCATTGATTTTAGACAATAAAAGGTTTAACTAGTTTGTAGATTATTTCATGCTCTTTAAAAAAGCACTTAATCATCTTGACTGAAAAATCAATATATATGAGCTATGGCCATGTGAAGGTGGAAATTTAAAAAAATGTTTGCAAGAGGCCTAACTCTCGATGGTTTGAATTTTGTTAAAAAATTTTGTTAAATATTTTTCTTAGAAAAGTGTCCTCTATCACCAATGAAATTATGTCAAGTATATCCGAGGAGACCCTGAATAGGTATAAAATAATCAAATATTACTAAAATGCAACAACATATTTTGGTGGAATCCCTCATATATTATTTTTTGTTTAATAATAAATTATATCAAACGTAATTAATTTTTCTATTACTTTGTGGTTTTATTGTGCTTAAGTCTTGCTCAATTGCTCTGATTAAATGATTAAAGAGTAATTTTATTTACAAACTTGTTTGAGCAGTTACGCTTGTTGAATTTAAGTAAGTCTAATGTCTGATTTCTTCACTTACGAGGGGACCCCTACTCGACATCACCGATTTCGTCCGAATTTATAGTGTATGGAGGACTTGACTAGAATTGCAAGTGATATAAGTTGTAGCTCCAGATGGCCAAGCGTTTAGAAAATAAAATTTTTTTTTTTATTGGTATCCTATAATGCTTATTTAAAGTATGCTTCAGCGTGCTTAAATCCAACTTTCAAAAACGCGCGTGTTTTAAAGTTACCATGGCAACTTCACAACAACCTAAGACGCGTGAAGTTAAAAAATGTCAACTTTATAATTATTATTTAATATTCAAATATCTTATGTGACAGATTGTAAAATTAATTTTTGTTTTTCTTACTTACAGTGGTATACTGATGTCACATTAGAAATTTGACCATTTCACTTACTGTTAGATATTATTTCCATTTTTTGTAGTATCAATACCAGTATTAATGATTTCAAAGTGTACCAATAAAAAAAAATTATGTAAAGTATTCGTGGATACATGATCTTTAAAACACTTGCTCTATTTCGAGCACTCCGGCTGCGCCGTCGTGATCGCAAAATCGCGCGTGTTTTAAAGATCGTATTATCCACTTATACTCTATTTCAGTCTTACTTTATGTATACATAAGTGTTTTACGTTATGAAATTTCCAACTACTAGCTAGCGCAGCGCTAAGATGTGGGACTCGCAATACAACGGTCCTAGGTTCGAGTCGAGCCTCTGGCACTACACGCTTCGCAAATCACTCCGCTACGCTACGCTACGCTGCTTCCCCTGTTTTTACGATGAATATAATCCCAGCACATGCAATTCATCTATAGTATAATAATAAATGTATTCAATTTTATAACATACAAAAAAATTTTTTTTTCAAAAAGTTTTTGATAAAATAATGATGCCCTATGCTTTTTGTAAAAATATAAACAAATAAAATACATTATTATGGTTCATATCGTAAAAATTAAAAAGAAGCAAAAAAAAACTTTCCTTAAGGTGACTCGAACCTAGGACCTTTGTATTACGAGTCCCACATCTTAGCGCTGCGCTAGCTAGTAGTTGGGAATTTCATAACGTAAAACACTTATGTATACATAAAGTAAGACCGAACAAAATTTTATTTTCTAAACGCTTGGCCATCTGGAGCTACAACTTATATCACTTGCAATTCTAGTCAAGTCCTCCATACACTATAAATTCGGACAAAATCGGTGATGTCGAGTAGGGGTCCCCTCCTTGTTAGAGATATCCACCCGATAAGTATAAACATACCAATAACCAATCAAATTAATCAAGTGACCAAACAGAGAACCGTTTTGATTGGTTATCGGTATGTTATCGGGTGGATATCTCCAAGTGAAGAAATCGGACATAAGAGTAACAACTTACAAAACAATAATCAAACAATTTAAGAACAAATAATTATGGCAAAATTGCTGGGTAATTTTTAATACACTTTAATCCCACTACTACCAATAATATGGAATCAGATAAACAAAAATTAAAAATATTAGAAGTCATTGTATACTGGGAAGACTATTAGAGTAATTCGGAAATTTACCCACACCTTCGGTGTGCCATAGGTACCAGCAATTCAATCAAAGGGTTGTCGAATTATAATTTTAACCCAATTTAAAATAATCTTATCAAGTTTATGTGACTAAAACTTAAAACTCAAGTAGAAAATGTTTTACAAAATGCTACGCAAACAAATAGAAGTTTTGTAAACAAAAGCAACCATCATCTACCCGAGTCAAAAAGAAATAACAGAAAAATTTATTTCTATTTTTTTTAAAATACAGTAGAGCGTCGATAATCTGGATTAATTGCGACCGGACCCTGTCCGGATTATCAAAATGTCCAGATTATCAAAAAGAACCAAACCAAGGTCGTTCTGAGTTCATAATTAAAAGAAAACTTGCTAAAACCGCTAATTATTCACTTTAGTGATTAAATAATTGGAGTAGATAAATAAAACCATTAATTAATATGAACTTATAATCAATTTTAAAGAAAAAATATTAAAAGAGGACCCCCGTCCAGCCTGTCGCATCACCGCTTTTGTTTGACAAATATGTTTGTAAAGAAACCCACTATACTCTCATGTATTCATGTCACGTGTGTTTCTTGATTTTAAATTTGGCACGTTGTTGAGATTAGATTGTAGCGGAACAAACCATAAATGTTTTTGTGAAGTAGTAAAGTTAATTGTGAAATAAGGGCTTTAAAGGTTGTTTCATTTGTTTATAGGTATGTTTATAGGTAGAATCGTTATTTGTATGTAAAGTTTATAAAGAAATTTGGAATAAGAAAAGATTATTATATGTTTTTCACCTTTTTTTTTCACCAGAATTGAATCCGGATTATCGACGCTCTACTGTAATTAAGAAAGCAAATAATAAAACATTACAAATTTAACAATAATGAGCATCACTTAGTTTGTGAATCAGTTCTACGCCAAATATAAATTAAATACCTGAAAGTATATAATTCTTCATCAATGTCAACCAAACCAAATCATCTACTTTCCAGCAGGGGTCCATACTTGAATATAGACCATCATCTACAGTAATGACGTTCCTCAATATCCAAATACTAATCCATCAATCTGCACAAGCATAGCAATATTGTTGTCTACTCACTGGGAGTAGCCCATCCAATGAGTACCTAAAAGAACATTTAGAATAAATTTTCAAGTACTTGTACTCTTTTGTTTCATTATAGAAATTACAAGTCAACAAACCAAAGAGTGAAGTAATTAAATTCGCTCAGTCCAAAACCTCCTATTGCTGACGGGAATCACAGTTAAAAATAATACTATCTCTAGGCAAAACTTTCCAATTTTTCAGATAAGAAATTCAAAATCGAGTGAACAAACCAAACTTTGTTATCTAATTATTATATTTCTTCATAGAACCAAATTCTAAAATATGAAAAAAAAGAAAGTTAATCTTGACAAAACCAATGCTCGTGCAATACTAACCTACGATGTGCTTATCTGGGGCACAGCTGGTATAATCAAAATAAAAGTTTCCTTCATCTCATACAAAGAAATTCATAGAATTAATGTCGAATCAATCCAATTTCGATAGAATTCAGAAGTATTCACAATCTCCGGATCTGGATGACGGTTGACCTTCCAATAGCTGCTTTCGTATGCAAATCTGCATCGATGTGGCTGAAGGTACCCCTAAGAGTAGACTTATGGTAATCTTTTTTATTATATTTTGTAGGTTAATGAAAGTTTGAAAAAAATAATTACATTCAAGCATTCGCCCAAACACATCATTGCCCTTGACATGACCTAGCACTTATATTAATACTTAACACAGCATATTATTATTATTATTTGTATTGTAAATACTCACTTTTCGGGAAAAAAGTAGGTTTTTCATTATTAACCATTGCAATTTGTTTATAATCCTGTATATAATTAATTATGTACTATGTAAATGAACAAACCAGAACAAACATGTGCTTACTAATTATTGTCACATTTTTACCGGCAAACTAGTTTCCTGTAAACATCAAAATTTAACGAACAGATTTAAAGCCGGCGTCACACCGAATAACGTAAAACTGCTAAAGCCTAGTTCTCATCCAACTAATTATACTTAAATTAAAAATAGAAAATAACATTTTTTCCTTAATATTTCCGTTTTGGGTGAATTTTTGTTTATTATATATTAATTAAATTACGTCAAATACATCCATGAAAACCAGGTTTTAAATTAATTTATTTATTAATTTAAGTCTAGGTTTAATACAAGAATAGCGTCTTATAAATAATCAACCTTACTAATAAAAATCGTTATACACGCGTTGTATAAGGGGTGTATAAATTTTCTACTAATAAACGTTGTATACGCACTGCATAAGCTATAATTAACTGTGTTATACACTCGACATGTAATTTTTCGTATGTAAGTGTGACTTTTTATGTCACTGTCATTTGATTTTATGTCATTAACGTCATTTAAACATATTTAACTTAAGAATGGAGAAAATGAAAAGGAATAGAGCACCAAATTGGAAGGAAACAAAAAAGTAAGTAATTTATAATTATAATATTTTAATTGGAAGCAGGATATTGGAAATGCGCATTCCCAATATCCTGCTTCCAATACATATCTCATTGGAGGAGAATCATCTTTCTATAATATTTTAAATTGCAAAAGCATGCAAAAACTTAAATTAATTAATTTGACTACCTCATACGCTATACACGGTTTATTAGTGACGTTTACTTATACGCGATATATACAAGCTGTATACATGCTTTATTAATCGGTATATTAGTAACGTTTTCTCTTATGCACCCTGTATAAGCCCTGTATAAAATTTATACAACGTTTATTAGCAAGGCCGTATGATTACTAATAAAACATCTTTTTCTCGTTAGTGGCTAAGAGTTAAATATTGTTGTTGTGTTGTTTTTAGACACAAATTTGCTCGCTCGGGATTTCACGTACTCGCAGGGAAATATACACGTGATTGTCACATCTCCGCCCCCCCCCATCGTTATCAACCATGATTTTATTCCAATCCCCCTACCCCTGTTAGAACCTTACGTGATTAAAGAACAAACCCTGATGAACAGTTCCAACCAACAAGCTGAATCGCCTTGTTCCAAGCAACATTTTGCAACCTCATATCAGATTAAATAAGTTAGAAAATTTTTAGAAAATAAAAAAAAAATTTTAATTTTTAAAAACTTACTCGCCAAACTTGGCTCCTTCCGATTACCACTTGTTTGCATAGAAGGGTCACGTACTTGCTGAGGAGTGCTGTGGTTCATACGAAGATGTGCAAAAATGGCTCTATGAATGGTTCAGGGTAAAAGAGGAAGATTTTTACTGGTATGGTATCCACAAATTGTCCGACAGAGAGAAAAAATGTGTAACTAGCAATGGAGCATACTTTGAATAAACCACTGTTTACCATTCTTCCAAAGTTAACGTGTTTATTTCGAAAAAAAATCCGCATTTCATACTTGTACACCTGATAAGTTGCAGAATTTTTGTAAAATATCGAAAAATATAGTTAACCCAATAGTATTGATTAGTCCATTGGTAAAATAGCTAAAAAAAATTTTAAGTTACATGATTGGATGTATTTTTGCCGATTTGAAAACGATAAATATAGGTATAACCGATATAAAATAAATATACGATATACTACTAATATTATTCCAAAACTCCAAAACTATAATGAAACTTTTATTCTAAATTTAAAAAATACAAAAATAAAACAAAAATGTAAACGATATATCTTCGTAAAAGATACAAAATGCAATCAGGTAGGCAAAGGTTAATAATTACTTATAATAATTTTGGTTATAATAATTATTAATAAAAACAGTTGCCCCAGAGCCGATTCCGGCTTGTAAATCGGACTTAAAAGTGGGCCCAGGTGGAGGTGAAGGTAGTGAAGGTGATGGAGGTGGTGGAGGTGGTTGCTGACGTTGGATTGGTAGCGTAGGAGGAAGAGGTATATCCAAGTGATGGTCGGCTACCGAAGGCAGCAAATTACCCCCTAATGTATGAGAACACTTGCGTTCATCCTCGGATGCCACACCATCCTCCACGATAACTTTCCGGTTTAAAAGGCCCATTGCGGGTCCCCCCACTTGACGAAATGCTGCCAAACGTTGACGTCGTAAATCGGCCCCAAAAGTCGGCCCAGGTAGAGGTGGTGGAGCTGATGGGGGTGAAGGTGGTGGAGGTGGTTGCTGATGTTGGATTGGTAGCGTAGGAGGAAGAAGAATCTCCAAGTGAGGGTCGGTTACCGAAGGCAGCAAATTACCCCCTAGTTTCTGAGAACACTTGCGTTCATCCTCGGATGCCACACCATCTGCAATGATAACTTTCCGGTTTGAAGGGCCCATTGCGGATTCCCCCACCTGACGAAATGGTGCCGAACGTCTACGTCTGCGACGTTGCGATTTCATACGCGAGGATTTCATTTTCAGGCTTTCAGATGGCTTCTGAACGTGAGGCTCGTAGATAGTCACGGTGGTGTTTCCTGAAAATCAAAAATAACATTAAAGAGATAAATTTAATATAACAAAAATATAAATAAGTAAGTATCCGAACACACGCGCTGATTCTATCTCCAATAATCAGAACAAAAGAAGAAGAAAAGTTAAAAATTAATAAAAAAAAGAAAAAAATTAAAAACACTGAAAAGCAAAAATAAAAAAAACTGGTTTTCATAATTTTGAAGTCGGTGCCAAGTTGTACAAAAATATATATAAGAAAAAATATTGTATTGTATGTTTTGTTATACCGGGTGCTGAATGAGTTAGCCCAACATAGGAAATTAACATGTAAAAACTTATTTATGCAAATTCCTGCTTCCCTAATTATTTTAGAGAAAAAATGAAAGATACTAAAATAATGCAGAAATATAAACTGCAAATGATGAGACCATTAGATTTCATCTAACTTTTACTTAAAAAGCCAAAAATTGCTTTCGAAATTCTTAAAATTTCCATTTATCGCACTGGCCATGTAATAAATTCAATTTAATTTATATTTTCCAAAATAATTACCATGGAAACTTTCATGGCAAGTCCGATAAATGAAACTTTTAACAATTTTAAAAGCATTTTTTGGCTTTTTAAGTAAAAGTTAGATGAAATCTAATGCTCTTATCATTCGTAGCTTATATTTCTGCATTATTTTTGTGTCTTTCATTTTTTCTCTAAAATAATTAGGGAAGCAGGAATTTGCATAAATAAGTTTTTACATGTTAATTTCCTATGTTCGGCTAACTGATTCAGCACCCGGTATATATTTTTGTCAACTTGGCACCGACTTCAAAATTATGAAAGCCAGTTTCTTTTATTTTTTGCTTTTCAGTGCTTTTAATTTTTTTTTTTTATTAATTTTTAACTTTTTAGTTTTTGTTTTAATTTATTTTTTTATTTTTTGCTTTTCAGTTTTGTTTTTCGTCGATTTTTTGTTAAAAGGTTTTTATTTTTCCATTTTTTGTGTCCATCATTAATAATTACACAAATACACAAATTGTAATTGTTTGATTTCGTTACATCCAGCAGAATCTTACTGCAGCGTTGGAACGTGAGTCACGGGCTTTAGACGCTCAATGGCAGTCATAACGATGTAGAGCAGTCTAAAGTTGTTATACATGCCAAAGGGTATAGATAAGATAGTCAAAATGCCCTTATCTTTAAATTATTTAATTTACTTGATAAAAGGGTGCCTTCAGGTGTAAAAGTAAGGTTTTCATAATTATTTGCTCCAGATGCTTTCTCCACCCCTTCTGAGGGGCAAAATTTCTACAAAAAATCGGCTCACAGGTGAAAATTCAGTGGATAATATTCAATCATCCCCAATTTTTCTACCCTTAAGGTTGGAATTTTTCTTTGAAATTTAAATGGGACCACCTTGGAAGTATACCTCATCTAATAAAAAAATAATCATCAAAATCGGACTATTCTGGAAAAAGTTATGCGTGGTCATCCATTAAAAAAAAAAATATATATATACGTGTCCAATTGATAACCTCCTTCTTTTTGTTTTTGTCGGTTAAAAATAGGCCCTGCTCTAATCGCGCAATTGCTAGCGAAATAAACTGTAATGAATCCAGTGTAAGATGGTTTTTGAAAAAATATAATAAAACAAAAAAAATTGGTTGAAAAAGAATCGTTTTCAAACGTCAGCACATTTTTTGAGATAGTAACTGGTGGTTCATGATTTAGGTGGTTCTATCTGTAAAGCTGGCCACAGACCGGCGTACATGTGTGTCATGCAGGACTGTCATACATGTGTGTCGTACATGTATGACGGTACGCTGTTGTCCACAGACCGGCGTACATGTATGACGGTACGCTGTTGTCCACAGACCGGCGTACATGTGTGTCATGCAGGAGTGTCATACATGTGCGTCGTATTTAGCACTTGAGTGTCACACGTAGTTTGAACGGCGACGATGAATAATGAAAACGAGTTCATATTTTTATCAGTGTGGTATGCATGTATGATAAAAAAAAGGAAAAATAAAAATAAAAAACAGCATCAGACAGGTACTAAGTGGGTGAAGGAATGGCTTTTAAAGCGACAAGATTTTACACATATGTATTAATTTACTAGAAGAATTACGCTTACAACCTAATGATTGGAGAAATTATCTAAGGATGGATGAAGATAGTTATGTTATGCTGCTTACATTAGTAACTCCGCTAATTGAGAAGCAGGACACAATATTGAGGCCTGCTATATCCCCTCATGAACGATTGACATCCACGCTCCGTTATTTAGCGACTGGGAGGAATTACGAAGATTTGAAGTTTTCTACACTAATTTCTCCTCAGTCGTTGGGCAAAATAATTCCGGAAAAATTACAAAATAGTAGTAAATCATAATACCACAAATGGGTCACGTAAATTTCATCCCTTCCTGCGCCCGATCGTTTCGATTCTTCAATTTTTTTTGTTTCTCTTCGGAAACTCCCACGAATACTATTTAGTTTAGCTTTAAGGTTTATCTTCGTTGAAGTTGGTTCACTAGTTTGAAGTTTTTTTAGTAATACTTCATAAGCTGCATCTTTCTTAGCTCTATTCATATAATCTTGGGATTTAGTTTTCCAAAGACAAGGGTAATTTTTATAAAGTTCAATGAACTCAATCATAAATTCTTTCGTCAAACTTCGTAAATCTGACATTTTAATTAATAATTAATAATTTTAACAGCAAGAGTCCACAGACCGGCATGCATGCATGAACGTTGATGTGTGACACACATGAATTCAAATTAAGTTGAAAACTTGTGCGTCGCGCATGTATGTCACTGTTTGTCCACACACCAGCGAACATCAACGTCAAACCGGTGTGACGTGCATGTATGACACCCTTGTACGCCGGTCTGTGGCCGTTAATGTATGACCTACCTTGAATTTAAGTAAAATAGAAAACTTGTGCGTCGCACATGTATGTCACTCTTTGCCACACACCAGCGAACATCAACGTCGAACCCGGTGTGACGTACATGTGTGACACACATGTACGCCGGTCTGTGGCCAGCTTAAGACCTATTTATAAAAAAATGGATTGAATTATAAGTTTTGCGCCAATAAACCCAGCAAAAAAAGAACATTTTTAACTAACAAACGAAGAAAACGATATGAATGGGCGGAAACTCATTGTTTGTTTCAAACGTCAGCACAAATCAAAATTAATAAATTATTTACGCTTGGAATTTTTTTTGCATATTTTAAATCAAATAATTAAAATTTTTCATAACTCAATTTAAAAAAATATTAATTGTTTTTGAAACCGTCATTTTTAAACAGCATAAGTCAGTCTATTTTCAAAATTGCTTTTTTGTCGAAATTTAATCCTCACATTATGTGTAAAAGTCCGTTAAAAGTTATGTTCGAGTAACATTACGCCAACTATCAAAAATGAAGATGTTTACGACCGTTCATTGCAAAAACAATGATAACAATAAGTCGCTGACTTTGCTGTTTTTGCAATCAATCTTTGATGGCGAGATGCATTTTACTTACGTAGTTTATTGTTTTCTTTGTGCATGTTTGTGTATTTATGTTTTCAATATATGATTTCAAAACATTATTTTTCATTTTAATAAAAAAATATTATAATCAACTTATTGGCCAATAAATTAGTCCAGTCAATGGAAACTTGGAATATATTATGGTAACGTGAGTAATTCTCGGGTGTAAGGGAAGGGGATGAAATGAAACAACTGTTATCGGTCGACTAGTTTCGACCTCTATATGAGGTCATCTTCTGGACTGTAATTAAACATAGCCGAATACAATCAAATAATTATTAACATTAATACTTTATACTCTTTATACTCACATTTATACTAACATAAGTTTTAAGGGAAAGAATTTTCAATATTCATATTATGGTAACGATGAAGATGCATTTCAGTGTATGGAACATATTAAAATGCATCAGCTTAATTTTTAGGTTCTGATTTATAATTAATAAAAAACAATCCAAGATTTACGACTAATCGATTTTAACCCTTCATTTTTTCAAAGTTACTCACTAAATCCATCGCTGTGTTGGTCGTTTGGCAATAAATTTTTTAGGTGATTATTTCAATAATGTATTTTTTTGAGTTCATTTATACATTTTGTGTGCTCCTGTCCACTTTAAAAAATTATAATAAATTAATGGCGCATTTCTCCCAAAGTTTACCGATTGAATTTGACAGTAAATTTTCCGTCCTATAAATTGGTAATTTTATTTTTTGGATTGAGTGAGTAACTTTGAAGAAATGAATGGTGAAAGTCGATTATTCGAAAAATTTTTCGTTTTGGTTCAAAAAGATCAGCTTTTGCTTCAAAACAAAAAATTTTGATTCAAGAGTTTTTATCCATTGTAGTGTATTGTATTGTTGTAGTGCATTGTAGGGTGGGTTGAAGTCTAAATCAATTGGACTAAATGAATCCGAGTTCCCCGCATAAGTCACAAAATATAAATTGTTAATTTTTATATGTTAAATTATTTAATGTAGTAATTATTAATCCTCCAGCACTAAAATATTTTTTTATAACACGAGTACTACCGTCGGTCTCAGTGGCGTAATAAGCAGGCGAAGGACCCGTGTGCAAAGTTGTTGGCGGGGGCTCTGCTTTTATAAGAGACAAAAATAAAAGAAAATAATAAATAACTTATATAACCATATTTTTGGAATTCCCACGATTTCCATGCAATTCCAGTGATTTCCAAAGATTTCCTATTTAATTTTATTAAAATTTGAAAATTATACTACCTTAAGGGGGTATTCTAATCTAGAGGCATGAATTTTCGGACGGTTTTTGAAGCTCTGTACAAACGAAACAAAACATATTTTTATTATCCACGTTTTTATCATTTGTTTATTGATATTCTAAGATTACATAAAAAATTAACCGAAAAAAAACTCAAAATTCAGAAAGTTATGAGGTTAAAGTGGGAGGTCTAAAAAAAACTGGTGTGCACGATATCTCAAGTTCTAATGAACCGATTTATTTGAAATTTGGTGTGAATGTTCTTTATACATTCCTCTATCGCATGAACTACGTTTAAGTCAAAATTTTGAATTTTATTATTTTTAAAATATTCGGATTTCTTAAAGAAAGCATGCAAAAAAATTTTTATTTTCTTCAAACGGCCGCCATTTTGTGAAAAAAATTTTGTTTTACTTTTTTCCAAATTTCAAACATATCGGTTCATTAGAACTTGAGATATCGTGCACACCAGGACACCCCTTTTTTTTTGAACCTCCCACTTTGCCAGTTGATAACATTGTAAATTTAGAGTTTTTTTCTTTGGTTAATTTTTTATGTAATCTTAAAATATGAATAAACAAATGATAAAATAATGGATAGTAAAAATATGGTTTGTTTCGTTTGTACAGAGCTTCAAAAACCACCAAAAAATAATGCCTCTTATCTCTTATCAAAAATAATATGTATATATAGATGAGTTTTTTATTTTTAAATTTTCTGAGATTTCCCGAATTTTTCTAAAGATTGCTAGATTTCCTAAAATATCTTTTTTTTTATTTTTCAGATTTAGGATATTTTTCTAAGATTTTCTAGAATTTTCTATTTACTAAGATTTTCTCTAATTTTCTGCATTTCTTAAGATTGTAAACTGAATGAAATTTTCATGGCTTTCACAAAAAAATTAGGGATTTCTTCAAAGGACCCCGCAGGAAATCATAGGAAAATGGCTCTCAGTCGAATGTCTTGAAATTGGGGCAAATGGTAGTACATACCATTTAGATTAAAAGTGTCAATAGGCCCAAAGTCCTAAGATGGATAGTTTTTGAGTTACAGCCATTTGAAACTGACAATTTTCAAAAAATTTCAGTTTCAAATGGCGGTTTCAAATTTCCTGCGGGGTCCTTTCCCGCTCGTTTTTTATTAGTAAGTGGAAAAATAATGGAAAAATTGTCAAATGCAAAACTAAAGGGAAAGCAGGGAAAATTTGAGGAAATCTAGATTATTATAGACAATTTTTTTTTTGCTTTTTCCATTTTCTGAAATTTCAATGGCTTTAAAATTTTCTGGATTTTTTGAGATATCTTATACCTTAGAATTTTTCATTTCCTCGAGTTTTCTCTCAATTTCTTATTTACCGAAATTTTTTCGAGTTTCCTGAGATTTTCTTGAAATTACTATGGATTTCTTGAGATTTCTATATTCCTACAAATTTTCTAAGAATCGGTTTGCTGAGATGTCTTGGAATTTTCCAGAATTTCTTCAAATTTCCCTTCACTAGTATACACACAATTTTTCCGGCGATTTTCCTTTAGTTTTATATTAAATCAAATTTTAGGGTATCTTAGGAAATTCTATATCTTCTTAGTAAAACTTAAGAATGCCATTTTCTTCCTAAGGAATTCTTAGAAAATTTAGGATATCTGTAATTAATCCATAGATTAATTCTTTTATTCCAGTGGCGGTGATATCAATAAGCGAATGTAAGCAATGCTTAAGGGCGCGGGACCATAAGGGGCCCGGGTAGTAAATCCCAAAAAAGAGCTAGGGCTTACCGGCCCTAGCTACTCTTGCACCACCACTGGCCCATTGTACTACCTCCGATGTAGCTGTCTCAGTCGAATTCAACGGGATAGCTTGAGAAGTGACAGAACGGAAAGCCGCTGCATCGGAGGTAGTACAATGGGCCCGATTGCCCTCCTACCTAAAATCCAGAATCCAGAAGAGTGCACCAATTCTCCTGTGACTTATATAACCAGTTTTTTCGGACTCCAAATCCGGGGGGGGGGAGTCTGGAATATCCCCCAATGCACTCTTCTGGATTCTGGATTTTAGGTAGGAGGGTAGGGAGATATCAATAAGCGAATGTAAGCAATGCTTAGGGGCCTTAGACCATAAAGGGTAGTAAGTCCTAAAACGAGATTTTTAAATATAATATACACTATTCAAAATTAATACATTGTTTTTTAGTGCCCGTTTTGTACATTTGCTTACGGGCCCTAGCTGCTCTTGCACCGCCACTGTTTTATTCCCATTTTCAATTTTCGGAGTTTCTTGGCTATTGGCTATCCTAAGATTTTCTAGAATATTCAAAATTTACCCTTTTCTAAGATTGCCTAGTAAAAGCAGATACAACCTGTATTAGCCTCCCATTAGCCAAAAAGAAAATTTACTACATTTTGTTAAAATTTTAAAAATATCATATCAAAATACATGATATAATATTTATTGCCCCATCCATGAACCTTGCCTATATCCGCCCTTCATTTGTACAAAACAATAAATTCAGCGAAATTTCATATTATGTATAATACAAAAAGATGCCTTAAAACCGCCGCACGGTAATCGAAGTATAACGCGCCCATGGATAAACCGCTTCACGGATAATGCGCGCAAGGATAATCGGGGTTCTACTGTACAATGATTTCATAATTTTGAGATTTCTGCACAAAATTGTGTCTATCACTGGTGCGCATGAAGGGATTAACGAGATTATCCCAAAGAACTTTGAGACTTGGGATCGAAAAGTAAAATAACAACATTTAAAACTCGAGTGGAGTCAAGGTCAAGCGCACTAATGGAATAGAAAATAGTTTTTCCTAAAAACGGTTTTGGTTTTTTTTTTATTAATTTAATTATAATTAATTTTTTGACCTAAATTAATTCATTAAATAAATCAGGATTTAAAAATCGCTCAAGACTTTTAAATATTGAAATAACAAATAATTGTATGTTATTTAATATATTGATTAGCTAGCCCCCCCCCCCCCCCCCGGAAAAGTCATGGAAAATTTAAGATCTCACTAATTTTGCCAGGGATATAATTTCTCATTCTTAATGCCAAGTCACAAAAATTAAATTTTTAGTCTAGGAAAACAATAAATTTAATTTTTGTTTAATTTTAAATAAATTTGTTTTTGATTTTATTTTAATATTAAGATTTTTTTGCTTTTTTTATTTTCTGATTTATCGAAATACTAGATTATCTCATTATATTTTTAATGGTTTTAAATTTTTTTTAAAGATTGAAAAGGTCACAGTACAACTGGGGGGCCCTTTTAGTCGGGGGGCTGCGTGCGTCGCACCCATCGCACCCCGGTAGTTCTGTCCCCACTGGTCGGTCTGTGAGACCGATTCTAGTTTTTTTAGCACAGTGTTTACATCTTTTTTGCCACAAATGGAAATGTCTAGGTATTTTTCTTTATAATAATGTTAATTCTAGCGGGAAAAAGAAAATAAAATTTGACATCTGATACTATTATACGTAAAGATAATGCCCACTGTTATTAAAAAGAAAAAAAAACTCTAATTTAGCTTCAATAATAATTGAAATATTTGCGTACAATTTACTCCGTTATTTGCATATTGCAGTCATTGCAAATTATCACCGCATGTTCTAAACAGAGGTATTGTTTACCTCTGATTTTTTTAAAAACATCGTACTCCCTGTGCGCAACGGTAAACGTAGTTTATTTACACAAATATACGTGTTTGGATTGCTGAATTAGGCTAGGCACTTTATTTAAATAAATACTTAAAATAATAAAAATAAATACTAACTTATTTAAAATAAATACTTATTTTAAATAATGTTATATACACAGAAAAGAAACTTTTATTACAATTTTGTCTTCAAGCGTCCATATGCTTGAAGGTAGAGTGAAGTATTATCTAAGACTAGCATGTGCTGCTAACTAGAGCAAATGTAGCTCGAAACAAAATAACATAAAATAATATACGAGGTCCGGTCATAAACCTTTACACATAGTAAAAAAATACTAAATCTGAACAATACGTATAGTAATCGGGTAAATTTTCCAATTGCAAACAATCACTTATTAAAAATTTAAATATTTTTCTAACGTTAGTACTAACGTCGGTATGCGAGACCGATATTGTCAATAAATAAGGAACAAAAGAACATTTTCACTTGCAGGACTCAGTGGGGTATTTAGAGGGGGGCAAAGTGGTAATTGCCCCCCCCCCAAGTATGATTTTATCCCTGAAGCCCTCTCTGATAAAAGTAATGTTTACCACGTAGTTTTAAAATTTCAATAATTTGAAAATTTTTTTAATTTATTTAAATTAATACTAACAATGTAATATGTATATTTATTACTATTTTGTTTGTATATACTTATAGATTGAATTTCGTTGATTTCTGGAACTTTGTCAGTGGTTGATTTACCACTGACGCGCATGAATGGATTAACGGGATTTTGAAAAATATTTGGTCTGCCTCCCCCAAGAGCATTTTCTAAATACGCCACTGCAGTATGTCACGAAACGTACTAAACTAGGTGATTTGAAAGTATTGACTACCCCCGTCCCTTAGCTGTTACCGTATTAAATTTACAGTTAAAAATAGAAGACTGTTAGTACTAGTGGGTTACTAATAAATACAGTACACCCTCGTTATTCCGGACATATATAGTTTTGCGTTTGTTCGGATAACCAAGTTTTCCGGATTAACGAGATTTTTTTTTTACTTATTTTTTTGATTAAAAACCGTTGATACGTATGTATTATTCAATTATTTTATTTTAAAAAAATAATAAAACTAAACTAAACAAAATTAACAAATAATAAAAATGTCAAAATAAAACTTAAAAAAAACCAATAGGTACATTTATATGTTGTGGCGATAATTGTATACAATCAGTTGGATACTCGGTAGTACTCGGTACTACTCAGTGCGTATAGCCTAAACCTACAAATGCACACTAATCTTAAGAAGCTTTCAGTTTTTGAAACCGGGGGGGTCTCGGGGGTGTTCTGAACAAAGCTGAATTTACAGTTGTCGATCTTTGAATAGCAGTTTACAAATCTGAATTGCAGTTGACGACAATTTCTAAATAGATATATCAGTTGACAAATCTATATTAAAGTTGACGATGTCTGATTGCCTAGGTTGTGCGGCCTGAAGGCCGCACTGATCCATCACTCCTCCGTAATCACTTAATATTTTTAGGCTGGTAACTTAAAAATAACCAATTCTAAACAGGCCAGTGGAAAAACGCCGATACTTATTATTATGACTTTTTTTTGTTTAATTTATTTCATAAAATTCCTATTTGACCTGGGTATCGAATCAAATTAAGGTCTTCAGAAGTATCTAACTTCCTTCCTAAATGAAAGGTTTAACTTAATTCCTATTAATGTTGAATAAATTAAGTTTCCGATAAAAAATTTTTAGTATCATTTTATAATAATTGAAGAACTGGCTTAACCTCGGATTGTAAACAAATTGAGAATATTGGCAAATTGACAATGTATCGTAAGCATGAATTGCCAATTTTATTTATTGTTACTGATAATTGAAAAACAAATTTATCACAATTATTGCATGGTTTCGAAGTACAAGATAAGAATATGAAAGATATTAAATAAACTGCCAGATATCAATCGCGAGCTTAGGCGGATTTATGGGGGGGGCACCCCTCTCTCAGACGTTTAAAAATAGACAAGGGAACAATCCCAAATCTGAAAACACTTTTTGCCCGTCTGATCTTTTTTACTCCTTCCAGAAAAAATTCTGGAACCGCCCCTGATCGCAATATGGATTAAGCAGCGACTTGTAGTTTGTCATATTAAGGGGCCAGCGGGGGGGCGGGGGCGAAAAATTAAAAATTAAGAGAATTACACAAATTTGGTCAGGAAAAGTCGAGGAATTTTTTATTTTTAAGGAAAAGTCGTGGAATTAATTAGGAAAAATTCTTGGAAAATTCGACAAATAAAAAATTTACAATTGTTAAAATTTGAAAAATTTTTAATTTTCATTTAGGGCAGGGGTCGGCAACCTATCGAAACGGAAGAGCCAAAACTTACAATTTACAAAAATCCCAGTTTTTAAAGAACCACCAACATTTTTATTTCAATATTATGGTATTTTATCCTGTTTTTATCCTGTGTTTTTACCCTGTTTAAAGTTTTTTTTTGCAGAATAATACTTTTTATGAGTTTTGAAAATAAAATAATAAAATTATTAGGTAATATTTGTGCGTGAACCTGGAGAGTTGCATCTTGACATCAAAAGAGCCGCAGGTTGCCGACGCTTGATCTACGGGAATACTTGGAAAAGTTAGGAATTTTGTTTTTGAAAGTTTGACAGAAAACATACACAAGTTTTCAGTTTTTGAAACCGGGGGGTCTGGGGGGTGTGGAACACCCTCCAGTACACCTAAACAAAATTGGTCCCAGAATCTAGCTTCATATAGATTTTTCCAAATGTTTTTTGTAACCTAGATCCAGTAATGCCCAGTGGAATCACAACTTTAAAACTGGAATCGAAATCTGTTTGCTATTTGTGTTTTTTAACACACTTACAGGTATACTGGAGGGTGTTTCGCACACCCCAGACCTCCCGGTGGTAAAAACTGAAAACTTGCATATATGTACATGTTCTGTGTGATTGCTTTATTTTTGCTGAAATAAACAGCAAAAATAAGTTCAAAAATTAAGCAGAAAAACGGAAAATTCGATCATCTTTAATGATTTTTTTTACAATTTCGGGGGACAGATCTACTCCCAAATCAACTTTCTTGCTATAAATATTAACTTTTCACCTTTCTAGTTCATCAGAAAAAATGTAAAGGCTAAAATAATTGTTAAAAAAAATAATAAAATAGATAGGGGGGAAGCATCCCCCAATAGCGGTGGATGATGGAGGAAAACGAAGGTCATATTCGAATTCAGGAGGTTAATTTACATAAGAATCAGGAGGAATGGTATCAGGGCTCGAAAAAAAATTCTATTTGCAAACCTGTGTTATCATTTGTTGATAACAACTCAGTAAATATCACGTAATTAAAAAAAACAAATCTTACATCATCTCACCAGGGGCAGAGGGGGTCAAAAAATCGCCTTATTTAACTTTACCAATTAAATCAAAGAAAATATGAATTAAATCCGTTCAGATATTCTTTTTATTCAAAATTTAATATTTTATAGAAAATTAAATTAAAAACGCACAATTTTAGAGCCTTCTGAATTTTGGTGCTGGATGCGGCGGCTCCATTGCACCCATGGTTTATCCGACCCGATGTCGTCAAGGGCATCGCTTCCAAGAATTGCAGGGGGGGGCAAATTTTTTTAAACGTTATTAAAATTAATTATTTATGTTAAAAAATTTTTATATTTTTATATTGCAATTGTAAATTTATATGTTTTGCCAAAAGCCAGGGGGGGCTGTAGCCCTTCTTTGCCCCCCCTTGGCGACGCCCATGGATGTCATAGTTTAGTCTTACATGAATTAATTTGAAATTGAAACTAGAAATTCGTCCGGATTGCAGAGGTAAAAAATATAAAATGTCTGAAGAGGCGGAGTGTCCGGATTACTGGAGTGTCCAGAATAAAGTGTGTCCGGATAAGCAAAGCTGTGCTGTATTTCATCAGTATACTGGCATATCCCCCAAAGTTTGAGAAATATCAGTATGCCAGTAACTTTAGTTATTATTATTTAGTATAATATAAATAATTAAAAGAACATACCACCAATTTGCGCATCCAAGGCTTCAACTATTAGTCGAAATTCTGCGTCGTCGTCAGATAGATTAAAATCGCCCATTACTAACGGAATAAATAAAAAGTTGTCTCTCACAAACTCACCGAAAAACGTATAAAAACAAAAAATTTCAATAACGGAAGTATAAAATAGGAAAAAAGAGGAAATTAAAAAAACAAGCCTATTAAATAGGAATGGTAAGTGTTCAGAAAAACTCTTAAATAAAAACAGGAACAATTAAAAACTAACTGCAAAGGAAAACCCACGAACAACAAAACAATAAACAACAGAGTTCAACCAAACTCTTACAGCAACAAACACGGTATGGCAAGCTTGGTAAACTAAATATGAAGCGAGACGATTCGCGCTTGGCGGACGGCGGCGGCGCACGGTGGGGCGGATTCGCAAATTTGTGGAAATTGCATTATTTCTTTTTTGAATTCTTTTCTTATCCTTATTTTCAGTTGGTAAATATTTAAAGAATTAAAATTTTGCTTCTTAACTACACGGAAAGAAATAAATTCGAGTTTTTCACCCAATCTAAATTTTAAATGAGTTGAAATTATAAATTTCAAAATTATATCTGGAAAAGTCAATGAATTTAAAATTATACAAATGTCCCAAAAATTTGTCTGAGAAATTATGAGTAGAATTGTTGAGTTTTAGGTCTTTTAAACAATTTTAAGACTCGAAACGTCAGACAATTAAATTGTTTAAAAGACCTAAAACTCAACAATTTTGTACCTTATTAATAAATAAAAAAAGGTCAACGATAAAAATTATTACTAATTATTATTAAAATTTACAATATCTAAATTTTACTGTGATTGGAAAAGTCAGAAAATTTATTTTGAAAAATTAGTGGAAACCCTACACTATTATTAATTTTTATTAATAGTATTATTTGATTGTAAAATGTTTAGATTAGTTGGATCTGGATCCAAGTGAAATTATTTAGGTAGAAATATTTTCTATAGGTTCATTGTTTCATTACCATTCTTTTTCTTTTCTTATCGGCGCGATAACACAACACATGTAGTTCCAACTGTTGAATTTCTGCCGGCTACTTCGAGATATTTTTCATTGCTGAAGTAGAAGGATTTTTTTGGCAAATTATTTTAAATTTTAACGGTAAAAATTGATTAAGTGACCAAGATTACCCTGGGACAATAAATAATTCATTCAAAAAATATCTCAAATAACAAAATGTTATTAAATCTAACAAATAAATTAGTTGATATAAAGAAAAACTTTGTTTGGCAACAATAAAAATTTTAAAATAACTTTTAACTTTAAAAACAAAAAATAAAAACAACAATAAAAAGTTTTTATTGTTGCTACATACAACAAACTTTTTCTTTACATCAACTAATTTATTTGTTAGATTTAATAACATTTTCTTATTTGAGATACTTTTTTAGAGCGTTTGTGTATAAATAAATAATTATACATTATTATTTATATTTTAAATTTGTAGCAATTTTGTAACGGAAAGTCGGGGAATTAATAATTTTTAAGCAAGCCAGGGAAATTAACGTTTGGTCACGAAAATTTTTAAAATTTACAATTTCAACTTTCAACTTTCCCGACCTTTTATGACAAACTCTAAATTATCCACCTTCCAGAAAAGTGCAACAATTTCGAGGTTCCAAAATAATTCTAATCTAACCCGTTTATCTCTGACGCGCATGAAAGGTTTGACGAGATTCATTTTACCAAATACGTGGGCTCCGAGATCACCTGTCTTTCTAACTTGTCTAAAATATCTGGAAAAGTCAAGGAATTTAAAATTATACAAATTTTGAGTCTGAGTAGGCAATTATGACTAAATCAGGGAAAAATTTTATAAAATTTTGAAAAATTATATTTTTTCTTTCTGTAGATTATTAAAATTTACAATTACTAAATTTTACTGGGGTTCGAAAAGTCAGGAAATTTATTTTGAAAAATTAGTGGAAACCCTGTACTTACTATTATTATTTATTTTTATTAATTATTTGGTTGTAAAATTGGATTTCACAATTGATTAATTGGATCCATATGAAATTATTTAGGTAGAACTATTTTCTATAGGTTCAAAGTTATTTTTCTTTTGTTTTCCTTATCGGCGCGATAAGAATATGGTTGTGGAATGTGATGCGGTTCCAATTTGTGAATTTCTGCCAGCTGCTTCGAGATATTTTTCATTGCTCAAGTAGAGAGATTTTTATAGCAAATCATTTTACATTTTAACGGTGGAAATTGATTGAGTGGCCAAGAGAATAATAATTTGTGTATAAATAATTAATACATTATTATTATATTTTTTTAAGTTTTAATAATAGCATTTGGAGTTCGAATATAAAATTTATAAATTAATCTTTAGAATTTAAGATTTTGATTATGATTCTATAAATATTAGAATAGTTGCAGAGCCGGGCGCTAGGAGGTACATGTCGCTGCCCCACCCCCCCACCCAAATAAATTGTTTTATTAAAATTGGTGTCAAAGGTTTGAGCTTCGTTTGAGCCTCAATGAGCTCAACCGTCGCGGAGCTGTTCGCTATATCTTTGGGGGGGGGGGGTCTGTAGACACCTTGCCCCCCCAAGTCAAATTTTTGAGTAAAGTTGGTGTCAAACGTTAGAGCTTCGTTTGAGCTTCAATTAGATTCCAATCCCGCCGTTTGAGCCTCAACCGTCGCGGAGTTATTCGCAAAATCTTTGGGGGGGGGGGGCTGTAAACATGTTTCTCAATTTCTTGTTTTTTTCAAATTTTTTGCGCAACTTTGGTGTCAATCGATAGAGCTTCAATGAGCTTCCATATTCATCATTGTAATTTAATTTTTTTCAAAGCTATAGTTATTTGAAATTTTGTACACCTCCGAGCAGTGGCGTAGCTAGGGGGGGTAGGGGGGGACACGTTTCCCCGGGCTCAATGCTAAGGGGCGCCAAATGGGGTCCGTTACTTTGGCCCCCCCCAGTTAAAATTTTTGGCCAAAAAGCTAGCTCCCGAATCGATATAGCTAGCACCGGCTAGCACCCTAATATTAAAGCTAGCACCATTACAGTTTTTTCACAAATCCACATTGAAACTGGGGGGGGCTAAAGTAACGCTAGCCCCCCCCAGTTAATATTTTGGCTCCAAAAGCTAGCTCCCTAATCTATATAGCTAGCACCAGCTAGCACCCAAATATTAGAGCTAGCACCATTACAGTTTTTTCACAAATCCACATTGAAACCGGGGGGGGCTAAAGTAACGCTAGCCCCCCCCGTTAATATTTTGGCTCCAAAAGCTAGCTCCTTAATCTACATAGCTAGCACCAGCTAGCACCAAAATATTAGATCTAGCACCATTACAATTTCTTTACAAATTAGTATTTGATAAAAATGATAAAAATGTTTAAATGTTTCATTCCACTGCGCATGATCCGATATATTTCACACGCTCCGCCCATTCTAAACTTGACTAACAATTTTTTAACAGCTATGGCTTATTGTTAATCTATATTATGTCATTTATTTAAGAACAAAACGATAAAGTTAATAAATACAACCTTAATTATCATAATATATCGCTTTGTATATAGTAGACAAAGTAAAATAAATTTATTTAAAAAAATATCAACAAGACAACTTTATGTGAAAATAAATCACAATTTTCCGATATCTCTTATAAGGTATAGATAAGATAATGACACCTGACTGTTTGACTTGGCGAAACATCTTCTTTATTTTTTAATAGGTCATTATAAATTTCCCATTTTCCGTTGTGTCGTCTCCCATAAGTCAAAAAATGTCCGATACAATTTGGAGTACTTTGAGAAGTTCCTTGAAATGCAACTATACCACGTAGAACATATTTATCGCCATTTATAGAAAAATGTGGAGGTATATCTTCCAAATTTGTTGTGAGTTCTAAAATCATATTACTAGTTGCAATTGGTTCTATCGCAATATATATTCGGTCTAAAATTTTCTTTCGCAAGAACCCATTGTTTCCACATTCATTGCAAGTTTTTCTGATGACATGTTCGGATATATGTGCCTCTAATTTCGTCGGCAGTTCTTGAATAGTATTAAGTTCTACCGATAACCATTTTAGATCACTTTGTTGAATATTTTTGCAATTGTTGCATTCATCCGTTTGCATTCCTATCTTAAAACTTTCTAAAGTTGTATTAGCTATATTGGTTATACTATCTTCACAGTTAATTTCTGTAATGTTTTCTGGCAATGAATGTTTCGGAAAATGTTCGTACAATAGTTCTGCTCGAGTTCTATATGTATGAATGTTCACACCTTTATTCACAACTTGTACTACTAATTTTGCGAACCTATTGCTGTCTTTAATTGATTCTATGTATTCTTTGATAACTAACGAATCACAATATCCAATACAAAATATTTGAATTAGTGCATCTAGTCCGCAAGTGTTTCTTAACGTTATCAATTGCTTGAAGATTTTTAGTGGTTTTTGATGAACTATATTACCATTTCGCAGGAGTCCAATTGTCGTTATATTTATTTTTCTCGTCCAATCGACAACAGCCATTTCTGACTGTGGCTCTAAATATGACTTTCGGGGTCTCTTCTTGGGAGGAACGTTCATTCTCATCCATGATTCTTCAGCGACTCTTTCGGATAATGTTTTATCTTGTGTACCTCTAATATAACATTCTTTACAAAATATATCATCTTCGTATGAGACAGTGCAGTTGTCATTGTTATGCAACAGCAAATTGCATAATTTACATACCACATTGGCACTTCCAATTCCTAACTGACAAGAAGCACACAGATTATCAGGCAACAGAAGATTACGTTTTGGTTGTGAATTATCTGTTTCAGATTGGAAATTGTTAACTACGGATGATTTTTCTACTTGGCTTGTAGTAATTCTATCAACTTGAATATTATCGTTCATATCATACTCTACAGCTAGCTTCATAGCACCTTCGTAGTGCCTGATGTATTCGCTAACAAACTCATCCACACGTAGGGGAAGTTTTTCGTGAGCAAAAATTCTGTTCTTGACTTGATTAAAATTACTTTCAGCCGATGCTGAGCTGGCAATTCTAGGCGAAAATGGAAAATTTTTACACATAATACTGCTCCATAAAGGCAAAAAGTTCGAAATCTTTAAAAAATCGTCGACGAAATGTGGTAGAACCTGTTGATTTCCTCGGTCACCTGTTTCTTCTGGTGTGTTGACTCTATTTTTTGCGAATTCAGATATGTTCTTGCACCAACTTGTAAAATTATTATCGGTTTTAATTTCTTCCTTTTCTTTATCATGTAGCTTTCCCATAACGTCTTCTTCTGCAAAATTTTCCTCATCCATCATCTTGTTGAGCTCAACTGTCCCTGTAGATATACGTCCAATAAGCCACTTTTTATTAATTTCGCAAATTGTCGGGTTGCCATTGTAGTGCCCTTCTGTATCGGAATAAGCAACAATAAACATAGCATCTAATAATAACTGCAAATCTTCTATTCCTTGACATTGTACAACTTGTCCCATACATCGAAGATAAAATGTTCTTGTTAGTTTATGCTGATTTCTAAGACTAGGCCATCTAGTAACGAGCTTTATAAAATGGGCCACGTCAAAACGAAGAAAACATTTAAAAATTTTATCATCATTTCTAAATAGTACCTTGTAACATTGTTCAATGTATTGGTTGAGGTTCTTATACTGAGTAAATGTGTTTGCGCACGAATGCATTAAAGCAAGAGACATATCAGTTACTACTTCTGACGGAGTACATCCTGCGCTTCTAAACCAAACGGATAGCCAATGCGTTATTTCTTCTGTGTTTTGCGAATCACTAAGCATTGATCCAACGGAATATTGTTTTTGATTTGGATACAATATTACAATATCATATAAAAAGATATGCCTTGATTTGCTTCCATCGGTGTAGATAATACGTTTTACAACTGATCCTGTGGCATCGATAGCTATTCTACTATAATTGTTTTCACAATATCGACGATACACAAGAAACTGAGAATTTGACCACCAAAATACAAAAAAAGGGGAATAGCCAATATTGCGAATAACATTAGAAAATTCTTGAACGTTTTTCATTTCGTAAAGAGAATCAATAGGTTTTTCATTAAGGTAATTCTTTTTCTTTTCTTTACATTTTGCAGCTCTAAGTGTACTGAGTTCAGGCATCATTTTTCCTGTTTCTAATTCGTTATTAATAATCATACTTTGAATTCTACTAGATGAAAACTTCTCATTCACCATTTTATTTACATAGTGAGATCGCAGGTCACCCCGAAGTGGACGTCTGAAATTTAATGTGTGCTTCTTGCTAAAATTTCCTTGAACAGTACAATTCAGTTCCGAAATTTCATTTTGTTGTGGTTCGTTAATCAAAACGCATGTAATTCTTGATTTGCATTCTTTGCAAACTGCCCAAATCTTTAAAAACAGTGGACCAAACGGAAACAATCTGTGCCTGTCAAATGTTAACGTACATGTAAGTGACGAATTTTCTATTAATTTCTTGTGTATTATATTTGTCCAATTTGAATTTGCGAAAACATATGTATTTCTAATTTCACCAGTGTGCTTTGATTTTCTCACAGACTTATCCTTTCTTTTGTATGTAACAAGTTTTTTATCAAAACTTACATATTCAGTCCATGTCAAAGCAATATTAAACCGATAAGTAGTTTCCAGTTCGTCAACACAGTCTTCTTCAATATCAGTGCTAGTATCACTGTTACTGTTAGTATTACTGCATGATATATTACCGATAGAAACTTCTTCGTATATTGCTTGTACATCTTTAACATCATCCGGATAAATTTGTAGAACATTCCATAAATCATAATAATTTTTTGAAACTGCCGTGTAAATTCCAAGTTTTGATATGTTCAGATTATAAAGTATCATAAAATCTTCCGATATTTTCTGCCAAATTGCATTGTGTTTTGAAACAAAACATTTTTTCTCTCTATCGTACAGTGATTCTAATGGAAACTTCAGCAATCCTTCTACAATTGTGTGAATATCAGATTCAGAACGTTTTTTTCCCATTTTAAGTTATATTTGGTATAATTTTTGTTACTTTTCCTTCCCAAATCTCCTATATAGACTAATCCCATTATCTGTTAAGTAGATAATTCCCTAAGCGTATTATCCTTTTTAATCATAACTCGGGGGGGGGGGGGGTGATAAGAAGTAAATCTTCAATCTTGCTTGTAGCGCCAGTCCTGGCTATTATCGAGACCGAAATTATCTTATTTATGACGTAGTCTTATAATTATAAATAATAAATAAATGATGTCACCCAAGTACGGACCTGATAAGTGAATATTTGAACCTTTCCATACAGGGCGGTTAAATTAAATAAAATTTATTTTACTTTGTCCACTATTATAGTATATCTACGTATTTACTATTTATTTCATATTATACGATATTAGTGTATTACAATTTGATATAGAGAAACCGTGTCGATGTACAAAGCGATATATTATGATAATTAAGGTTGTATTTATTAACTTTATCGTTTTGTTCTTAAATAAATACGAGCGTCTCGAGGCAGATCTGATCTTGGCTGCGAGCGGTAGCGACATCTAGCCTGTGGTGACGTAAACCGATCTTAGCTGTTGACGTTTAGAAGTGAGGTTAGAGTTTCGTGTTTACTGTTTACATCATAGATGTTAATATAGAATATATTCTATGTTAATATAGAATATATTCTATTAACATCTATGGTTTACATTACCGTTGTAACCAACTTCAATCTTAAAAAGTGACACTTGTCAAATCAAAAAGAAAAAAAACTTTGTATAGTAAAAATATATTTATTCAAGTATAAAAGAAATTACAAATTATCACAAATTTAAATAAAAACAAATTACGAAGTGTATGTGTGGTCAAACCTAGTGTTAATATTTTCAGTAACATCCTTTTTATTCAGAAGGCCATCCATTATATTTTTTTCTTCAACAATCGTTGGTTGATTAAATTTTATTACCTCTTTACTTTTCTTCTTTTTAGTAGAAAATAGACACACCTGTTTTTCTATATCTTCATTTGTATTAATTTTTTCCTCTGTTTTCATTTGAATGGTATTGGATTTATTCAACGTGTTTATAATTTTATCAAAATTATTTAAAATGGATCTATGTTCTTCTTCTGTTAGTGAACTTGTATCACACAGACCTATAACTAATTCGGCCCTTCTTTTTATATCGTCTGTTTTATTAGGTTGTTGTTGTACTTTACCAAATCTGTTGAAATCGAATAATATATCTTCAACGACACTATTATTTTCAGTATTACAATTAACTACACCATCATCAGAATCCTTAAAAAACAATGATTTGCAAGCATGTACATGCTTGCAAATGTTAGCTTTGATAACATTATCTATACAAGAGCATTTGAAAGTATGAAAACATATGTTGCACTCATCACATCTTGAACATAAATCAGAACAATTTTCCACCCAATTTTCGTTTGCCTTAACTGCCAAGTATTGCTGGGATTTATCTGCCGAAGAGGTAACTAGGAATTCATTTTCATTTTCAAGACGTTCCACCATGTCCAACCCGATATTTTGGCTTGATGTCTTATTCGCTTTATTTTATCCGTAGGAGAATTTTTTGCTAATTTTATTAATCGCTTAAATAGAGCATCACGTGCAATTTTCATTACAGCATTGACACTTTTATCTAGACGTTTAACTTTTTTTCCTTCTAAATATACGTGCTTTAATACTTTGTGAAGGGATTCTAAGTACATGTTGGTATTAATTCCTAAACGTAATCCATAACAATAGGCCCAGCATTCTGGACGATTGGCATAATAATCTTTAAAATATCGAGCGAATGAAACAGTATCCTGATCTGCATGAAGATCAACTAAAAATTGATTTAAACTGTCATTGAAATTTTCAATAGACGTACACTGTAGGATAACTCGTAGTGCTTTATATACTAGAGCTTTTTTCTCAGTTCCTCCACTTATTTTGGATTAATTATGCCTCCAATTTCGATCGACATGCCATGTACATAGCAGTCTATTAGGGACAGGTAACATTATATTGGACCAGGCATTGTAAAATGCCGGTGCATCATCCGACATGAATACATTGGCCTCGATAATCCCCACTTTCAATTTGATGTTTTCAAAAAATATATTAAAAATGACTTCATCAGCCCTATTTGAAAAACAAAATGCCACTGGAGATCCTGAGCCAAATTCATCAACAGTCATCAACGTATACAATTGAAAATCATAAGCGTTCGTTCCATCGATACATATTTTGTTGTGACCAAATTGTAGCAACTGTTGAATTTGAAAAGACGTCATTATTATCAAAGCAAAATCGTTAACATCAAGAAGCCCAAAATCACTTTCAACACCTTGTTCTTTATATAACAATACTGGACACTCGTCACCTAGATTTTTCATATCTTCAACCCACAATTTTACGCTTATTGCATCGTTATGGTGGCGTTTTGTACTATAATCTATACGGAAATCTCTTGCAATATTGTGCAAGTCTTTCTTCTCTAAAAGTAAGATTCGCTGTGATTCTTCATTCGTCAAGCCAGTATCACGAATATCATCTAATATGTGCTCAAAAGTTACACCTTGTTTTAATTTGCCTAGAACACACAAAAACTTTACATTTCAAATCATACATTATAAATAAATATTTGAAAATACCTGCAATTTCAGTTTTTATTTTTTGGCTTAAAAAAATACGACCAATATCCTGAGAATGACCTAAATGGGTCATCCAATACTTCACCAAAACAGGTTCCTCGCTGCTTTTAAACAAAATTTCAATCTTTGAAGGACATGCTTTCCCAATTTTATTTGTTCCAACACTTTTTATATGTCTTAAACTATTTCCTTTCTGTACATAATCATAGGAGCGATGACAGTTGTAAAATTGTTTCTTACTGCCATCAGCCAGCAAGTTAGGTGCAGTGTGAAGTACATACAATGACAAAGTGCGTCCTTCAATTTGGTCTTTCCACTGGTGAAATGCTGAAAAACATGTATCATGAATGATTATATTATATCAAATGATATTAATGACCTACCTGAAAAAGATTCACATTCGAACTCATTATACTCAAGTTCCATTTTATGTACACTTGACAAATGGTTTCGCAAGTCAGAATAATTTCTGAAATCTTCAGAACAATTTCCGAGTGGGCATTTAATTTTGAATTTTCTGGTATTATCTTCCTTTGCAGCAGGATCTCCATGGACTTGCTCTCGATGACGAGTCAATTAGATTTATTGACAAACTGTTTACCACATATATCACAAATTTCCTGAACAACTTTGGGTGTAACAGGTTCCTTATTGTGCATTCTTCTTATATGAGCGTATAAATTTTTCTTCTGGGTAAATTTTGCATTACACTCGTCGCAAATAATATCTTCATCCATAATTTGAAATTGATTAATTAATAAATAAATAAATAATGAATAATAAATTTTTCTTACTTTTTGATTTACATTACAAACACTTAGACCCACTACAATTATTAAACATTTCATAGTTGGCAAACAACCAATTTGAATTTGAAAATCTCTGTATTTTAATATATTATACTAACCACAGTATCCATAAAAATTTTGAAATATTAACATCTATGAGTACAACAAGAGTACAACACTATACTCTAACCTCATTTCTAAACGTCAACGGTTTACGTTACCGCAGTATAGATGTCGCTACCATCTCGCAGCCAAGATCAGATCTGCCTCGAGACGCTCGTAAATAAATGACATAATCTAGATTAACAATAAGCCATAGCTGTTAAAAAATTGTTAGTCAAGTTTAGAATGGGCGGAGCGTGTGAAATATATCGGATCATGCGCAGTGGAATGAAACATTTAAACATTTTTATCATTTTTATCAAATACTAATTTGTAAAGAAATTGTAATGGTGCTAGCTCTAATATTTTGGTGCTAGCTGGTGCTAGCTATGTAGATTAAGGAGCTAGCTTTTGGAGCCAAAATATTAACGGGGGGGGGCTAGCGTTACTTTAGCCCCCCCCGGTTTCAATGTGGATTTGTGAAAAAACTGTAATGGTGCTAGCTCTAATATTTGGGTGCTAGCTGGTGCTAGCTATATAGATTAGGGAGCTAGCTTTTGGAGCCAAAATATTAACTGGGGGGGGCTAGCGTTACTTTAGCCCCCCCCAGTTTCAATGTGGATTTGTGAAAAAACTGTAATGGTGCTAGCTTTAATATTAGGGTGCTAGCCGGTGCTAGCTATATCGATTCGGGAGCTAGCTTTTTGGCCAAAAATTTTAACTGGGGGGGGCTAAAGTAACGGACCCCGCCAAATGAGTGCCCAAATGGGCGCTAAAATGAGTAATTTAATAAGTATATTTTATTATAACACTATTATATTTAATCGCATAATAAATTATGGCATTCCCTTAAAAAAAGAAGTAAATAAGCCAAACAAAAAAAAAGCTCATTGATATACTGCCTCCAGAATCTATTGGTCCGAGAAGGGGCGCAGTTTCCGCGGGCGCAAATGACCCTAGCTACGCCACTGCCTTCCAGCAAGTTGCGCTGGATACCTTTAATTTTAATTTCGTAAACAACTTTTTATTGACGACTAATGAGTCAGAAACACAAGTCATAGTGTGATGGCTAGGAAGTCGAAGAAGCAGTACATGTGTCTATCGCTCTTTCCCTTAATTGTGATTAATTTTTAGTTTTTTTAATTTTTATTTTGGGTTTGTAAACAAATGAATTAAACTCCAAAAGTGAGTTTTTAAAAAATATGTTTTATTAGTTAATAAATTTTAGAACTTAAACCTAAATGATTATATAATTATTAGATTATTGAATTTTCCATTGCAATTTTAAATTTACTACCTACCACTATTATAGTAGTGCAATACTCGTTTGCTTCATTATTTTCATTTTACCTGATTATTGCGAATGGATTGGGCTGAGAGCTAGTTTTATTATTTTATTATCGCTCTACAGTAGATTTATATAGTTAGTCGTAGACATTTCTGTAAAAAATTGGTTTTACACAAATCTCTTTACAAAGTCGAATTGTTAGCTAAAATTGATAAAGTTGAGGGACCCGTGTGCAAAGTTGTTAACTGGGGCCCTCTTTTTAAAAAAGACAAAAATGAAAGAAAATAATAAATAACTCATATACAATATAACCATAATTTTAAGATAAACAAATAGCAAACCTAGATTAAGGGCCAAATTTAGAATAATCGGATAAACTTAGTATAACGTTATTCCTGGTATAACAATTACAAGGTTGCAGGATGCCACTTATTTGAAAAATCTGGAAAAGTCAGGGAATTTAAGATAAACAATTTAATTAAAAAATTTTTTTTATTTTAAATTGAATTTATTTTATTCAAAAATTAATTTTGTTTCATTAAAAATTTAAAATAATTATTGGTTTTAATTTAATTTTAAAATTAAGATTTTTGTACCTATTTATTTTCTGATTTATCGAAATGTCATGGAAAATTTTTATTCTTTGTCCGGGAAAACCTGGAAATATCATAATTTTATTTGAGAAATTTAGTGAAAACACTGAATTATCATTGGTAATAATGGTAATACTAAGTCTAACTTTATACCAGGTTTATCCGACTATTGTAAAACCGGCCTTTTTTACATTATTTTAATTTTTTTTAAAAAGATTCCTCTTTTAGCTCTTTTAGCCGGGGGCCCGCGTGCGTCGCACCCACCGCACCCCGGTAGTTCCGCCACTGAATTTATGTTTAAGAATGAATTACGTTTGATTACCGTCGTGCGAGCTTTAGCTGCCCGAAGAAATGTCCAACATTTGTCCTATATGAAATAGGATGTAGATTTTGTACTACTTTCCTTTCAAATCATCAAATTTCTTTTTGAAATCGAGATCTTTATTATGTTTTATTTAAGATTCATCGAGCTTTTAGTCTCATTTTTGGAATTGCCACGGCTTTAAGATTTTTCTATGATACACTCCTCCCCCACTCCAAATATAATACGTATAAAACGTTTAAAAACTCAGGGTATATGAAGTTACTATGTACAATCTTTGTTTATATATTCGTGTCACCATATCTCCCGAATGGTTTACTTCGGGTAGTACTTTTTTGACAGCATTTTGTAAAGATCAGGAGAGTGTTATTGGCTGGTCAAATACAATTTTCGCCCACGAGAAGAAATTCTATCGCAGAAAACCATCTCTACCCCCCCCCCCTTTCTATATTTGTTAGATTATGTAGGGTCAAATTCATAAGATTGGCTATACATTTTGACAAAATATACTCCAAAAAAGAGTGAAATATAATAAAAATTAAAAATTAAAATAAAAGCACCTTACTGTAATAACTACTGTTCCCTTTAAAAAGGAAGAAATAATTTTTTCTTCTTCACTCAACAACATAAACTCTAGGACACTTAACTCAAAAAATTAACTTTCCCCCCCCCCCCCCCCCGCACTACAAAATTTATACATTAATTTTAAAGTCAGGGGAAACGGAGATTTGTTCCACATACGAAACCTGTTTATACATTGCTTATTAAAAATTTACGTGTCTACAGCGCACCCCCCCCCCCCAAAGATTTCGCGAACAGCTCCGCGATGGTTGAGGCTCAAACGACGAAAATAGAAGCTCATTGAGGCTCAAACGTTTGACAACAATTTTAGTTAAAAATTCAACTTGGGGAGGCTATCGTGTCCACAGCCCCCCTCCCCCAAAAGTTTTTACGAAAAACTCCGCCACCGTTGAAGCTCAAACAAGCGCAAAACAGATCGAGGAGAAAAATTTAAAGAGAACTTGTAACAACTTTTGCCGCAAAAAAGGCCAGAAACGTTAAAATTTGATTATTTTCTGATTACTTCCTTGGGTTTCTTGTAAAAAAGGAAGTATTGTACTAATCCAGAGTTTTTTCGGTTTTCAGATTTTTTAAGAAAATATCCGATTTGACCTTCCCTAAATCCATTTTAACTAGTTTAGTTGCGACTTCTATACGTACGATGTGCACCTCCAATTTTTGGTTGCAATTGTCCTTGCCGAAAGGCTATTCATTTATAACGCGCACAAATGGATTAACGAGATTCTTGTAAGATTCTAAAAATGGCATGTAGTTTCCACATCAGATTTTGTTAGTTTCATTTTGGTTCGAAAGGTATTTCTTTAAATAAGAATATATAAATGTAAGTTTCTTTTTAATTTCGCGTATTCTCACCGCCCGCACCCAGCTATATAAATGGGACAGGGTGCCGCGTTGATAGATTTTTGCCTAGGGCGTCACATGTCAACAAATAATAGATTTTATTATTCTATGAAAGTTGGAAAAAATACTTGTTTTGATCATCATTAAAATGAATGAGAAATTTGTAAGTTTATATTTTTTATGATAATAAGGAAAGGCAACAAATATTTTTAGCAAACTTTGGAATTTAGAATTCAATTTGTTTAAGTAGGTAAGTACTTCGGTCAAGTGTAAAATAATTATTCAAATTTTGAGATAACAATTATTGTGATACTTTTCAATACTTGAAAAAAAATTTATTACAAATTACTAGGTACTTAAAAATATTTCAGCAAAATGTAGATACTTGAAGCTTTCATTCCACGGGAATCGATACCAAAATGAAAAAAAATAATTTGCAAATATAAAAAAATAGAAAAATAACAAGTTTTATGTTTTCAATTTTCATAATTCAAATGAAATTTTTCAATATTTTTGCCTAAAGCCCTAATATGAGCAAAAAAAATAAGGTTTTGTATATTATTTTATTGTAGTTAACGAAGAATGTTAGTTGCGTGAATACAAGCAACTAAAATTTTTGGTTTCTTCTGTCAAGATGTTCTTCGATTTGAATAAATTTTTGTTGGACCAAGAAATTTTATTTGTATTGAACAGAATTTATTTGCACTCTGTTTCATTTGCACTCGTAACACCCGTCACAAATCCTGTAACACCCGTCCCAAAGTTTTCTTGTAAAAAAATAAGATGAAAAATAATATATCTACAAAATACCGAGGTATCAGGTAGGAAGATTCCTTTAACTGTCCACTTAGCAATTCATTTTGTGACAAAAATTTGTAATTTAGCTGAACTTTGATGATTAGTTAACAAGGTAGCATATTATGCAAAAGTACCCATAACACCCGTCACAGAGCTTAAATCCATTATTATAATTTCTAATGTGTTTTTGTTGAAAATTAAATAAAAATTTATAATGATTTTAATAATTAAACAAAATGTAACATTTTGTTCTAATTTAGCAATTTTAATGGTTTGAATGCGTACTACAAATGTAACACCCGTCACCGCGGAATGGCCTTTTAGTCGTTAAAATAGATTACTTATCGTACGTAGTACGTACAGACGTCACAACGAAACTAGTCAAAATGGATTCAGGGAAGGTCAAAATGAATATTTCCGTCAAAATCTGGAAAACGAAAAAAATCGGGATTACAATAATTTTTCCTTGTTTACAAGGAAGTAAAAACGACAAAATATTTACCGTAAGCAAGCGATTTAAATATTGTAAAGCCCTGTATACAAAAAATGTAAAAATAATAACAGAAATTTTAACCGACTGGAATTTAAAATTTAAAAACTTAGGAAGAGATTCCGATTAAAATTCGCGTCACCGATCGCACTGCACCTACAAAAAATTAACTTAGAAGAAGATTCCGATCCGAAATTCCGAATAATTAGGGCGTCATTAATTAGAATCCATCCAGGAAATATATGCGGTATTCCATACCAAATCGATCTTTTGTTTAAATTTTTTTAAATTAAAAAAGTTTGTAAATATTTTTTCAATCGAATAAAAAAAATAGAAAAAAAGATCGGCTCACTCAGGGGTTGGCGGGAATAATCGCAGAATTAATTGAAGTTTTTTTTGAGAAAATAAAAAATAAAATAAAAAATGACGAATTTGCCTTCAAAAAGGCAAAAATTTCATGGAGTTTATCATCTTAAACTTTTTGTATTTTTTTATGAAAAGTACATTTAAAAACTAAAATTTTCAATATAATGCGGTCTCGAAAGGTCAATTTTTGAAAAAGTTATAGCTATTTGAAAATAAAAAAGCCATTTTTTTGAAAAATTTATAACTTTTTTTGGGTTGGTTAAAAAAATTTGAAAAAATTGTAAGAACCGTTTTTCGTAGGGTAGAAAAATATGAAAAACTTTCAACTATATCGAAAAGGGCCGGGATCAAAAGTAGTCGATTTGGTATGGAATACCCCAATATTGACTAGAAGAAAATTCCGATCCGAGATTCCGATTAAATGTCCGTCACCGAACGGACTTTAGGCAGGTACTTACAAGTATTGACTTAGTACGAGACTTCGACGAGATTATTTTGTTTGGCTTGAGTTTATTAAGCTAAATCAGGGGCCTCCAAACTTTTTAGCCTAAGGGCCAGGACTGATAGCTCCACAAAACCCCGATGCCAAGATCTAGCTAGCTTATCAGATTAAGATTACTTTTTGTTGTGTTTTGACAAGTTTTAGTCTGTTTAGTATTTTTGACCCCCTCCCCTTTGGTGATAAGTCGTGAGGTTTTAGGCTACCCCTCACGTGTATTTTTTTTGGGAAAATTCCATCAAGCAGAGACGGCGAGGCAGAAGGCCGCACGCAGCGGGGCGACAAACATGGCGTCACAAAGTACAGTGCCGGACGATAGCTGAGAGTTAAATATTGTTATGCTCGGTCGGGATTTGATGGGGTCGCAGGAAAATCGCACAACGGGCGATGGTACACTCAGCCGCTTAGTAGAATTGGGTACTAATCTCGTTGGTAAACTCAGCCTGGTAAAAATTTTTTGCCTTAATCTTCATAGGTAAACTCAGCCGGGCGACTCTAAGCTAAGCGCTAATAATTTGGTGAAAGCTGATCCTACTTAATGATGGTGGCACTTTAAAGTACGCCCTGTATGCAATATTGACAGGGCCGTCCTAAGATATTCGGAGGCCGTGGGCTATTAAAAATAGTGCGCCCCTCTTCGTAAGAAAATATACAGAATGTCCCAAATATCATGAAGTTTTGTTTGATTGTAAATTGTGGCGACACAATGCGCCTGGCTTTAAATTTAATAATAATCAGATAATTAATAATCCGATAAATATAAAAAAATATGCGATAAATTATTCCAAAACTAGTGCAAACTTTTATTACAAATTTTAAATGTAAGTATAATACGTATAAAATTTATTTTAAAACAAAAATGTAAACAAAGAGATACAAACAAAGGATCCCAAGGATCACCTATGTATAAGTAGAACAATATTTCTAATCGCCATAAATAGCATTATGAAATTTATCAAAGCATCTATCAAGATTTCCATATTCGTAGATGACATTACTATTCATTATAGAAATCAAAACCATCAGGTCATAAAGGAAACACTACAACAAGCCATCAAAGAAATAAAAAAATTGAAAGTTGATGCACTATAAAACACCAAATAAAAAAAAAAGATACAAAAAACAATCGGGTAGACAAAGGCTAATGATTATAATAATTTTGGTGGAAATAATTATTTATATTAATCGTACCAGCAGATAGGGTACCATTTAGGGTATGTAAATCGGGCACCAAAATGGGCTTAGGTGGAGGTGGTGGTTGCGAAGCTGATGGTTGTGGAGGTGGTTGCTGATGTTGGTTTGGTAGCTCAGGAGGAAGAGGAATATTCAAATGAGGGTCGGCTACCAAAGGCAGCGAATTACCCCCTAGTGTCTGAGAACCACCGTCGCTGCAGGTGGTATTATCAACGGAATCGTCTAGCTTGCGTTTATTCTCGGATACCACACCATCCTCCACGATAACTTTCCGGTTTAAAGGGCCCATTGCGGGTCCCCCCACTTGACGAAATGCTGCCAAACTTCGACGTAGTAAATCGGCCCCAAAAGTCGGCCCAGGTAGAGGTGGTGGAGCTGATGGGGGTGGAGGTGGTTTCTGACGTTGGATTGGTAGCGTAGGAGGAAGAAGAATCTCTAAGTGAGCGTCGGTTACCAAAGGCAGCAAATTACCCCCTAGTGTCTGAGAACCACCGTCGCTGCAGGTAGTATTAGCAACGCAATCGACTAGCTTGCGTTTATTCTCGGATGCCACACCATCCTCCACGATGACTTTCCGGCTTGAAGGGCCCATTGGAGATTTCCCCACCTGACTAAATGCTGCCGAACGTCGATGTCCGCTATGTTCACTACGTCGCGATTTCGTACGCGAGGATTTCATTTTCAGGCTTGAAGATGGCTTCTGTACATATGGCAAGACAGTCGCGGTGGTGTTTCCTGAAAATCAAAAATAGCATTAATGCGTGATTTTAGCAGCTGAAAATAAATTATAAAATCGATGGTATTATTAAACCAAATTTTAAAGTTACTGCTGAAATTATTAGTTTCTTTTTTTTACTAGACATTGAAAATATGTTATTGTAAACAACTACGAAGAGATATTCGTATTTTTTTTGTTAGAAAACAGTTAAAAAAATTCACAAAGTTCATGAAAATAAGCAATGTTTAAAATGTTACTGCGGAAGCATAAGTAAAAAATTGAAAAATTTGACTTCGTAGTGATCTAAAGCCAACCTTTAACTGCCCAGAAAAAAATTTTCATTGTTATCCATGCCTTAATTTTATGTTAGAAAATGTCTTGTTTTAAAAATTATTTGCGTTATTTTTAATATTTCTCCGTAGTGGTTTAAATTTAAATAAAACTTTTTGTGCTGAAAGACATGGGAAATTTTAATCCTATTGTACTTTGCTAAGTTTAAAAACTAGTGCCTTGGTTTACTGCATAAATGGAAATAGCGATATTTTACAGGCAAAACTAAAGGTTTAAAAAGATAGTAGCAAATTTGCGTTTCCAGCTTTAAAATTATCTAGAAAATAAGCGCTTAGTTATTATCAAAAAAATGTGAAAAAAAAAATTGGAATATGCATCAAGTTTATTGTTAATTTTGTTAGACACTGGAAATGTATAAATGAAGGAAATAAATGGCACAGGAGAGTATAAAGGTTGGTTTATGCAAAACGTCGAAGCACGTACCGCACGCGTCTAAATAAAGTTGAAGTATTGAATTTCTGTGGGAGGGTTTATGCAACATAGTTTACGCGCGTGATTTTTGGCGGCGTGCGCACATAAACCCTCCTACATAAATTCAATGCTTCAACTTTATTTGGACGCGTGCGGTGCGTGCGTCGAGGTTTGCATAAACCAACCTTAAGCGTGGTGAAATCATGAAAATAAAAGTTTTATGATTTTAATTTTTTGTCTTGTAGCTGCCTTGTTAATATTTACTGATTTTCTGTGAAATGGAAATTTTTTTGAAAAAAACCAAAATAAAAAATAGTTCTGGTTATTCAACATTTTTGTACTAACTTACTTTAATTCATAACTCTAAAGCCATTGATTTTAGAAAATAAAAGGTATGAATCTCCTTTGTAAATTATATCACGCTCTTTAAAAAAAGTACTAAACCATTTTTACTAAAAAATCTATATTTTAGAAGCTATGGCTATGTGAAGATAAAATTTTTAAAAAATTCCATAAATAGACCTAACTCTCCAGGGTTTGAATTAATAAAATAAATTTTTATTAAATATTTTCCTTAAAAAGGTGTTCTCTACACCACCGAAATTAGAATTTTTTTAGTAGTTACTGTAATTAAAGTATACTTGAACTAAAACATCGAGTTGAATTTTTTATCATAACTGCTAATCCCACTCTGAAATTTTTATGAAGTAAGTCATCATTATAAATATCTTATTTTTATAATTTTCAAAAAACACTAACTCAAATTGTTTTTCAAAAACATTTTTTGAAATTTTCAAAAAAATTCAGTTTTATTAGAAAGTGGTCAAGATTAGTATCAAATTAAAGCCCTTTAAAACTTCTTTAAAATGAGCTATCACACAACCCTGTAGGACGTATACAACTGAAGTTATAACATTTTCTATGATTGAGAGTGGACCAAAAAAGTGTTTTTTTCAAAAAATAACTCAAAAACTATAAGAGTAAGAATTTTTTAAAAATCATAATTGAAGTCAAGATGTGAAAGAGTATAATTAACCAAAGTTTCAAAGAAATCTGTGATGGTCAATTTGAAAACTATTTATTTTTGGTTGATTTCATATGGAATTACCGTAATCCCTAAAGCTATATATTATTTTCAGTTGATTCGAAGTGGTGCGCCATACTAAAAAAAATAAAATTTGTTTTTTACTATGAATTTAAAGTTTTTTTTTGTAATAATTGATCATTATTTTAGAATTACAATCAATAGTTTTAAAATTTCAGTTAACAAAATTTTAATTATTTGATTAATGCCCGTATTCATCAACGACAAATAACTTTATTCTATGATTAAAGATTTAACTAACCAATAGAGAACGTTTGTTGGTACTTGTGGGTGTTTTCTTTTGGTCAGTTAAATTTTTATTCATAGAATAAAGTTATTTGTCGTTGGCGAATATGGGCATTAAACAAGAAAAAAAAACAAGAAAAAAACTTCAAACGTAAATTATTATTAATCTCAAAACTTGATTAATTCAAAAAATAAACAATGAGAGTTTTCGCTCATTCATATCGAGGTCTCTGCGTTGAAAAAAACCCATCATAACAGAGGCGGAACTACCGAGTTGCGGTGGGTGCGACGCACACGGGCCGCCGGCTAAAAGGGCCCCCAGTTGTACTGTGACCTTTTCAATCTTTTCAACAAAATTTAAAACCATTAAAAATATAATGAGATAATCTAGTATTATAGTATTTAATTGTTAATATTCACAATGAAATATAATATTTTGGCAGTCTTCTCTTATTGAGATAAACAAAGTGGGTATCAATAATTCAATGTTCCCACTAAATTTTCAAAATCAAATCCTGACACTTACAGGTTTTTCCTGACAAACAATAAAAATTTTCCATAAATAAAATTAATAAATTTACTTAAAATTAAAAAAAAATTTAATTAAATTATTTTCCTCGATTGAAAATTTAATTTCCTTAACTTGGCACTAAAAATGAGAAATTCCTTGAAAAAATTAAGAAAATCTTAAAATTTTCCATGGCTTTTCCAAAGAAGTGGGAATCCTGCAATTGTTATATCGCGAATAACAAGTGGCGTATTTACGGAGAGGGGTCTAGGGAGTCCAAGCCCCCTCTGTAACTAATGACTATATTAAATAACATACAATAATTATATGTTATTTAAATATTTATTTAAAAAAGTCTTGAGCTATTTTTAAATCCTGATTTATTTAATAAATTAATGTAGGTCAAAAATTTTAAATTTCCATTAGAGCACGTGACCATAAAACTTAAAATAAAACCGCCGCCTACCAAATTTTGTTCCTTGTTTATTGGCTATTGGGGGGGGGGGTGATATCCCGTTGATATCTTAAAAAAAGGGAAATTTAAAATATTCTAGAAAATCTTAGAATAGCCAATATCCAAGGAAATCTCAGATAGTTCTCAGAAAATTGAAAAAGGAAATAAAAGAATTAATCTATAGTATTCTAAAGATTTCCTTGGGAAGAAAATAGCATTCCTAAATTTTATCAGATTTCATAGAATTTCTTAATATACCCAAAAATTTGCTTGGATTTCTTTTCACTTTTGTATATCACAATTTTCCCTTCAGTTTTCCAGTTAGTACAAAACTCCTACAACTCATACAAAACTCAAAAACACTTTTTAAAACTTTTCGGATTCGATGTATCTTGCTCGGAGCTTATTTTTCAAATTTTTTAATAAAATAGGTATCTTCAAAAAATTTACAGCACTCGCCAGCACTTTTAAATAATATAAAGAAAATTTAAATATCTAATAAAATTGAAAAAAAGTGGGGCCGACTTGACGTTTTGACAATTGTCGATATTTCAATTCTTAATAAAAATCTAACCGACCCAGCACTTTCAAAAAAATTTACAGCACTCGCCAGCACTTCCAAATTATGCAAAAAAAAATTAAAAATTCCAAAATGGAGGGGGTGCGTCAAGTTGGTTCCTCTCGGCCTGAAAATTATATTTCGCTAATAAAAAATTAAGAAACTCAGCACTTTCAAAAAAATTTACAGCACTCGCCAGTACTTCCAAACTATGCAAAAAATATTTTCAAATTCCAAAATGGAGGGGCCAACTTGACGGAGCCAATTTTGTGTGCAAAGTAATATGAACATTTTGAGCAACGATTGTACTAGTGTAAACTCATCCGTTGAAAATTAATTTTGTGTATTTTTGTTCTTATTTTTAATGAAAGAAAATAAATATTCATTTATATATTATCTATTTGGGTTAATAAATAATAAGTGTATTTTTTCATTTTATATGCATATTCGATTTGATACCACGCGAGCGATCATGTAAAAAAATGGGGCGCGCGTCCTCGAGGGTTAAAAAATGTTCTATTATTGAATGTCATTAAAAACCATATAGACTGGGAAAGTGGTGTCGTGACGATCAATCAGATGCACCCGGCAATGTTTTTGACCATCAGCTGTTAGATCAGCCCCCTTTTTCCGTCACACTTTCCCATTTTATTAGTGCAAAAAGTGGAGTTAGCAGTTTAATACTCGTAACGTCCCGACGGTATGCAAAGTGAAGACGTAACTTGTGCCGCTTGGCATGTTATACGATACTGCAACATTGCCACAATACGGCAAGGCCGTCGCCAAAAACCGTCTTAAAGACCAGTAAAGACGCAGCTTAATATTACGCTAACTATCAAAAATGATGTTTATATGACCGATTATTGCAAAAACAATAATACAAGTCCCTAACTTATGCTGTTTTTGTAATGAATCTTTGATGGCCGGATGCATTTTACTTACTTAGTTTATTGTTAACCTTGTGCATGTTTATGTTTTCAATATTTGAATTCGTAACATTATTTTTCATTTTAATAACTAATCAACATTATTGAGCAAATGAATCCCATTCCCTGCAAAAACAGCATAAAGCGTTGTTCTCGGCCAATTAACGTGACATAACATAGCATAGCATAACTTAACATAAGGAATGTATGAATAATTAACTTATCACTAAAAATGAGTTATATTTTATTTTTACACTGCAAAAAAAATTATTTTTTTTCATATTTCAAAAATTCATTATAACAGTCGTATAAAATTGTAAAATTTGAAGTTTTTATTTTTCATTTTTAACAAACTTTCGAACTTTACTTTTTACTCCTTGCATAAGTGTTCGGACAGAGCTTTCTGATAGTTTTTTGGTTGCATTAACCCATGTTTTTTTGAACTGGTCTAAGTTTTTGTTGTCTTTGCCCTCTTTTCTCAATAGCCCCTTAATTTGAGCCCAATAACATTCAATTGGACGAAGGAATTGACAATTTGGCGGATTTCTTTGTTTATCAACAGAGCGGATATTGTTGTTTGTAAATAAAACTTCACCTTCATGTTGCTTAATGAATGGTAAAATTCCTTTTTTTAAGCACTCATTGGTATAGTTTTCCGAATTAATTGTCCCCTTTGTAAAAAATGAACTTGTGCGATTGCCACAGGAGCAAATCGCCTGCCAAACTAGCATTTTTTCGCCGAATTTTTCTGTTGGAATCAATGAAATCGAGTCACTAACAGGTTCCCCTTTTTTTTGTATAGAACTGCGGTCCAGGTAGAGTCGACCTATTTAATTTGACCTAAGTCTCATCGTCCATCAGTACACACCCTTTAAAATTGACCAAGACTTCCTCATACAACTTTCGTGCTCGGTTTTCGCAACAGCTTGTTGTTTTAGACTGCGTTTTGGAATCCGTTCCTTCTTGTATGTTTTCAGGTTGTGTTTCTTTTTAATTTCCTGAACATTTGCAGGACCGTTCCCACATTTTTTCGCAATTTCGCTGACCGACAGTGATCTTTTTGATTCAATTAACTTGAGTACTTTCCGATCAATATTTTTGCTATAAATTCCCGTTTTTCTTCCGGATCTTGGCAAGTCGTTAAATGTTAGTTATTCCCCATACTTTTTAATCACAGCACTGACTGTTTAGTGTGACGCATTAAACTGTTTTGTTATCTGTATGAACGATATACCCTTTACTCTTAACCAACTGTCCACAATTTGTTTCCTTACTTTCAATGATAAACGACTAATTTTCATTGAAAATTGAAATTTTATAAAAAAAAATTATTGCAGTTTGACAGCTTAATATATACTGGATTGAATACCGGTAATAAGAAAAAAAAATAAATGCGGCAAATAGGCAGTGACTAGATTGCAGTGGTAAGTTACTTAATCATGCATTCCTTAACATAGGACCACAAAACAAAACAAAAAGATTAAGCCATTCCGGAGTAAAATATTTTTTTAGTATTTTTTGATTTTCTCGAAACCCCTTTGATCTAAAACTTTCGCGATCTATAGTGCAATTACAATAATTGTTTAATTCAGAAACATCAGTATTATGTATGTATACAGGGTGACCCAGACCACCCGTATCAGTAATTTTTTTCAAAAACGGTAAGTCGTAGGGAGTTGGGCTAAAAAAATTTATTACAAAAGCCCTAATGACGAATCTAATGGTGATATTATTATTTCCGGGAAAAGTTGGCATCCAGAGTAGTTTGCTCCAGAAAGTCCAGAAATCCAGAATTTTAAATGGCACCATATGTCGAAAGTGATATCGTTGGAAAGCTCTTTAAAAAATAAGCAAGTTTTGTAGGAAAAATTTTTTTATTACTCACACCCCTTTTAAGTTATATTCACTTGAAATTATTAAATTTTAATTTCTTATAACGAACTTTTAACTGTAAAAGTCAGCACTTGAAATCCAGCTACCGCGTTAGAGCAATGTTACAAGTGTTCAAAATGTCTTTCATTTACTTCTAAACACTGTTGAGCTCTTTTGGTTTATTGTCTAATTATTGTCTAACCCGATAGCTAGATTTTGAATGCCAATTTTTAAAATAAAGTCAAAATAATCAAAATAATAACTTAATAACTTAAGTCGAATATAACTTAAAAGGGGTGGGAGTAATAAGAAAAATTTTCCCACTAAACTTGCTTATTTTTTAAGGAGCTTTCCAACGATACCACTTTCAACATATGGTGCCATTTAAAATTCTGGATTTCGGGACTTTCTGGAGCAAACTACTCTGGATGCCAACTATTCCCTGAAATAATAATATCATCATTAGATTTGTCATTTGGGCTTTTGTAATAATTTTTTTTAGCCCAACTCTCTACGACTTACCGTTTTGGAAAGAAAGTACTGATACGGGTGGTCTGGGTCACCCTGTATAATACCAATAACAGTGAGAAAATAACAGAATATACTTGTAAAATTTCCATGTTTTAGGGCGCGTTCGATTTGGCACTTACAACGCTTTTTTCGCCATTGCAAAAAAGCGTGTGAAATATGCGTTCGATTTGGAAAAGAGCGCGTCCACATGCTTCCAAACCGAACGGGGTTGTTAATGATTTTAAAGTGAAATTTAAAATTTTCGGTTGGCACTTAAAACCTAACTTATTTAATTAGAAATAAGTAAGTGAAATATTATTACAAACGAATTTATTCGTTTTGTGAATGAGAATTAAACATTATATTAGCAATAGTCCATGAAGAAAATACTATGGTTATTGCTATGGTGGTGAAAGAAATTGAAGGGTTAATTTTTTCTTCAGATGAAGAGGAAAGTAGTGACGATGACTTCGTTGATAACACAGGTCTACAAAAAAGCATTTTTTTTGTTGCCCTGATTTTTTTATTGAATTTTGAAGATTAAGAACGTAAAAGTTATAAATATAATGAAAATTGGCTCTATTTTTTATGTTATTGTAATATACGAGGTGTTATAAGGGGGCGTCCATTAATTACGTGAGGTGATTTTGGCGATTTTTAGACCCCCCGCCCCCCTCGGTGAGATGTCGTGAGATTTGGCTTGACCCCCTCTCCCCCCTTCTAATCTCACGTGAGATTTTTTAAAATGCGTAGTTTTAGTGTAAATGAGTTAATCTGTGCTTGATTGCGTTGTATTTATTAAAAAAGCATAATTTGCTTAATTTATTTTTATTTAAGAAGAAAAACACAAATAAATTATGTGATATTTGCCGAGACCCCCCCTCTCCCCCACGTGAGATTTGGTGAGATTCGGCTCGACCCCCCCCCCCCTAAACGCCTCACGTAATTAATGGACGCCCCCTAACATCGTTGTAATTTTCAGCTTTGACATTTCCAAGAAAATAGGTCACAACTGTTTTAAAAGGTCTTCATACTCAGTTTTAACTTAATTCAGCAAGTTGTCAAATTCGCGATATGCCATTACTTCTCGTGTTTGTGGTCCCACAAATATGCCCTTTTTAATATTTGTCTCACGAAAATTTCTAGTGCTTCAACAAAATTTTTCATTAAAGCCCCTGTAAGGGGCCCATGACTCGATCTTCCAGTTTAGCACTGAAAGAAAGTTAGTAAGCTCTTCGTACAACTTTGTACGCCGACAAATGCATATTAATGTCCAACATCTGATTTGGTGTGTACTTCATACATGTAATAGACAGAAAGGACCTTGTCTTAACACGGTATATTCGTCACTGCTGATACATTACACAAAGTGGCGCAATATGCATATAGCGCATATTTGCAAGATGTAAATTCTTGTTACTAAAGATTGGTGGGTGATAGGCAAATTCTGTTTTCAAATGTGTTTTTAGGGTGCCGAAAGGCACCAGAAATACCCCAAAAATTTTCTTGTCACAAAATCTGTGTTTATCAGTGTTATTTAATGTTACCACTAAAGTTTGAATTGGGACTTAAGGCTGTTCAGTAGGTTGAGATTTTGTCCAAAAAAAATTGAAATACAGTGTATTTATAATAATATTCTTGTAGAACTACATATTTTAAGCAATATTTGTTTATAAAAATAAATTCTAAAAAAATTAGTTTAGCCGCAATTTGTACTTAAAATATGAATTTAATTATGAAGCTTTTGGCCGATCCTGAAAAGATATCACAATGAAACTTTTACTAAACGCAAGAATATTTAATTTACTTTGACATGAAATAATTTTTATTTTGATTTTTACTTTGAAAAGCAAAAAAATTTTAGAACGAAAAATGTATAATTTGCTTATTAACGTACCATTTTGAATAAGTATTTAAGAATTCATATTATTTAAATCTGGGACTTTATATTATATTGAAATTTATATTAGAGCATAGATTGTAGTTTCAACTTCAATAATCTTCAAACAGATTTTAAAAAAACATTTGTAATAGCTAAATAGCTTAAAAAAACGTCTTGAATATGTTAAAATCTTTGTTCTCTATATCGTCTTGCTTTGTTCAATTACCCCCGGTACAGAATACCTATGGTCACGTGTCTAAGGAGGATGTAGGGGTATTGATAACAGGAGAAAGATATAATTGCACTACTAATTTTTACTAGAAAGATTAGTGCGTTATTATTCACTTCTTTATTAATCAAAAATGCCAAAAACCAGACTTTTTTTATCACAACCGGCGAAGCAATGAAAATATCATGTCGACGTAGGCGGTAATTTTTTTAAATTTTGATTTCCAATTTATTTACAAATCCAAAAAATGTTATGATCAATTTTATGAAAATTTTTGTTTGTTAATCTTGCTTATACAAAGTAGGTACTATTTCTAGTGGGAACTTTAAATTATTGACACATTTTTGAATTCGAGTTTGAATTGAATACCATATTATGAAATCAACCAAAAATAAATAGTTTTCAAATTGACCATCACAGATTTTATTCAAACTTTGGTTAATTATACTCTTTAACATCCTGAATTCAAAATTTTTTTATTTTAACTTCTAGTTTCTGAGTTATTTAATTATAAAAATCGCCAAAACAACACTTTTTCGGCTCATGCTTAATTATACAAAATATTATAACTTCAGTTCTCTAAGTCCTACGGAGTTGGACAATAGCTCATTTTAAAGAGGATTTAAAGGGCTTTAATTTGATTCTAATCTTGACCATTTTCTAATAAAAATGAATTTTTTTGAAACGCTCAAAAAGTTTTTAAAAAAATTTTTGAGTTTGTGCTTTTGAAAATTATAAAAATAATGTATGTTTATAATAGTGACTTGGTAAATACTTTATAAAAATATCAGAGTGGGACCATGATGGGATCAGCAGTTATGATAAAAAATTCAACTCAATGTTTTAGCTCAACTACTTGAATTATACCAGTACCTACTATTAAAAATATACAGTGAGTAACGAAAATATCCAGACACTCCTATGTTAACAATGTAAATTGGACATTTTTAAACCGTTTTTTGACATATAAAAATCGATTTTACAGCAAAACTTTTTAAATATTTTTTGTTGCAAATTTCATTGGTTTTAATTTAGTTTATATGAATTTTTTTTATTTTCTCGCGTCGTTTTTGACTGACAGCAACTTAAACAAGACCCTGTAAAATGCAAAAAATATTTTCATCTATATCTCGGAAACGGTGCAAAATAATCAAAATATTAATAAGAATTTTTTCTTCTCAGTTTTGTTCTCTACATTTTTGTTCCTATACATTTTTCTATTTTATAGCATCGTTTCCGAGATATCGATGACCATAGTTTTTGTGTTTTACAGAGTCTTGTTTAACTCGCTGTCAGTCAAAAACGGGGCGACAAAATAAAAAAATTCAAATAAACAAAATTAAAGCCAATGAAATTTGCAACAAAAAATGTCTAAAAATATTTGCTGTAAAATCGATTTTTATATGAAAAACAGCGGCTTGAAAATGTCCAATTTACATTGTTAACATAGGAGTGTCCGAATATTTTCGTTACTCACTGTACATGCAGAGTGTCCCCGGATAGATTTTACAAAATTTCCGTTAGAGGACACCTTTTAAAAAATAAATATTTAATAAAAGATGGGAGTCTTTAAAATATTTTTTTAAATTTTTATCTTCACATGACCATAGCTCCGAAAATATTAATTTTTTAGTAAAAATGGTTTAGTACTTTTTTAAAGAGCGTGAAATAATCTACAAAGAAGATTCATATCTTTTATTGTCTAAAATCAATGGCTTTCGAGTTATGAATTAAAGTAAGTACAAAAATCTAAAAAAAATTTGAGTTTTTTTTTATTTTGTTTTTTTTTCAAAACCCAGTATCTTTTAAACGAAACATTTTACAAAAGATCTGATGCCTCATTTCGGATAGGAAATTTAACGGGCTACAACTTTCGTCAAGTAAAATTTTTTATCAACTCTGTAGCACTTATAGAACTGAAGTTATAACATTTTTAAATGCAAAAAAATTTAAATCACCAAAGTAAAATGTTAAAATGCGGCGCATTATGTTAAACATGCAAGGCCAAGAGACCTCCAACAAAAGCTAGCCCCGGGCTTCACAAATCCTTAATGCGGCTCTGTATGGTAGTCACCTAAACCAACCCCGACAGAAAACCTTTCGTGATCGTAACCACAACAAATAAGATTCATTTTAATTATTATCTATATAGTATATAAAAATGAATCCCTATTTCCCTTGGTCATTCAATAACTTCAGAACGAATTGACCGATTTCTTTCATTTTTGTTTTAAAAGATTCCTAATACTTTGTAGAATGTTCTTACAGAAAGAAATCTTAAAAAAATTTCCCCGAAAACTGAAAAATTTGGAAAATATCCGATAAAAATATTTTACTTTCAATAGATGGCGTTCGTGGCGGACCTAACGTTTAACTAAATTGTGTGGTCGACAGGTGACGCGACAATAAAAAGTACTTTGTTAATAATAAATTTCTGGCGCCATATGAAGACACTACGGTTGGCGACTAACATGCGGGGCAGCATGGTTAGTACGCCTTGACATTCTCCTGGTGTAATGCATGTGTTTTCGGAGCAATTGTTCTGGTAATGGGAAAATCATAGTTAAAATCTCAACCGGATTCATCCATTCGAGTTCAAACAACTGTAATTCCCCGTGAGTCTAGCCTTCGCGATGACCATATCATCATAGATGATAATCTTTTATGATAATCTATTTAAAATAGTAATACTAGCTGACCTGACAGACGTTGTCCTGTGTTGGAACTGGAATCTATATAAATAAAAATGAATCTGAATATCTTTTGTCATGGCATCACGTGAGAACGGCTGAACCAATTTTGTTACTTAAAAAAAGAAAATGTTTGTAATAGCCTAAGGAATGTTTTTACGGAAAGAAAAATTAGAAAAGTTACCCGGAACATTACAAAATTCGGGAAAAATGTATTCAATAGCAATTTTTTACTTTCAACAGATGGCGTTCTTAATATTCATTTTCAAATATTCGGTGTTTGGTAGATGGCGACACTTAAATATGTCACCAATTATATTAGGTGCAACTGTCCACATAAATCCATTCACAAAGCTAAAAAAGCATACCCAGATCGTTGTGGTCCGTCCACATCAAGCGTAATAAATATTCTCAATGCCAAAACTTCAATCGTCAGATGAAGAAGATTAAAGTGCCTCAGGCACTCCATGCTTCGCAAGCCATCATGCTACGCTACGCTACGCTAAAAAAGCATACTTGCCAGATTGTTAGACATTGGTAATTGGTAATGGGAAAATCGCGGTTGACATCTCGACTGTATTCATCACATTGCCCACTGATTTCTGCCAGTTGCTCATTCGAAGTGTTTTTCCGGAATTGCAGCTACGTTGTTGGAAGACGGCCGAACAGCTCATTCAGCACTCAAGTTGCCATTGAATATGCAAATCAATGAAACTCCAATGTGCAACCTTTTGAAAAACTGTGCGATGCCCAAAGTTTTGGGGATAAGACAACTCGCCGCGGCCGTCTCGCCGCAGCCATCTCGCCGCCGGTACAACTCGCCGCCGGGCCAACTCGCCGCCGGCCATCTCGCCGCCGGCCATCTCGCCGCCGGCCAACTCGCCGCCGGCCGTTTTCGCTGCCATCAATAAAAATGGTTTTTGCATTCTTAATATTTTAGTTAGTAATAAAAATAATATACTACATATAACAAATTATTACGTGTATACTTGGTGGTTTTGGAAGGCTTATATAGTAATAATTGCTTGCGGTTGGTAAATTACTTTTTCAATTTAACAGTTTTCAAATTCAAATAAATGACATAATGAGATCTATCAATAATATATAGAGCGACGCCAAGAAGTGGGATTAAAGTTCAAGATTTCAGGATCAAGAAGTTTCAAAGTAACAAGTAGTTTCACTTTTCTGCTTGCTTGCTTGCTTAATATTATTATTTTTAGGAGATTAATAATTTATTAATATTTATATTAATATTTTATTTTTAATATTAATTTGTTAAATTATTAAGTTGGCCCGGCGGCGAGTTGGTCCGGCGGCGAGTTGGCTCGCGGCGAGTCGGCCGCGGCGGCGAGTTGGCCGCGGCGAGTTGTCCTAGACCCCAAAGTTTTGCAGCAATGCAAGTTGATCGTTTGGGATGAATGTACAATAGCGCATAAAAAGTCTTTGGAGGCATTAGACCGAACAATGCAAGATCTACGAAACAATCAAAACCGGTTTGGTGGTGATGATGCTGTTGGCAGGTGATTTTTGTCAAACATTGTCAGTGATTCCACGGTCAACGCCAGCCGATAAACTTAATGCATGCTTGAAGTCGTCCGTTTTGCGGAAACACTCAAATTAAGTATAAACATACGCGTCGAGTTGCAGAATACAGAACGACCAATCTGGTGAAGTATTTTCAAACCAATTGCTGGTCACAAAATACGAAAATTGGGAAGTAAAAGAGGAATTCACTCAAGCCACTATAAATTCTTTAAAAGAAGTATGCATTGCAAGTATGTAGTATGTAGTGATGCATTAACTATTGCAAAAAGAAAAAGAGAAGAAGAATTGGCTGCTGCCTATATGAAGAAGAAACAGAAAGAAGAACAGGAATTGGCAATATCGCTGCTTAATTTTGAAAATTCTTTATTAGATGAAGAAGGGGAGGAGGACAAGGAAGAACAGTAATTGGCAAAAATAAAATTAGTAATTATTGTGATTTTGTGTGATATTGTGATTGTGTGAAATTGTGATTTTTATGAATACTTGGCAGTTTTGTTCAACTTTTTATTAAACCTTGATTTCTATTCTTTAATCATTTATTTATTTAGGTAATCCTTTTTTAATACGTTTGGTATTTGCGATGACCATAAATAAGTCGCAAGGCTATATGCGGATTGGATCCAGAAAATTCATGTGGACAAATATTGCAATTTGGGCAGGACAACGTCTGCCGGGCCAGCTAGTTTTTAATAAAATTTTAAAATTATTTGTAAAATTATTATGCAAACTTAAGATTCCATGGAGACTATTTAAAAAAACAATTAAACCTAACGTTAATGAATTTTTTCACACATTTAATTTAATTGCCTAAAAGTTTCTGTTAAAAATGATTTGCGAAAGTTGCATTTTTATATCTTGAAGTTGAAACAAGAAAATCCCACGCGATGCTTGCATCGTATAGAAAAGATCGAGTAGGATTTGAAGGCATTAAAGGGGAATACATATTATTAAGAATTTACTAGTGGCGCCCTGCTAGCGGAATAGTTATTCATAATTAGGTATTGAACGACCTTCAGTAGTGTAATTGTGATAGTATCTTTAAATTTATACAAATTTTAAGCGGTGCCGTTATGGATCTAGATATATTGTAGTGGAATTTTGCAGAATTTGTAAAACCCTTCACTATCTTTTATTTCCACAGCTAGCTTTATCGGTCGGCGCAAGAACTCCCCCCAAGAGTGAATTCCTGTGGGTTGTAAAAATCCCCTGTTTATGATCGAAGTAACGAAAATAAATACTTCTTATTGACACAAAAATTTTAGTTTTATTGAAAATAATTTTTTATTTGCGACAATTTTCGCATTTATTGTTCACGTGCCGCACGTTCTGGCGCCAATTATTTTCCAATAATATCCTCGGTTCTCCAAATAAAATAATTTTAAATTATTCTTAACGTAAATTGCAATTTTTAAATTTAAATATAAAATGGAAAAATCGTCTTCGTTCATGTAATTAAAATAAACCGCCAGACCACACTATCGCTTCAACAGACGCTCCCTTGAACGTATTCTCAACCTTTTTAAATTTAAAATAATTCCAATTTCCAGCATCCAAATTAATTAGTCAAAATCAAAATTCAAATCCAACTTGACAACATCCAAATCTTCATTAGACCCGGATAAAAATAACGCAATCGAAATAATAAATTCTCACCATAAAATTTCTTTATTCGTTGAGAATCAACAAACTAAATCGCACAATTTCAAATTAATTTCCCAAAATATGCCAAAAACTGGCCAAATACTCAAAAATTTCGAGAGCGTAGCGGAACACTTCCGCCCTCGATACCAACATCGGCAAAAGGCTCCTTCCCTAACAAAAATTGTTACCAACTTTCCAATAATTCGCGCATAATTGCGAAAATTTAAAAATTGTTCACAAAGTCAAATTAATTGACAAAAATTAACAAATTCATCGCAAAATAAATAAAATAATTCAAAAATATCCTATTTTACATTTTGAAACACGACAATATAATATATTACTTAATTTTTATTATTAGGGCTTTCTATATCAATAATAATCAGTAACATGGTATTATATACAGAATTGCACTTGTTGTTGTTAAATATGGACAATATTTATTGACCAAAAAGTATTATAATCGGGCAATATCGGATGCGCTACCAATACCTGTTTTATTCTATAAGGTTTACAGATTATCGTATTAATTTTTTTTGCTGCCTAAATTTGCCTATTCTATAAGAAAAATTAGGATTTTGCAAGATCTCTTGAATATTCTTTTGGCTTCGTCCAACCAATAATTTCGAGTCTAAAGTCATTTCAACACAAAAGTGTGGGTAGTGGAAGAATTTCCCAAAATTACTGATGGTTGAAACAAACGCAGATTTATATATAAACCCATATCTTTTTCTACTTTCTGTTTATGTAAAACATTATTTATTACCTATGTAAACAATAATTTTCTGAAACATTTTCCCGCTAGAAAATCCCGATAATATTTTTAGATTGGTTATTGTAGGGCGGTGTCCGTTTTGAAGTGAACCGTTTTAATTTTTGCATTTTTTTTGTCAGATTTAGGGTCAGCGATCCAAAATACACGGGTTAGAAAAATTTTTTTAAATTTTTTTATGTCATTTAGGTTTTGTCCAGCTAGATTATGAATTTAACACACTGTTGAATGGTGGCAATAAAATGAAAAAGCTCGAAAAAGCAAATCAAGCTTTTAAAGTGGGCGGAGCCTAAGCATTTGAAAGTTTTGTTTGTTGGCGCTTACAAGCGAAAAAAGCGCCAAAGCAAACGCGGCCTTAGTATAAATAATTAAAAGAACATACCAGCCATTTGCGCCTCCACGGCATCAAATATCTTTCCAAAATCCACGCCATCGGATAGATTTAAATCGCACATTATACTAACGGAATAAATAAAGTTGTAAAAAATTGAATATAACATACATTTTTAAAGAAACTCACCGAAAAGTGTTAAAATATCAAAAATTTAGAATACACACAAAAAACTCTGAACACAAAATTTAAACTAAAAACTAAGTGGAAAGGAAAAACCACGAACAAAACAATATAACTAGAACTAGAATATGAAAACACAATAAAACGGCGGGAAATATTGCAATATTGGACGTTCAACCATACGCTTAGAGCTACAAACACGGTATGGCGAACTACATAATATGCAGGCGGCGCACAGTGGGGGCGGATTTGGAAATTTGTGGAAGTTGCATATTTTTTTCTTGAATTCTTCTTAGTTCTTATCAATACTTTTAGTTTACATTTGGTAAATTTTTCAAGAAATAAAATGTTGCATCTACACAGAAAGAAATACTAAATTCGAGTTTTTCACCTAATCTAAATTTTAAATGAGTAACGAAAATATTAAATTTTTGTTAAAATTTTCATTTTAAAAATACATTAGGGGGCGTCCATTAATTACGTGAGGTGATTTTAGCGATTTTTAGACCCCCCGCCCCCCTTGGTGTGATGTCGTGAGATTTGGCTTGACCCCCCCCCCTTTTAATCTTACGTGAGATTTTTTTAAATGCGTACTTTTAGTGTAAATACGTTAATCTGTGCTTGATTGCGTTGGATTTATTAAATAAGCATAATTTGCTTAATTATTTTTATTTAAGAATAGTTAACACAAAAAAATTACGTGATATTTGCCGAGACCCCCCCACTCTCCTACGTGAGATTTGGTGAGATTCGGCTCAACCCCCCCCCCCCCCCCTAAACGCCTCACGTAATTAATGGACTTATAAAAATAACGGTTTTAGTATTTACGTAAACTAATTTTAAAATTTTAAAATTAAAATTTTCCCAAGTTTGAAAAGTCGGGGAAAATTTTCAACTTTATTCGGGAAGAACCTGGAAATCTTCCAGAAGAGCGCAACGATTTTAAGGATACAAAAAAATTCACATCTTACCCGTTTATCACTGACGCTCATGAAAGGTTTGACGAGATTCATGTTATTCCCCATTTACCAAGTAAAATTAGTTAGAAAAAGTCTCTCTAACCAGAGCCAGGTCTGAAAAGTCAAGAAATTTAAAATTATACAAAAGTTGTCAGGAAATTCTTCCAAGTTTGAGTCTGAGAAATTATGACTAGATCTACGAAAAAAAACTATAAAACTGTGAAAAATTATGTTTTTTCTTTCTGTAAATTATTATTAAAATTTACAATTTCTAAATTTTACTGAGGTTCGAAAAGTCAGGAAATTTATTTTGAAAAATTAGTAGAAAACCTGTATACTACTTATTAATTATTTGATCGTAAAATGTTTAGATTAGTTGGAAATTATTTAGGTAGAAATATTTTCTATAGGTTCATTGTTTCATTGCCACTCTTTCTTTTTCTTTTCTTATCGGCGCGATAACACACATGTGGTTCTAACTTGTGAATTTCTGCCAGCTGCTTCGAGATATAATACAGTGGCGTATTTAGAAAATGCGTTTGGAGGGGGCAGATCAAATAATTTCAGAATTTCGTTAATCCATTCTTGCACGACAGTGGTGGTTAAACGCCTGACAAGTTCCAGAAATCTCCATGAACCTTCACAAACGAAATTCAAGAACTAAGAAATGAAGAAAAATAAAAAAAACATTTTAAGTTATTGAAATGTTAAAACCTCGTGGTAAACATTATTTTTATCAGGGAAGGCTTCATGAACACAATCTGAGTAATCCTGGGGGGGGGGGAGAGGGCAATTGCCCCTTTGCCCCCCTTTAAATACGCCACTGGCATTTATTATTCTATGAAAGTTGGAAATAACTTGTTTTGGTAAAATAAGCACAAAAGTTAAAAATAAGTTCAGGTATAAGCATGAAATCACAAAAAAAAACAAAAAGAACATGAAAAATACTATACGTTAAAATGCATCTTTTTATGTAATTCTTCCAGATCAGTGGCGTATTTAGAGGGGGCATAGCTGCAATTGCACCTCCTCCCCCAAAGATGACTATTAAAACTTCAACATAAAAAGTTAATTCAAATAATAAAGTGGTCATTCTATTTCAGTGATGGTTACAGCTTTCGTTATAAATAATATCGAAAGCAATAACCATCACTGAGAGCTCAAATAAAATAACCATTTTATTATTTGATTTAACTTGTTATGTTGAAGGGAATATTTATGTTGGAATTTACTAAGTTTTCCCAACATATAGTATTGTTTTTGTTGGATTTGCTGGTGTTTTCCAATACATTGCCAACATTGTTTATGTTGGCGGGTTCTGCTGGGAATTCCCGTGACAAAAACACCCATCAGCCCAACAATTTTTATTTTGTTACCCTAACATATGTAATCAAATTTAATAGCATTTTACCAAAACATGAACCCATTTTTGTAATTTCAAAATTTTTGTGTTAAAATTATAGCTGCTACTATTACCTGTTTACCAAATGTAATTAAGTGTGCATACTATTATGAGCGGTAGTGTCACAACTTGTGAGTCACAAGCATTTGTCAATTTCTTTTTTTTTTAATTTTTACTTTTGAGATTAAATGAATTTTAAATTGTGGTGAAAGGGCGACCGGGCCCGGTGCCCTAGGGGCCTGGTGCCCGGCACAGCTAGCACCACCTGTTGCTACATCACTGAGTCGTCGTCATCACAGGTAATCCGAAGGATCTCCCCAGAATAACAGAACCCCTCAAAAGTGGGTACTATTATTTCCCTTTCCTGACCCACCTGGATGGTTGTATCAAGGGCTTAATTGAGATGAATCTCAACAATACCTTCTGGGCCTCAGTGAGTTTGCCCAGAGGGTTGGAGCGGTCAATCACTGCTACCCGGAAGTGCTTAGTAACTGCCTCCTTGTAGGTGATTGAACCCACTGCAGTTCCCGGTTTAAGTCCAGACATCCTAGCCGTCTTCCTCTAATCGCTTTGAAGCGATGGCTGGGAGTCTGCAGATCTAACCCTTTTCTTGCATCACCTTTTCGCGAAAAACTAATTTCCCCTCTTTTTGGTGGTACTGGTCTCTTTATCGATCGCGAGCCGGATGGTGTACTATCCTTACCTTGAGGTTTGGACAGCTCAGCCCCTTCGTGCTCGGTCCCTATCGTCTCAATAGGTGGTGCAAAAGCACCTGATGGTGGAAAAAACGATTTTTCTCACTGTGTTACTTTTTTTTAAATATATTTCAGTTATATTTTTTTCTGAAAGCTGAGTTTTTCCCACAAAATATACGGGATGGGACAACTCGGCGCCGTCCAACTCGGCGCTGCTAACTCGGCGCCGGCTAACTCGGCGCCAAGCCAACTCGGCGCCAGGACAACTCAGCGCCAGCCTACTCGGCGCCAGGACAACTCGGCGCCGATTAAGCTTAGGTTAGAAAACGATATTTTATTTAACTACGATACATTATTTTTATAATTAATATTTTTTATATTAATTATTAATTAATTAATATTTTTTTAATTAAGAGGTTCTGCTAAAAAGAAATCTACATGTTAGATGTATCTCGACCTCATTAAAGAGTACTTGACACAACGAGGACTCTCCGCCATCATTTTCAAAAAACCCATTTACGTCTATATCCACTGGCGAAGCCAGATTTGCTTTTCAAATATGTCGAGGACGTATACGTTTAGGACGTAAATCATTAGCAATACAAAATTTTCGATTTCGGAAGAAGGGTAGTGCTTGGGTAGATGGGGGGCTAGTTCTGAAGTTGATTTGGAAATTTTTTTTGATACAGGTACCGAAAGCTAATTGTCGCCATGGCAACTATTTAAAAAAAATACTTTTAAAAAGCCTGACAAAGGGTTTATTACACAAGATGTATAAATGTATCATTTCAAATTAATAATTTCGGGGTGGAGGGGGCTAACTGGCTACGCCACTGACTGATAATTTAGGGATAACTATGTATCAAAAATTTATTTTTGATTAATTTAAGTCAGTTCAATTTAAAATTAGAAAATAAGTTCAAAATAAGCACAAAAGTAGAAAATAAGTTCAGGTATAAGCAAATAAGCAAGAAATCGCAAAAAAAGCAAAATAAGCATGAAAAACTATACGTAAAAATATATCTTTTTATGTAATTCGTCCACATCTCAAATTTCAAAGAGCTGCTTTTAAAATTGACAATAAGCAAAAATGCTTAAAATCCGGTCTCTACGAACGACCCTGAATGTGAAATCGTTATAACAATAACGATTTAACAAACATTTTATTAAAAAATTTTATTATTTACTTGGCGCCGAGTTGTCCTGGCGCCGAGTTGTCTTGGCGCCGAGTTGGCCTGGCGCCGAGTTGGTCTGGCGCCGAGTTGGCTGCGCCGAATCGGCGGCGCCGAGTTGTACCTGACCGCAAAATATATTTATCATTTTCACGATGTGCATATTTTTTGTTTAATAAAATTAATTAAATAAAATGTAAACTCTACAATTAAAAAACTTTTATTTTTGGATTTTTTTTTTGATGTTGATACAAGCTTGTTCTTTGTCATCATTAATAGGCACGAAAGTGTGCAATGTTTGTGTGCCCTTCACCACTTTTGAGTGGGAATATAGTACATCTAACATCATTCGAGTTCCCAACCAATCAAGTTTATCTACCCTTTTTTTTATCTGAGAACTTAGAACTGACAGAAAAATTATACATATTTCTTATTTTTTAAGCCTCTGTACCTCTTCAAATGGGAGAGCTGATGCTGGGTGATGCAATTATAATATATTTATTTTGGACAAATAATCGTAGGAAGACATATTATTTTCAGTAAACAAATAATCAACAGAAGAAAACAGTGAAAATCACTGGAAAAAAATTACAGTGAAACGCTAGCACCATCTACATCGTAGATGTTAGTGGCAAATTCAAAAATTTACTATAGTATTATAAATTAAATATTTGATATAAAATTATTTTACTGTTTTAAAGAATCATCTAATCAATGATTCCATATCAATCGAGTATAAGTATTTAAACAATAATTGAATTTAAACAAAAAATATGTACATCGTGAAAATGACATATTTATTTTGTGGCAAAAACTCTTAGCTTTCAGAAAAAATATATCAAATTTGAAGTAACACGTCCCGCATAGTAAGAAAAATCGTTTTTTCCACTTTAATGGAATTGTAAAGTTTTCTATTACGTATGACAAAAAAATTAATATTTTCATTGAAAAGCTGAGAATATTTTCTAGAAAAAACAGTCTTTTTTCCAATTTTTCTAAAACGGTTTCTACTTAAAACAAATTAATGAAAAAGTAATAAAAAATAATGTAGAGAACATATTCACAAAGTTTGAAGTGATTTTATTTAGTGGAATGACCCATATTCATGTTTACACTTATTCAAGAAAAATAATGTGTAAAAAATTTAAGTAATTAATAAAAGCATATAACAATTAATAATAATGGGCAACAATTACAATGCTTATTCTAAAATAAAATTTTGTAGTAATACTAAAAACGTGTGAAATAAGAAATAAAACATATTAATGCTGCTTTTGAAATAAATATTGTAAAAGCATTCAATATTTCTTCAGGAATTCTTCTTGGTAGAACTAGATCCCGATGTTGATTTATGTTGATCCTCGACATTATGTATTTGAAAATTAGAAAAAGTACACACTTTTCTAAAATCAAACTGTCGCAGTCATGTTTGGTGCAATATACTTCTGTAGGACAATTCGATTTATATGTACATCTCCTTGAATTGTCTTCCAATGTTGGAAACCATGTTTTTGAAGAATTTTATATAAATTGTCATGAACGTTCTTTAGAAGTACCATCACATATTCACTTGCATAACTCAACCTCCGAGTGCAATCATCCATCATCTATCTCTTTAAAAGAAATAAATAAATAGTGACTAGAAATTTCATTGCAAAATAATTTATTACGACAATCGACAATTGTCGCAATCAGGTGTAATAATCGTTTACAAAACATAGGCTAAACATCGACTGTTCTCATATTTGAGACTTTCGGTTTTCATTGTTTCAAAATCAGTTACTATGTATCTGATTCTGATATTTGTTCCGTCATCTAAGATAACTTTTTAAATTATCTAAAGGCACTTCTTGACTACTACCGTCTTTAAAGCAGCAACAAATTGACGACAGGTTGGTATTACAAACGCCATGCTGCCTTATATTGCAAAATAAATTTTCAACTGGATCTTGATTATTTAATCCTCTTAAATTAATTGAAATATTCAAATTGGTTTTCACCTTGCAATGATTAATTTAACCTAAAAAATAGAACATATTTTTATAAAATCAAGTAAAGCTCACTTACGATTCATACTTTACCCGTAATTACAAATATGTACAAAGTTGTTGTGTTTTCACTTTTATTTTATTACCCAAGCTTTAATCACTGAAATCGAGAAAAGCTCCACTTGTATTTCTAACCTTTTAAACCAACTGCCAAACCACGGTATGCTATCTTCTTAACAAACTTTAGTATCGTATTTCAGCGCCATCTATCCGCCACAGTGCGCATATAAAGAGGTGGGGGAGACAGCGGCAATTTTAAAATGTTTATTATTTCATTTAGAATTTATAATTTCTAACTTTATAATCATAAAATTTCATTAAATCTTAAAGTGATGTATTAAATAGCACTAATAAAGTGTATACATATACATTACTATAAGAATTAATGAAATTTTATGATTATAAAGTTACATTGTAATTTTGATGTAATTTTAAAATAAGACATTCGGATTTATTATCAAATTGATTTTATTAATACCTAAATAAACCTAATATAACATAATAAATAAGATATAGTATAGTTATTTAACATGTGCAATATTATAGTAAAAGTAAAATTATTATTTACATGTTAGAAAATTAAATTAAAATTGAAAACTTTCTGTTTTTTAAAAATTTCGATAAAACTTTGCAAATAGTTGAAATATAAAAATTAAATAAATAAATAAGTAAATCATAAATTATAACTTAAATAATATATATGATGAATAACTTAAAAGCTAAAATCAAGTTAAATAAACTCATTAAAAATCGTTTTAAATACTGAGCTTTCAGACAAGTGATCGTCCTTTTACAAAGTGTTTATTTAACCTGTTTAAATTTTTATTTTTTATTCTATTTTAAGTTTTTAAGTTTATTCTACATACAATTTTCACAAGCTAGTAATAATATTTATATTTAAATAATCTATAAGTCAATATTAATAACTTTGGCATAAATAAAGAACTATAATATTAAAAACTTCAATAAAGCAAGTTAATTAAACGTCGCTGAAAGCTTAAAAATATAATTTCATTTTTATTAGTTTAAGGTTGTTAAGAAGGAAAATGAAAATAATGAGAAGTTCTTGAAATTTTTACAGTACATTATTTGCGTAATACAAAAATTTCTGGCAAAGTTTGAATTTAATCTTGTTTTTAGTTGTCGAGATAAAAAATGTCAAAGTTACATAACGGTTGCATTGATTTTAAGGTCATTATTTCAACAATCAGAAATGTCAGCATTACCAAAAATTCCCAAAATATTTATGAAAGTCTTATAAATAAGTATACCAAATTTCAAAAAAGTCATGTTTTCAGTTTCTCAGAAAATTAAATTATTATTCCAAAAAGTGTACAAAAGCTATCAAGATTTAGTAAATCATGGCAAAATCTGATTTCGTAACCCATTCATTTTCCCACCAATATTTTTGTTTTTAATGTATATTTATCGAAAATCTTGATAGCTTTTGAACTACTTTTTAGAATAATAATTTAATTTTCTCAGAAACTAAAAACATGACTTTGTTGAAATTTGGTATACTTATTTATAAGACTTTCATAAATATTTTGGCAATTTTTGGAAATGCTGGCATTTCTGATTGTCGATTTAATGACCTTTAAATTAATGTGAACTTTAACATTTTTTATCTAGATAACTAAGAACAAGATTAAGTTCAAACTTTGCCAGAATTTTTTTTATTACGCAAATAATGTACTGTAAAAATTTCAAGAACTTCTCATTATTTTCATTTTGCTTCTTAACAACCTTAATTAACTTGCTTTATTGAAGTTTTTAATATTATTTTTCACAAATTAACAATTTACAATATATTTAAATAAACAATAAAACTTTAATTAACAAGTTAAATTCAATAATATAATTAAATTATATTTTTAAGCTTTCGACGACTTTAATCGTCTTCTTCAGAGATTAATTTAATATTATTATTATTATATTATTGAATTTAACTTGTTAATTAAAGTTTTATTGTTTATATTTTCTCACAAGTTAAGATTTATATATTTAAATAAGAAATGAGTGATAAACACCATGTTTCTGGCTTATTAGCCTTCTCAAGTACCGCATACACATTTATTAACATAATAGTTCTCAATAAAGAAAAAGAAGGAAAAGAAAACATTCACATTTTCTTACTTTGGGTAAAACTGTTTTTGAAACAAATGGTCTAATGTCTGGTAATATATAGTTGCTTCAAAATCTTTCAGATTTTCTAAATTTTCAGTAATCTTGAGGTCTTCATTACTGTGAAGTACTGGCTGAACTTCAAACCCACCCAGACCGTTGTAGTCCGTCCACATCAAGCGTAATAACTATTCTCAATGCCAAAACTTCAATCGCCAGATGAAGAAGATTAAAGTGCCTCCGGCACTCCATGCTTCGCAAGCCATCATGCTACGCTACGCTGGCTGAACTTCAACTAGATGTCAAAATAATAATTAATAAATTAATATATTATGTAGGACACTTATTTAATACATGTAAGTAAATACCTGCTGCACAAATTTCTTCAATGAAACTAAAATATCTCCTTCATCGTTTTCACAATTACTGCCTTCTGAATGACCCTTGCTGTAGTTATTTACCAACAAACTCTTGTAAAATGGAGTAAATGCAGCTACTGTTGGATTTGTAAATCTTACTCCCCTCTCTGTCTTAAATCTCCAGAAAAATTCTCCAAAACATCCTGGTTGAACGTCCTAAGAAACATGCTCTTAAAACCAAGAACTTTCATGTTTGAGTAATGTCAATAAAGCCCTGAAAATTGCAAGATATAAACATTAATTATTTATTTTAGAATTATTTTATAAATTACTTCTAGCGTAGTAATCCGCTTTTTGATGGATGGTGGCGTGTGCTTCCTTATGAGCCCCTCATTCTTGTTTGTATCATCTGTATCGCTTAGTACTGCCATTGTCATCTTTATCAATAAATAATACCATCGTCTCAAAAATTCTAATAGCTCTCTTCCAAAATTCAATATGATCTGATTTGTCGGTTACGCAGGTTCGTAACTTCTTGCCTGGAACTTCAACTTCGACTTGACCACAAAACATATTATTTACAAGACATGACCAATAACGCTGTCGAACAATTTGTCGAAGAAGTCAATCACTTTTGCAGTTTGTTTTGCTGTTGGTTTCAACTTTAACATTTCACCATTACATTCGTGTTACAAGTCCAATACGAATATACCAATGTAATATATCACACAATACCAATATGAAATATCACAAAATACATAATCTTGCAATAATAACTGCAATTCATAGCTTAATGCTTTGGAAAACAAATTTTGAATCGTTTTAAATACATGTGGTCAATTCTAAATTCGCAAAAACATGAAACAAAATGAACGGTTGCTTATAAAGTGGTTATTGGTTAGGCAATCATCATGCAATCATGAACAAAGAAAGAGACAAAAACTAAAAAAAAGGACAAAAACGGGTAAGAACGCCATCTATTGCCTACAGTGCCCGTTTTTACGATGTATCACGAAGCCCCATTACACTTCTCGTACCGTGATATGAACTGTCATTTAATTAATTGTGAATGTTCGGCAGATGTTAGGTGATTTTTGTTCAACGGTAGGTTGGTTTGGAAAGTTGGGTATTAAAAATTTGTCAAAATTTTAAGTTTCTATAACTTTACTTTAACTAAACATTAATGTGTTCCATATCATCGAAGAAGGCTTCAAACTTTAATTCATTTTGGAGCTTCAGTTTTACTTGACCGTATATGGAACTTATACCTATAATTTCTTTATCAAGACAATAGACTGGGAAAGTGTGACGTCAAATATGGCCGATCGAACAGCTGATGGGTGGAAACATTGCCGGGTGCATGCGTTATTTAAAATTTTTTCGTGATTTTACAATGTTTTAAATCAAAATTATGCCTTTACTGCATTTGTCCAGGTCGCCCACATAATTCAAAACGAGAGAAGTGCAGTTTTTGAAGCTATATCGTAACTAAACGCAAACAAAGTGAGGTTATCATCATGTTTCCACCCATCAGCTGATTGATCGTGACGACACCACTTTCCCAGTCCATGAAAAAATCATTTGAACGGTTTTGGTAAGTAACTATTATTTTGTTTTATTGAAAATTAGTTCAAAACCATGTATTTTTGCACTCGGACAATATAATATCAGATTATCGAAATAAATTTGCGACCAATAATAATTTTTACTTTTCCCTTAATCAAAACCATCCTTTAAAACGGCGGTCCTCAAACTATACGGTACTTAAATTTTTTCTGTGTTATGAATAGTGTTAGCTCAGAGATTTTAATCTACTAAATCTCTGTCTTCGCTAAAGGGTTCAAACTGAAAGAATCCGCGAAACATGAGATATACAGGTTGCAGCGTTGCCAGGAGATTTTAGAAGTGGAAAAGAGATAAATGGATTTCTTTTAATTTTCCTGTCAATCTAGGGAAATTAACCCGTATGGTTGATTTAAAGTTAAAAAAAAAGTAGTTTCACAGTTTGGTACAATTTGCAAGTAGCACTCTTAACACTCCTTTTATCTGGTGACATTGACATTATTCTTAATGTATCCGTTTCTGTCAAGCTAAGTCACATTTTTATTTTGTTTTCTTTTGTTGAGATTTTGTAATTTTAAAGTGGCTTTAAATGAGTTTAAAGTTTTGTCGGTGCAATATATTTATTATAATGGTAAGATTTTTTGTTTTTGTTGCTACTGCAATTTTACATTATTTGTTATTTTCAGCATTTTTGTTAGAGGTCCTTGGTTTTTGTAGATCGAAGGTGTTGGTTTTTTGATAGTCACATTCTGTAGTTTATGCGTATTGGTTTTTTGATACACCTGTCGATTCATAATTATGTGTTTGGAATAAATTGTTTTTGTATTTAGTTTTCCGTCATCGTACCTGTGGGTGGTTTTCCGTGCAAACGAGTTAATTTTTTAATTTTCTTTAAAATGCATTCATCTTGAAATGTCTCAAATTTTCGTAAACCTCCCAGTTTGCATATTAAAATATCTAAGGAATTCTAGGGAAAAATTGTCCGATATCTAGGTATTTTCATCTAAACCAATATGGCAAAGCTGACAGGATGTGGTCAGATGGACCAGAGATAGGAGACTACATTGAAGGGACCATGTTGAGAAAATGGGAGAAGGAAGACTTGCTAGAGCGGTACAAATTCAGAGAGCAGCGACTAAGAGACTACTCGGTAGCCGGTAGATCACATAAGAGATGGATCGAGACATAAGAGAGAATAATAGCCCCTAGGGAAATACGAGAGCAACATGGAAAAAACAGGACATTGTCCTAAAATATGAAGAATAATAATATGAAATAATATTATTTAATCAAATAATTTGAATATTCGAATAATCTGAATATTTGAATAAGCAATAATTTTAAGTGTAAAACTAAAAATATGGATTTTGAATATTTAAAAAGTCTACTCTATCTAAAGCAAACTTCTCCCTAATTTTGAATTTTTCTGTAAATTCAATTAAATTAATACATATTTAACATTTCTTTAAAATAAAATTCTACCTCCTAGATGCCGAAATAATTTATTGCGGGTTTTCCTGATGTGAATCAGAAATTCGAGACATGAATTCATGTGTCGCAAACTAATTCGACTAATTTTTCATAATTTTTATTCAAAAAAGAGTAAGTTTTTCAATTATTAATTTTTCTAACATGTAAAAAAATTTAAACATGTTTATTATTTTTTTCCCAGTCGAAAATTCAACAAATTTTAACCTACATTTCTTATTAATATTTGCTCGAAAAGTAAGGATCCAAAGAAAAATATACCAACGTGAAAGATAATCTAATTCTCTGTAATTTTGTGTTTTTCTTTCTTGTATGATAAAAATTGGTCAAGATATGGCTATCTGTTGTTAAAACAGTGCGTTCGTGAAAATCTAAACTGTTAATTGAATTACATTATTGCATTCGTAAAAAAGAATTCAATAACTATTCTTTGCATCGTTTGGAAACAGTGGTGGATGCAGTACCAGATCAAGCTATTTCAGCTGCGGGTGCAGATTAGGTAAATGGCGCCTAATGGTCGGTTAAATTCATACCAAATGATCCCCAACCAAATGATCCTGGCAAAAAATCCTGAAATTAAACAAAAAAAATTATTTCAAAATTAATTTAAAAGTAATCATTATTCACTTTGAGGATTATTTGATGAAATGATTATTTGTTAGGGGATTATTCGTCGCGACACCAATATGTGATATCTAAAGGGCTTTGCTCCCTTATACAATATTCATTACAAAGAAGATTGGTGTGCATGCTTTGTGATTAATTTTATTATAAAGCAGCCTTTCTCTCTTTCAGAGCCAATATATTTATATGTTGTGGCAATAATTTTATACAATCAGTTGGATACTGGGGTACTCGGTACTTCTCAGTGATTATTGCCTAAACGTACAATGTAGTACTTATTTTTAAAAAGTGACAGGATCAATCACAGAACATAAATATACACAAATTTTCAGTTTTTGAAACCGGGGGGTCTGGGAGGTGTGGAACACCCTCCAGTACACCTAAACAAAATTGGTTCCAGAATCTAGCTTGCTATAGCTATAGATTTTTTCAAATGTCTTTTGTAACCTAGATCCGGTAATGCCCAGTGGAATCACAACTTCAAAACTAGAATCGAAAGGGTATCCATGGATAAGATAGTCAAAATGCCCTTATCTTTAAATTTTTTAATTTACTTGATAAAAGAGTGCCTTGAGGTGTAAAAATAAGGTTTTCATAATTATTTGCTCCAGATGCTTTCTCCACCCCTTCTGAGGGGCAAAAAATAGGATTCTTCAGTCATTATTTTTTTTCTGACAAACTAGCAAATAAAAAATTTTGAAAAAATTTATAGATATAGTCATTAGAGTCATCTTTCAACAAAATTTTTTTCGATACCCTAAACACTCTATATGCCCCCTAAAAATATTCCGAAAAGTTAAAAATCGATCTTTTTATAATTTTTTGAAGACCGGCAAAAAATTTTTTTTTGCTATTTTTTAGGATGTACTTAAATCTACCTTCCTGAATTTTTTCAGATTTTTTGCTAAGGTGCGCCAACCCTAAAAATCATATTTTCTGCATTTTTTAACATTCTTGGCTATTTTAGACTTCTTAACGCAACTAAAACTTTTTGTAAAATGTGTATCACGGGTATTTTTTACAGAAAATTAATCTTACTGACATATTATTCAATATTTTTCAACCAGAAACTCAAAGGAATATCGAAAACCTCATTATAAGAGTTAAACAATTAAAAATGTTTCTCTTTTTTGTTATTTTTAAAAGTAAGCAGTTATAATTTGAATCGAAAAAGTTCTCCGTTTCAAGATTTATCTTCACGAAACTTATTAGACTTTCCAGGATTGACTATTAATGATTTGGAGATTTAGTTTGGTGGATCTAATCAGCTGCCACAAGCAATCTCATATTTAGTTGAAATGGTTAGAGAAGACAATTCACTAAAATTAACTTTTGTGAAAGATGAACAAGAAATAGTTCGTTTTGATGTAAAATCGCGACATATAAATCAAAAAATTTATAAATGTTATATCGAATACGACGTAAATGTTTTGGGAATTGATGCCATCAAAGGGCACTGCTGCAACTGTGCAAATGGTCTGCGGACTGTTGGGTGCTGTTACTGGTTCCCACGTCGCCGAGCTGATATATAATTTATCATATGGAAGATTTTTATCTAGAACTTTCCAACCTGCGGAGGTGTTGACTAATCTTTTCGACATTGATAATGCCTGTCCTATCAGAGACGTAGCAACAGTGGTGCCGCGCACCAGGGCCCGGGCCCAAATGGGGCCCGGTTACCCTTCCAACACCATTTGAAGCTTATGCAACCTATAGAGTAGAAATCAAAAAAAAAAAAAAGAAAAAAAAATTATGTTTGGGAGTTTGTAATCTAAATCCAGAATATTCGACTATTATTACTAGTAGTTATTGATTATATCTTTTGAAACACTAATTTAAAAATTAAAAGAATATGAACCAGTACAAACATTTGAGATATAATTTTCGATCTTGAAATTGGTAAAGAACTAATTGTCACAAAGCAGACTTTCTAGCTTGGCAATTTTATCAATAGAAAATGAAACAGCTAGAACTTTACTTAATAAAACAATTTAGCCCAACATAGGAAATTAACATGTAAAAACTTATTTATGAAAATTCCTATTTCCCTAATTATTTTAGAAAAAAATTGAAAAACAAAACAAAATAATGCAGAAATATAAACTACGAATGATATGAGCATTGATTTCATCTAGCTTTTATTTAAAGGTCAAAAAATGCTTTTGAAATTAATAAAATTTTCATTTATCAGACTGGCCAGGTAAGTTTCCAATTAATTATTATTGAATTTATTACATGGTCAGCAGAACCGGATTAACCGGGCTTCCAATTTTCTAGGGGCCTCAAAACAATTAAAGCAACAAAATTTAAATCACCAGAGATTACATTTGATCTAAAGCGCTGTTGACCTACAAAAATCAAAAAATTTTGCCTACGACTCATTTTATTAAAACGTGCAAGACTAAGGAGCCTTCAAAAAAAGTTAGCCCCAGGCCTCGCATATCCTTAATCCGGCTCTGATGGTCAGTCTGTTAAATGAAGATTTTACCGAATTTCAAAAACATTTTTTGACTCTTTAAGTAACAACTCTAGATGAAATCTAATGCTCTTATTATTCGTAGTTTATGTTTTTTGTGCAATAAAATTGTAATTTTAAATTTTAAAATTATCATTTTAAAATGATAAAGGGGGCCCGCTGTGACCCACTTGCACCAGGGCCCGGCTTTGACTTGTTACGTCCCTGTGTCCTATAGTCAACGAAGATAGCGATGAGGACTAGACATAGTTATTAAATAAAAAACATAACTCAAGCATAGAATGCGATAACGAAGTGCTGTATTGTTTTTTTAGAATCGCTTGCTTATTTTTTATTTTTAAAAAAAACGTAATGAATATACTTTACCAGTTCAAGAAAGAACTTGATTTCCGTCAAGTATTATCTAGCCTCTATAAAGGAACAAAAAGGGACAAAAATAACAAAAAAGTAAAACATTTTTAATTGTTTAACTCTTATAATGAGTTTCTGGTTGAAAAATATTGAATAATATGTCAGTAAGATTAATTTTCTGTGAAAAATACCAGTGATACACAGTTGCATTAAGAAGTCTGAAATAGCCAAGAATGTTAAAAAATGCAGAAAATATGATTTTTAGGGTTGGCGCACCTTAGCAAAAAATCTGAAAAAATTCAGGAAGGTAGATTTAAGTACATCCTAAAAAACGGCAAAAAAATTTTTTTTGCCGGTCTTCAAAAAATTAGAAAAAGATCGATTTTTAACTTTTCGGAATATTTTTAGGGAGCATATAGAGTGTTCAGGGGATCGAAAAAAAATTGTGTTGAAAGATGACTCTAATGACTACATCCACAAATTTTTTCAAAATGTTTTATTTGCTAGTTCGTCAGAAAAAAAATAATGACTGATGAATCCTATTTTTTGCCCCTCAGAAGGGGTGGAGAAAGCATCTGGAGCAAATAATTATGAAAACCTTATTTCTACACCTCAAAGCACCCTTTTATCAAGTAAATTAAAAAATTTAAAGATAAGGGCATTTTGACTATCTTATCCATGGATACCCTTTGTTTGCAATTTGAAATATGTTCTGTGGAATGTACACCTATCACCTATTTGTAATTTTTAACACACTTACAGGTGTACTGGAGGGTGTTCCACCCCCTCCCCCCCAGACCCCCCGGTTGTAAAACCTGAAAACTTGCATATGTACATGTTCTGTGTGATTGCTGTTATTTTTTGCTGAAATAAACAGCAAAAATAAGTGACAAAATTAAGCAAAACAAACGGAAAATTCGATCATTTTTAATGATTTTTTTTACAATATCAGGGGACAAATCTTCTCCCAAATTAACTTTGTTGCTACAAATATTAACTTTCCTTCTCTCTAGTTTACCAGAAGAAATGTAAAGGCTAAAATAATTGTTAAAAAATAATAAAATATATTGGGGGGGGGGGCATCCCCCGAAAGCGCCGGTGGATGATGGAGGAAAACGGAGGTCATATTCGGATTCCAAGAGGTTAATTTACATAACATCAGGGCTCGAAAAAATATTTTGATTTACAGACCTGTGTTATCATTAGAGGACGTCCATTAATTATTTGGGTGTTTAGTGGTAGAGGGGGTCAAGCCGAATCTCACCCAATCTCACGTGGGGAGTCTCGGTAAGTATCACGTCATTTTTTTTAGCATAAAACTGTACAATTGAGAAAGAACTTGGTTCTATGTTATCTCTGTTGTAACAATTTTTTTTTAAACAATATTTTGTTTATTTCTTTTATGTATTATATAAAAATATGCCTGTAAATAGCACTTCAAGCTCTAAAATAGCAATATAGCAGTAAAATTATTTTTATTATATAAAAATATGACTATAAATAGCACTTAAAGCTCTAAAATAGCAAATTAGCAGTAAAAACCCTAAATATGCAAAAATTAGCATTATAAAATTTCGTATACAACATCAAGAAAGTGTGAAACAAATTTGTATCTTACTTTCAACGTTCTAAGACTTTCCAAAAAATATATGCATTTGCTAGAACTTCCGAGCCCTGCTCGTAATGAATGCCCTAATCCTAATACATAAAATCCCAGCACGCTGCTGCTCCTGCTGCTCCAGGTGAAAAAAAGAACACTCTGATTGGTCGATTTTTTTTACCAACCGAAAAATATATTAACGTAAAGTTGGGACTAAAACTATTTGAAAAAGAAAATAATGAATAATTACGTTATAATAAAAACTATTAAACCATAATATAATAACCATCCTTCGGCAGTCGGGTAAAAAGTCAAAACGCCGCGCTACAGCGTCGCATATTTTTGGTTAGAAAAACTCGAAGACTCAAACATGATTAATGAGAAGTAAAACGAAGAGAAGAAATGAAAAAACAAAGAGAAAGAGGAAGTTACAGCAATTAGTGAAGATACATCTCCAGTCAAAGATATAAGATGAACACTAAATTGATGAGAAGAGAAACGACGAAAGAAATATAAAAAAAAAGAAGAAGAACGGCAATTAGTAAAGAAGCACAGCCAATCAAAGATATAAGATGAAGTTGAAGACATGATTAATGAGAAGAAAAACGAGGAAGAGTTGGAAAAAGGAAAAGAAAAAAGAACAAAACAAAGAAATTAAATAAAATAATAGAATAAAGAGAACTTCTTCATCGAACTACAGTTTGTACATAAATAAATCCATAAACCATATAAATTTTATAACTACCAATACCACGATGCTACACATCAATCGAGATTGCAACAAATCAAGTTACACATCAATAGAGTTGCCGTTAAAAAAGAGATCCACCGGTCAAGCTGTATATTACAGAGTAGCGCTATAACTCAGGGTGGGTTTTGGCTAACCACTTCATTTTATGAAGGATTTTTAAGACAGATTACCTCGGTGGTTTGCTATTGCGCGCCGAGGGAGGACAGCTAGAATACAGTTTTTGCTCCACTCGGGCTCGAACCAGGGTTATCTGCTTAGTAGTCAACGCACTTAAGCATCAGACTACAACCGCCCTCAAGCTATCTATATATAAAAATTTAAAAAGGCCGGGAAGCTTTTTTTGTTAAAAAAATCCGAAAACAGAGAAATTGTATGATACAAAATTGATGATGTATCAACGTCTTAATGAATAACCGGTTAATCGGATAAGTGTATAAGCGGATAATCGGATATTTTATGTTGAATCATATTTTCTATTTTTATTAGCATATTTAACAATCAATTTAGCATAGATTTAGCCTCAACAAGAACAGACTTGCTTTTTCTTTTTGTAATTAAAATCCGCCGCATAGCTGCCCGTTCATGGACGGGCTTTCCAGCTTGTGATGCTATAAAAGCGAAACATGCTATAAAAGCAAAAATAAATAAAAATATTTTCTGCCTTTTTGGCACGGACAATCGCAATCAAAAATAAGAGGTGCTCAACTAGATTCTATAACAGTCTTAAATACAAAATTTCAACTTTCTAAGAACTACCCTATTTGAGTTATGCGACATACAGACGTCACAACGAAACTACTTGAAATGGATTCAGTGAAGGTCGAAACGAATATTTCCGTCAAAATCCGAAAACCGAAAAAAATTTAAATTAGTACAATACTAGATACTTGCTTTTTATAAAGAAGTAAAAATTTGTTCGAGGTCCTCGAATAAAAATGTTTAAATTTAGTCTTACGCAAATAATGCTAACTTTCAGCCAGGCGCGGATCTAGGATGTATCTATGGGGGGGGGGGGGGCTTAACTCAAGTCTAATGGGGGTCCAGCTTATAGCGCCGCAGGCAATTTTTTTTCAAATTTTCAAGGTCAAGTGTTCTAACAAAAAGTTAAAAAATAGAAAATTGCTATACACAAATATTTTCTCCGAAAGATCTACACCCATACACAAAATTGAACGTACACTCCTATGCTAGTAAAGTAAATTGTGTCTTTTGAAGACATGTTTTCTCATATAAAAATCGCTTCTGCAGCAAAACTTATTAAACATTTTTTGTTTAGGTTTCATTCTCTTCATTTTTGTTTATATACATTTTTCTATTTTATCGCACCCTTTCCGAGATACAGTGACTTAAAAAACCTCTGTAAAAATTGTAATAAAATTAATATTGCTCTTATGGGTACTATATTATAATTTTTACAGAGATTCTTTTAAGTCACTGTATCTCGAAAACGATGCATCGAAATAGAAAAATGTAAATTAACAAAAATGAATAGAATGAAATTTTTAACAAAAAATGTTTAATAAGTTTTGTTGTAGAAGTGATTTTTATATGAGAAAACATGTCTTCAAAAGACACAATTTATGTTGCTAACATAGAAGTGTACGTTCAATTTTGTGTTTAGGTTTCATCATGCAAATTTCTTAAAAAACATTAAAAAAACAGTTTTCTCTAGAAAAGAAAAACTTTTGCTCATCTTCCAGCTTTTTTCTTAACTTTATTTAAAAAATGAAAATGGTCATGGGAGGGGCTGAAGCCCCCAAAGCCCCTCCCCCCTTTGATCCGCGCCTGCTTTCAGCTATTGTTATTATAAGGTTAAAATTCGTATAATTTTTATTAACCTAACCTTAATGTACAGGGTGGCTCAATTTCGATGCCTCTTATGGGGAAATCGGTAACTATAGGAGATATCGAAAAATGGATGGCGCATCCTCGATCTCTTTTTTTGAGAAAAGTTTAATGGTTTAAACTCGAATTCGAGATCTCTTTTCGTTTTCGAGTTATGGCTAAAAGTTGACTTTTTCGACATTTCGTTAAACGTCGATATCTCGGTTATTTGTAAAGTTATAGAAAAAATATTTACACTTTCTTCAGACACTTTTTTAAGGGCAATAAAATGGGCTAAAGAGATTTTAAATATCTAATTTAGTTTGCGAGTTATAATATAAAGTTATGTTTTTTTAAATAGAAACCATAGTTGGCTATGAAATATTTAAATAGAGTTTTTTATCCTCTTTTCAATTATATATAATATGTGGGGTCTATTATTTCAGTTTCGTAACATTATATTAAAAAATGTTAAATAAAAACAAACTAAGATCGGAAAATTAAATGTTGGATTTATCAAAACAATCCATTATACATTTATATTATAATATTTCATAGTTTTCATAAGCCATTTGACACTCTTGTGAAATAATAGGTAATAAGTACCAAATAAAAATAAAAATAGGTATCGAAGTATTAGGTACTAAAAACACTCTTTAAAAACAACTGGAGACAATTGTTTTAGATGTCAATAATGATTTTGTATAGTGTTTTGTTTTGAAAAAGTCAACCTTTAATTTTCCGATCTTCTTTTGTTTTTATTTAACATTTTGTTATATAACGGGATGAAAGTGAAATAATAGACCCCACATGTTACATATAATTGAAAAGAGGATAAAAAACTCTATTTAAATATTTCATAGCCAACTACGGTTTCTATTTAAAAAAACAAAACTTTATATTATAACTCGAAAACTAGCTAAGATATTTAAAATCTCTTTAGCCCATTTTATTGGCCTTCAAAAAGTGTCTGGAGAAAGTGTAAATATTTTTTCTATAACTTTACAAACAACCGAGATATCGACATTTAACGAAAAGTCGAAAAAGTGAACTTTTGGCCATAACTCGAAAACGAAAAAAGATATCGAATTCGGGTTTACACCATTAAACTTTTCTCAAAAAAAGAGATCGAGGATGCGCCATCCATTTTTCGATATCTCCTATAGTTACCGATTTCCCCATAAGAAGGATCGAAATTGAGCCACCCTGTACATTTTGAGGAATTGCTCACTCATTGGCAACACTGTTCACCATTTATTCACACATTATAAAAATTCTTTCATTTTGAGAAATCTTAAAAAATCGAATTTTAACTCTAATTGAACAGTTTCATAAGCAGGGAAATGTTGTTTCAATACAGATTTCCGGAAAAATAAAATACACTAGTGCCAACTTGTTGAGAAGCGCCGACGAAGTGATATTAGTTCCTTACAAATTCGCAACAACCTAAAGTACAGTGGTGGAATCGTGGCCGAAACCAATCAGGCAGACAAGGTTGGATGCTGAATTAATGCGTAAGTTACTTTTTTATTAAATATCTGATATACCAAAAAGTCGACATAACCGCGAAATAAAAGTGGCCTCGCTAATGACAGTTGGTAATGTTGGTTCCGTACTTGCGCATCGTTGACGAATTCCCCAATTATTTTGTGCGTGTTGTGTGCTGCGTGTGAGTTGTTTTAGTTGTAAAAAGTTATATACATCTGTAGGAGACTATGTTAAAAATAAATTTGAAAAAGTGAAAAGGTATAAGAGCGATTCGATGATGGTCTTGGACCATTTAAAGTTTAGTTGTTACAACATAAAAGATAGGACTGTGTGCAAAAAAATCCCGTGGTTAACTGAGAAAGCTTCAAACGTATTTGAAGCTTTCGAGGCCTTGTTCATGGAACTATGAACCTGGACTCATTGTCATTTACTTTGTCACAAATAAGTTATTTGGTTGCCTCGTTAAACAAAAAGAATCATAAACAGGTCGTAGCTGATCTAACTAAGGTGAGTTTATGACAATTTTTTTATGTGGTAAAATCGACAGCCATGTTTGCGTGTGACGTCGATTTCGTTATCGCTCATTCATCATCTGTTCATTTCTCGTGCAGCTAGCTACATTGCCGACCAATATTTAATTGTGTTCCCAAAAAGAACAAAGGTGTTTTGATTACGTTTATTATTTTTCTCTGACAATTAACCATGTTTTATAACCAATTTCATTTGTATTTTTGACTTGCATAAATTAATTTACATTTTTGTGTGTGTGACAGTTGGTGAATTTACATGGTCTGGAGGTGGACCGATACTTGCTCCAGTGTCTTTTTTTTCATCGGTGGACATTTCCGATTCCAGCGTGAAGATATCGGCTACTCCAACTCAAAATCAAGTTTTAATCGATCAATGTTCCACCTTAATTAATAAGGTATCCCTTACGTCTTCTCTGTGCTGTCTCACCGACAAGACTTCTGCCAATCAGAAGGTGAGTAATTTTATCTTTAATTTACCAAAATATTTTATTTGTAAATATCGGCTAATTTTAGGCACCGAGATTATTTTATTACTGTTTTACTCCAAGCTAGAGATTCTCGACGAATTCTACAAGTTCGGGGAAGCCGTAACTTAAAGTCGATTTTTAATTTTCCACTTTTGTTATTGTGGGGGGCAAATCGAGATCTTTTTGTGGAGCTTCAATTGTTATATTTTTACATTCTTTTTAAATTCTTTGAACATTGCTGATTGTTTGATGTTTAATAATGTAAGTATTTTTATTTATCAGTTTTCTACCTCACAATCTACTTTTATCTTGTTTTTGTGATAAGAGGTCAAATTTGTATAAATTTTTTGTTTAGTCTGCCTGTCTTTTTATATTGTTGTGCTGTAAAGCCAATCTCGTCTCTATAAACTAACCAAATTCAAGAACTTCAAAGCCTGTAGTTGTTTAGGCAGCTGCTTCAGGCAAACCTGTTTTTAAAAAGGATTCCAAAATTTTAACTCATTCTAACTTCTGAACGAGTCTCTGAAGCAGATGATTTTAAACTTAACTCTTATATTATGTTTTAGTTTGTTTGAAAAGTATGCTATAATCGTAAAGCTGCTTTACCATCTTAAATTTATCGATTTCACAAATTCAACTGGTTTACCTGAACTGTTCGACCATTCAGATTGCGCTTAACATTATTTGGTATTTGGAATCAGTAGGGATTGATAATTTTATATTTTGACTGTTTGATCCAATGTGTAACGAAAATATCTGATTTTAATGTTTGTGACATTGCACTCGTAACTTGTGGGAGTTTTAAAAACACCTGTTGTGCAATAGATTAATAACAGATGTTGTTACTATATTTTATTGAACTGGAAAAAAGCCAGTATTTTTTATATCGTGTAATAATTTATAATTAGGGGTTAGACTACACAGACACCAGTATCGATTTTGGGAATTAATTCCGAAAACAGTAGTATAAATTCAAATTGATTCATTTTTTTATAAAAAAGAAATTATTTTTGTAGTAGCTACAGTCATACAAAAAAGTCAACATAGTGCATCGGTTCAATGAAGAATATATTTATTTATAACTGTTTTTAAAAAATTTTATTGGAATTTTTATATTTTATAAAGGTGGGTATTTATAGGTAACATTGAAATTCAATTTTATTTAATTTTGATTAATTAAACAATTTGTTGTAAATAAAACATGATAAAACTACTAAACCTGGTTCAGTTTATGCAGGATTCTCACTTATCGAGAATATCTGGAAAAGTCGAAGAATTTAGAATTGTTTAAATTTGTTCGGGAAAAGCTATGGAATTTTTGATTTTTAAGTCAGGTCGGGGAATTTAAAATTTTGGGTCAGGAAATATTCTTTGAAATGGAGTAAAAAGTAAATTTATGTTTTTAATTCATTTTTAATGTTTTAATCGAGAAAACCAGGAAAAGTCGGAAGTTTTTTTATCAAAGGAATGGTTATCTACCATCTGATTAATCTTGCCTGACAAGAATCGAATAAGATCAAAACATTTGTCGTAAGCAGTCTTTTCAAATTTATTTATTCTCTGTTAAAATTCAAGTTCCATTGTTTGTCGAACTTCCATTTAAATGTTTTTAATGTTAATTTGTATTTTTGCTTATCATCAAATTAAAAGTTTCACTAATTAGAAATTACCTATCGATTTATTTTTTAGGAAACCTTCTTGAAGAAAGTACTTGAGCTTCATTATTTTATAATTAGGTGATTAATCAAAAAAGTTCTTCTAATGGACTTGGAAGGTTCAGGGTTCATGTAAAAATTATTGTCATTTATTGAAACTTTCTTTTAATTGACATAGATTTGATCACTTTTACGCGTGTAATAAATAATATAAATTGATTAAAAATAATAATATTGTAAATTCTGTATAATAAAAAAAAAAAAAATCCTTGCGTTCATCAGATGCGAACCTGCGATGATTTTAATTGCTTGGTTGGAAAGCTACTATTGTGACAACTGGACCACGAACCATACGCTGTTAAATTCGTCTCAGATAAGTTAATCAAGATAATAATTTACAATGTCCTGATAAAATTTTAATAAAATTTAGTTGGCAAAAATGTTGTTGTCATAGTTTTTTAGATAATTGTTGATTACGGCGTTTGTTTTTATTATTACATTAGTAGCAAAAAATTAAAATGAATGTAAGTGTATTTTTTTAACATTGTTCTTACTTGTTATTTAGTATTTTCTTATTTCTGTTTTTGTATTATAAATAAAATGTTTACCCAGTCATCTACAGTAACAATCTATTTTAAAAGATGCGTAGAAAATATAATAATTAATTACGAAAATACGTTGGCTTTCAGACGAATAATATTGAAAACAAAATTGAAAAATTTAATGTGAACGAGGACGGCGGCGATTCGGAGGAGCTTCCATCGCTGCCGATCCAATTTATTCTATATTTGGGGGAACGCCGGCGCCGATGGTCGTACCTCCGCCTCCAAGCCAATTCGGGATGTGGCGAAATCCTGCGGGGTTGCAGGCAACACAACCCACCCCACCCCAAACCACGCCGATACCATCTGCGAATTTGCCTGCACCCGCAGGTGACGCAAGGTATAGAAGGAATAGGTACGTTCCGTTTTATTATTGTATTGTATTGACATTTATTTTACGTTTATAGGAGGCGATCCCGGAGGAGCCATCAAACCCAACATATTAATTTGGCAGAGATCTCGACTGCTACGGCCCAAGCCATTTCCATCATGCACTACATGATAAACAATCAAAATTCGCGTGGTGGAATTGGACGCGGCCGTAGGAGCCGAGGTCGAAGACGATAGTTTTTAAGTTAATTTTATTTTTATTTATAGTTTTTAATTGTTAATTCGTTTGTTTCTTTGTTTGTTTGTTTGTTACTTTTGTTCGTTTATAAGTATATATATGTTTCTTTGTTTTTATGTTTTTTAAATTATATTTTAAGTTCATTTTACGTGTGTTATTCATTTTCAATTATCCCTCGCATATTATTCCTAAACTCTCCAATCAACCACGACCAAATTTTCGGTAAGGTACTCATGTTATAACATAATACAGTAATATTTAATATTACATATTCTTGAGCGCGGTCGTAGGCCAATGTTAGATTGCTAGAGATCTTGTCCAACTTAAACAGTTTCAAGTGCGCAACAAATTTACTTAAAATTGCTAAATTCAAAAATCGTTAACCGCGAAAATTCCAAAAACACTCATTGACTTACTCACAACTAACTTTCAAGATGCTGTCGGCGTGTTACAACAACAAAACTTGTGCTTTTTTTTGTGTCTATCCAGGGGAAACCCTCCAAAAAACTTAAAAATTCTTTTTTAAATGAATTAAAAAAATTTGTTCATGTTAATGCTTGAAAAAAATGATGTAGACTTTGGTTTGGTCGAGTCCGAATGTAAGTCAATATTCAAATTTACAAATTAACTATTACATTGTAAAATCGATATTAAAATTCATTTTTATTGAAAATATAATTGAAAATCAAATTGCTTATTCTCTTATATAATAATTTAAATGACAATTTAAATTTTTTAAGATCTTTACTTGTTTCAATTAGTATCTGGCCTACCTAACCTAACTTTAATAACAGATCGTTTAAAATATAAATATAACCCTGAAAATTTTGCTGCACAATTAGTCAATTACAAGCTTTTTCGAGTATTATAAAGCTCCGTTGACATGGGTAGTGAATTACGACAGTGAGTCACACTTTTGTAGAATACGCGTCGGATAAACTACTGATTCGTAAAATATAAATCGTGATTTTTCCCAATGTTATAACAGCAATATAAACATCCCTGTAACCTTTGCCACAAATATAAAAATTATCATATTGTGAAAATTAAAATTTGTAAATTCACAAATGTGGATCACGATCGTTATTCACTACCCATGTCAACACTGCTTTATCGCAATTTTTTGTGGCAGAAAGAAGTTAATGTTAATAATAAATGTAATAAATCGAATAAAAATGCAGTTTGAAATTAAATTCAGTATATGTATAGTTAAAAAACATAGAAAAAACTGCATTCTTTGGATTTCATCTATAAAAACCTTGATTCACACGCGAATCTTTTTTTTTTAAATAGTTTAAATATAGTTGACCTTTCGTTGTTATATGTAAAAATAGTTGACTAGGAGGTCAGTAAGACCTTTTTTTAATTTTTACTTTTGAATTTGAATTTTAATATTACCACTTTTATTATGAATTTTATATTGAAAATTTTTCGTTTTTGAATCTTATTATGTGATTTTATTTTAATTTTTATTTGACTCGATAACCTACAATTATTACAAAATATATTTCAAAAATGTAACGATATAGTTAAAAATACATATTTGTATTTAAATTAAATTTATTGAAATACATAATATTCAAACAATAAAAACCTGTGGATAATACATATACATGCAGGACGCCACTGATAAACAATTGCTTTATCATAACCTACAATAATCTTCTGTCACTTCAAGAAGTGGTTAAAGTTACGCCAAACGGAACGGAAGTGGTTAAGGCTAAAATGTTAGAAAATTTTAATATTCTAATTTGAAGTTAAATTTAATTACATTAAAGGCATTATGTGAACATGAACGTATGTTTTCTATATATATATATATATATAAATTAGCTCGACAGGCCATGAAGGCCCAAGGCTTGTTGCACCACTCTTCTCCATTGTTGTCTACTTTGTGCCTTCTCTTTCCATCCATTAACTCCCATCAGTCTCAAGTCCGATTCCACCGCATCCTGACATCTGTTTTTTGGTCGTCCTCTTTTTCTTGTGTCCAAAAGTCTTCCTTCCATTGCCTTTCTTGTACTTCTAGTTTCTTGAAGCCGTAGTACGTGCCCTAACCATCGAATTCTTTGGGATCGGGCAACATCTGTTATTTGAGGTTCATCAAACAACTCATAAATTTCTGCGTTGGTTCTTCTTTTCCATTCGTCTTCCACTTTTCTAGAACCTTTCGTTCCCATATCTCCAAGTTTTCTCTATCTCTTCCACTCATTGTCCATGTCTCACTAGCATAAGTCACCACCGGTCGGATAACTGTTTTATATATCCTCACTTTACTTTTTCGTGATACGCTTTTGTTTCTTATCACTGCCATCAGAGAACCCAAGCTTCTGTTTCCAGCTGTTATCCTAGTGTTAATCTCTTTACTGGAATCATTATTTCGTGTCACAACCGTCCCCAGGAAACAAAACTTGTCCACTTCTTCAAAACTATATTGCACCCCATTCTCTGTTTCCATTCTAAAACAAGTTCCCAGTTCGACTTCACCTTTTTCTCCCATCCTCATGTACTTGGTCTTATTCTCGTTGATTTTCAAGCCCAGTATTTTAGCCATTGCTTCTAATTGTAACATAACATCTTTTAAGCTCCTACTAGATCTCGCCAGTACCGTTATGTCATCTGCATATGCTATCACTTGATGTCCTCTATTGTATAGCGTTTCATCGCGTAGGATCCCGGCTCGTCTTATTATCCACTCCACTGCAACTATGAAAAGCATTGCTGATAAGGGATCCATCCCCCTGTCGCAGCCCTTTACTCACTTTAAATTTTTTTGATAATTTAGCATTTACCGCAACCTTATTCTCTGTATCTGCAAGAGTCATTTTGATCAATCTTATCAGTTTTCTAGGTATTCCCAATTCTTCCATCACCCCATACAATTTTTCTCTATCAATGGAGTCGTAAGCCTGCTTGAAATCAACAAATGCCGCATGTATCACTATGTTGTGCTCATAGCACTTCTCCTGCACCTGCCTAAGAGTGAATATCTGGTCAATCACCGATCGATTAGGTCTAAAGCCACATTGGTACTCTCCTACAATTTTTTCTATGTATTTTTGCATCCTTTCTTTTATGAGATTTGCCAATACCTTGTAGATCACATTTAACAGAGCTATGCCTCGGTAGTTCTCACATCTTGTTCTATCCCCCTTTTTAAAAATTGGGCAAATCATCGCTTGCGACCATTCTTTTGGCATCTTTTCATCATTCCATATTTTACTAATCAATCTATATACCTCTTTTTTAATCTGCTCACCTCCATATTTAATCATTTCCGCCTGGATGCCCTCCTCACCTGGACTTTTGTTATTCTTCATCTTTTTTATTATGTTTTCTATTTCTTCCTCTGTTGGCGGCGTTATTTTCTCCTTTTCTTCATCGTTCATTGCAGGAATGACATCCAATTCTAGTCCATAGTTGACTTCTTCCCGCTCGTTCAGTATGTCTTCAAAATATTCTGTCCATCTCTCGAGACTTCTATTTTCATCCATGCACAAGTTTCCATCTTTACTTCTACAAAACACTTCCCTTGATTGTTGACCTTGTTTTTTAGTCTTTATTTGTTGGTAAAACCTTCTTATTTCCTTTGCTCTATAGCTCATCTCCAACTTCTTCATTTCCTCTTCTTCTACCCTTTTCTTCGCTATTCTACATACGCGTTTAGCCCTATTTCTTTTATTTCTAAGTTCTGCCTTTGCTTCTTCTGTACCTTTACTTATCATTTCTATTCTTGCTCGCTTTCTTTCTGCTACTGCTATCTTGCATTCATCGTTGTACCAATCTTTTCTTTTGCCTCTCTTATACTTTCCCAAGATTTGATCTGATGATTTCTTTATAGCATTCTTCATTATTTCCCATCTTTCTTCTATTTCCTTTTCTCCTGTCTGCAGATGTCTTTCTATCTCCTTTGCATATTTATCTCTATTGTCTTCATTCTTCAGTTTTTCGATATCATATCTTTCCATTCTTTCTTGGGTTTCTTGATATTGTTCTGGTATTAGCTGTCTAAACATTACTTTGACCAGGTAATGATCTGAATTGGCTTCTGCTCCTCTATAACTTCTGACGTTAGTTATCATTTTCTTATGTTTATCTTCTATTAACACATGATCTATTTGATTCACCGTTTTACCATCGGGTGATGTCCACGTTCCCTTATATATATCTTTTCGTTGGTAGTCGGTGCTCACAATTTTCAAATTTCTTTCTGTTGCAAAGCCAATTAACAGTTGTCCATTCTCATTACTTTCGACACGCTTGCTATATTTTCCTATTGTCGATCCATATTCTTCCTCTCTTCCTACTTTTTCCTACTACGCCCGATAGGGCGAACTAGGCTAAAAAAGCGGCGATAGCCGCTTTTTCTAGGCTAGTTTCAATATATTATTTTACATTATTTGAATATTAGTGTACCCATAGTAACGTACATTAATCTAAAGATTGGTTTATGCAAAACGTCGACGCATGCACTGCACGCATCAAAATATTGGTTTTTGCAGAAGTTTAAGTTTGGATGCGTTTTAGTGCGTTTTCTGGTGAGAAATTGTAGTACAATTTTAAACAAACAGATGACTCGATTTCATAAGTTGAAGTTTTATTTCCACAAAAATAAATCATAATTAAGAAATAAACTTATTTCTGGATAAATATGATGTTATTTTTACCTCAAGTTATAAATTAGAATTAAAAATTTATTTTCATGTAAAACGCAATATTTTATTTTATATGAAATTAATTAAAAAATTCACTACGAGATTCAACTTATTAAACTAAAAATTTGTAAATTAATATATAATTCCGTGTTATTTAACAAAAATAAGGGTTGCAATTTTAAATATTTTGGTGGTAAAGAGATGCGAAGTATACAGGTATACCCGAGGGGTAAATCTCCTGACAAAAATATGTACACCACATCTCCTTTTCCTTAAAACCTCCCAATATATCCTCACATTTCCTCCATATCCCCACATTTCCCTTACATCTCCTCGCATCTCCCCCATATCCCCTCGCATCTCCCCCATATCTCCTTGCATCTCCCCCATATCTCCTCACACCTCCCATATTTCCTCACATCTCCCACACCTCTTCAAATCTCCCTTACCATTCAATTACTTGTTTAATTGATATTTAAATAAGTTCAATTATTTGATTCTCTTTTATTCGGATTACCGCAAACTATTATGAGTCGATCAGCACTTAATTTGATGGATTGTTCATTAAAAAGCCAGCACAGTGAAGATTTTCGGATCGTTCTGATGTTATTACCTCTTGGAAATTAAAAATAAACGTGAGAAATAGGTTAGAATAAAACGTAAACCTCCGAAAAGTCGATTTGGGTGAATGTTTTTAACACAAATATAGGCAACACACAATAAGTGGTGAACTCTTGGTTTAAAGGTTGCATATAATGAGGTGCCTGAATGCAAACGGAAATTGAATAAATTGGAATTACAGAAAAATAATTGTAATACAAAAATATAAAAAAAAGGAAGTGTGATAAAGATCTGTTTTACAACGTAACCGTAAAAAAGGAAGTACGGCAGTGGATCTAAATGAGTAGCAAAGAGAAGTCCAAAAAAGAACAACTAAAAATTGAAACACGCAGAAGAACAAATAGTACAGGAAATCTGGACGATACTATATTAAAACAAAAAGACCTGAAGAAACGGAGGAGCTAGAAGAGACAGAAACCAATCCTGAAGTTTTCAAGAGAAGTAAAAAAAATGTAAGGACATCGACTAAAGACTATAAAGATATAGGGGTAGAAAATAAAGAGATGGAGGATATTAAGGATTTTCTAAGGACGATAAGTGATGATGATATAAAGCAAATGAGAAAGGAAAATTATAAAGTGAAAAGAGAGATAAGAGAAAACACCAGGAAGATTCAAGAACAAATCGAAATGCAAGCAGAGGAACTGAAAGAGGTGAGAAAGGAGTTGAAAGAAACTAAGATAAACTGGGACCACGATAAGAAGTTGGGGGATGAAAGAATAAACGAACTTGAACATAAGTTAGGCACAATGGAATACAATCTCGAACAACAAGAAAGGAAAAAAAGGAAAAACAGATTGGTGGTGACAGGAATGAAATTAGATGCGAATGGACGGGTACCCCTAAAGGATAGTATTAGTATCTTTTTATAGAATAACCTGGATGTAGACATAAAGATATCAACGGCGTACAAGGTGGGGAGCGAAAGAAGTGTAATCGAGATGGAGAATTTTGAAGAAAAAATGGTAGTAATGAAGAGCAAATATAAGTTGATTAAGCTGCCTGGAAGCAAAGTCTATATTGACGACGACCTAACATATATGGAGAGAAGAATCCAGGCAACGATAAGAAAACAGGCGCAGGAACTGAGAAAATCGGGAAGACAAGTAAAGGTGGGCTATCAGAAATTGATGTATGAGGGTAGGATGCTAAAATGGAATCAAGAGGTCGGTGAACTGCGAGAAGTTGAAAACCCACCGCCGTTGTCAAAAAACTGAAAAATGTAGACCACGAAGAAATACGATAGACGACCAGGCGAAAAACGGACAACGAAATGAAACCGCGGAACACAGAAGAAAAGGACAATGAAACGAGACAACAGAACACAAGAAATAGAATAAAGGAAAAACTATTGGTAGCCACTTGGAAGGTTAGAGGAATATGTACGAGGAAGTAAAGGGGTACAGGGTACAGGTTGGATGTTATGGCGTTGCAAGAGACCAAACAAGGGGACAAGGAGATTATGTATATGGGGGAAATGGGTTGGAAAATTTGTAGATGAGGACAGTAGATGAGGAGTGGAAAAGCAGAACTAATGCTACCGGAAAGTTGAGTCACAGGAAAGGTAATGGAAGGAAAAGTATTGGATACGAGAAAGAGAGGACGACCAAAGAACGGTTGGATGCGATGGAAACGGATTTGAAACTGCTGGGAGTTGGTGGATGGAAGGAGAAAGCGCAAGGCAATGAACTATTGAGAAGGATTATGTAATAAGCCTTGGGCCTTCATGGCCTTTTGAGCTAGTTTATATATATATATTTATAATATCAGCTTCATTGCTATTACTATGAATATGGAGATCGATTTCGTTTTCATCCTTCAATATGTCATATTCTTCAATATTTCTGTCTTGATTGGTGTTAAAAACTTTCACTTTTTGCCACGATTCCGCATTAGAAGGCTTAATTTTAAGTTCTTCTCAGTCTTTTTGCATCGTAAGTGCATTCACAACACATTTTTCAATCTCCTGATCGGTCATACTATTGAAATCAACTACTTCTTTTACAAAGTTATTTTTACCCATTTTCGCATTTTTTACTTCTTTAAGAAAAATGATCTTGTCCAACAAATCAGATACAACGATATTTATATGTTGAAGTTCATCAAGTCTTTTAGGGATTTTAAGGAAAATTAACAACCTTAGAGAAAGTAGATGTTAAGGAACGACTTGCCCGAAAAGTTTGTTCACAAGGTTGAGAACTGAAAAGCCATGGCGTGAACATACACGCTTGTAAAAAATGGGAATTATCTCTGTACAGTCGAACTAGGTTTATCATGGAATGAGCGTTGAATTCAAAGCATGGATATCAAGTAAGGGTATAACGAAGTTTTTAATCACAGAAAGATTCTCAGTTTCATTGTTAGATTTCTTGTGTTGTAAACTCATTTGGATCTTTATTTCCTCCGATTCATTGCTTTTTTTTTAATATATTGGGTTTTATCTAGATATTTGGGTCCAATTTATACAGGGTCATTTGGTTCTTTTTTATGGCAGTTTCCCTCATTGTGAATTGTTTTTTGTGTTTGTTCGTCTTGAAAAGGCTGTGATTTCACTTTTTTCTTCTAGTTTTGTATTTGCCAGTTTGCGGTACCTATTCTTGGTAATCCCTGAATACTGGGTTTACTCAGAAAGGTACTGGGTTTTTGTTTCTTAAAAAGAGGAGTCTTGTATTTTTGTCTTCTAGAAATGCAAAAAGTATTTCCAGTGGGACTGTTTATATATAATTTCCATGATATTTAGTCTTTCTACGTTGAGGTAGATTTTGAGTTCTGTTTGTTCATTCTGATATCATTCATTAATTTCTTCATTTCAGCCTTGCATCTATAGTTTATAGAGTCGATTTCATGGGTGTTCAAAAAAGTAGTTGCGTTACCTTTCTTTATTTATTCTTGAAATATTTTTTTATTTTTTAAATAATTATTTTTGGTTTGCTTTGATATGGTTCCGATATCTCCTACATCTCACCCACATCTCCTCGACATCTCACCTACATCTCCCTGACATCTCCCTCACATTTACCACATATCTCCCCAAAATCTCCCCACATCTCCCCACATCTTCTCATATCTGATTACATCTCCTTACATCTTTTCACATCTGTTCACATCTCCTCACATCTCCCCCACATATCGACACATCTCCCACACATTTCTTGTCCCGTGTACACCAAATATCTCCTGACTAGTTCCTAAACTAGTAATAACGGGTTTTATGACCAGAAACACAAGCACATTTGAAAGTTAACCAACCTTTATAAATTTCTTTGCTGAAAACCACGGTACATGATATAGTAAGGTAATCCGACGAGCAACGTTTATTTTTAAACGTTTATTTATAAAAATTAATTAATTAATATTAATAAAACTATAATATATAATTAATTAAATAATAAAAAATTAATAATAAAAAAATATTAATTAATAAATAATAAAAAAAAAAATTAATTAATTAATTAATATTTTTATATTTTCTACTACTTTAAAACACAGATTCTTGATAAACTATATACAAAAATTGAAGAAATTAATTTATAATTAAAATTTTTTTTTCCGTTTTCACGGGGCCTCTAAGCAGCTGCCTATGGGTAATCCGGCACAGGCTGTTGATGCTACAACGTGTCATTCTTTGGTGAATTACCTTACTGCCCACGGAGTTTAGCAGCAACTTTCTGTTATTATTTATAAAAACAATATAAAAATATAAAGTCAAAATTGTACACTGGGGGGTGTGGAACACCCTCCAGTACATATCGCAGGATTTCCACTCTTAGAATACTTGGAGAAGATTGGGGATTTATAATTTTACAAATTTCGCTCGGAAAAACCGGGAAATTTGAATTTTTAAGCAAAACTGATGGAAATTTAAACCTTTGGCTAGAGATTATTAAAGCTTAGAAAAACATTTATTTAAGGGCCTTACTGCTCAAAGTTTAGTAGCAACTTTTACGTTACTTTGAAAGTTAACTGTCAAAATTATAGTCAAAAGTGTAAACCGAGTGGTCTTATATAAATTTTAAAACTTCGTGGTAAACATTATTTTTATCAGGGGGGCTTTAGGGGTACAATCCGAGTCATCCTTGGGGGGGGGGGGCAAATTCCTCTTTTCCTCTAAATTCGCCACTGTGGCTGGAAGTGCGCGTTAGTAATATTTACCAAGTTTGCTGAGCCCAAGTGTAGCAAACTACTTCACGGAATTTGCAAATTTTTATCCTAAAAAACAGTAAGCATTTTAAAACAATAATTTTCATATCATGTAAAGCATTTATTGCATTTGTTTAATACATAGTAACAAAACAAATACCAACAGAAAATTAAATACTATTTACATATGTGTCACATTAACAATTTTTTGATTTTTATGCGACTGATTTCTTATATTCCGATTTACAAATTTCAATGTGTAAAAAATTCTAACACGAGTAAATAAATTTAATAAATAATTCATAGGAAACTCAGCGCATGGTGGAATTTAATGAAAAAGAAGAACCTTAATGAAAACTCCAACTACTGTAGAAATAACAAAATATGATCATGGTGGACAATATTGGAACAACGGTGTTGAAACTTGTTTACAGTAATGTTTTGAAGATGAAGTGACAGATAAAATTCCTATTGACATTTTTTTAAACATTAACATAGATAATTTACCTGCATTTAAAAGCTCCAGAAATGAATTTTGGCCGATTTTAATAAACATCTATGAAATGCCCCACGTGAAACCAATGGCAGTTGGAATTTATTGTGGAAAAGGAAAGCCGGCTACTATTGATAATCTTTTAACTCCATTTTGTGAAGAAATGAAGACTATCTTAGACCATGGGATAATATTTAAGAAAAGAAAAGTTAACATATTCATTAGATGTTTCATATGTGATTCGCCAGCACTTGCCTTCGTCAAAGGAGTTGTCAACTTTAACGGACAACATGGCTGTTTAAAATGTACTTGCGTTGGTGAATTTTCCCACTTAACTCGATGCAATACGTTTCCCAAGTTTAAGATGCCGAAAAGAACGGATGACAGTTTTCGAAATCGACATGATGAAGACCAGCACAAATGTACCTCACCAGTTGAAAATCTCGCAGTAAATATGGTTGACGATTTCCCTGTAGCAGATGTTTTACACTTGATTCATCTCGGTATAACAAAACGGTTGTTAATTGGGTGGAAGGATGGCACTTTCAAAATTTAAACATGAGGTGGTGCGCTCGAAATATTTTATCTGTAACTTCTTTTTTATCCGATTTTAAAATGCCTAAAGAGATTCATCGTAAAGTGCGAGGACTAGACAGCATTGCTTTTTGGAAGGGTACCGAATATGCTACATTTTTTAATTATATCAGCATTGTTATATTAAAAGATTTTGTTCGATTTAATATTTACAAGCACTTTTTACTATTATATTGTGTTATAACCATATGTTCTTCAGATACGTATAAAAGTTTGATTAACGTTGCCGAAGAAATGATGACCGATTATCTTGAAGATTATATCGATATTTATGGGGCAGATTATGTTACAAGTAATGTTCATAATTTGTCCCATTTGATTGACGATGTAAAACGATTTGGCAATTTAATGACATTTAGTGCATACCCTTTTGAAAGTCAACTTCATTTATATAAAAGGTTGCTGAGAACAGGAAATAATCCATTGCAACAAATTGCAAGAAGATTATGTGAACTAAGTTATTTTTCAAAAAATTTTCAAAGTAATAAAACTTATCCAATTTTGGGAAAAGAAATGACGGTACCAGAGGAATCTTCACAATTTAAGAAGTTTTTTGTTAGTGTAGAATTGGCCGACGGATGCATTTTAAAAAATGATTTATCGAACAAATGGTTCCTAACCATCGAAAACGACATTGTTGCTGTAAAGCACATTACTGTAGTGGAAAACAAAATTCAAATTTACAGAGCTAGTACAAAAAAAATCGAAGACTTTTTTTGATTAGCAAATCAGTAGCAATTCAGCTTCTGACGTTACTAAATTTCAACAGCTGACTCAGCTCAATAGCTGAATTTTGTGCTGCCACAGCGTGCTCGCAGTTGATATTCAGCACAAAATGTTACTTGGGCAGGCAATGGCAAACCACCGAGGTATCTGCCTAGAGAACCCTTCTAAATAAAAAGAAGTGGTCACTATGCTCTTACGTAGAGCGAAGAAATCCGAGAGTGATCTATTGTTAATAAATATCGCTAAAATGGAGAATATTCGATCACAGAAGGGTGGAGAGCTGCTAATATATGAAGGTTATCGCTATCGAAAAGCGAGAGAAAATGCCGATGGAAGTGTTTCCTGGAGGTGCGTCAAATCTAACTGCCGAGGACGAGTGAAGGTTACAGATGGTAACTTACTAGTTGTTACACTCCATGGCGACCACGCCCCAAATCCAGCAGAAAACGAAGCCGCGAAATCTGTTGCAAGTATTAAGACAAGAGCTTTGGATACTGTAGAAAATCCGAGACAAATAATTCAGCAGTGTACAAGCGGGATTTCACTGTAGGCATCTGTTCATTTGCCTGCGTATTCTGCATCCCAGAGAACAGTAGAACGAGCAAGAAAGAAAACTCACCAATCGTATTCAACTCCTTTGAATATTGCAGACATCGAAATTCCCGAACCGCTGAAACTTACATCGAGAAATGCGAGCAATTTTCTTTTATGGGATTCAGGACCAGCTGATATCAATAGAGTCTTCATGTTTGGAACTGAAGAAAATCTCGAAATTTTGAGCGAATATCGCAATTGGTATGTGGACGGGACATTTAAAGTATTGCCAGAACTGTTCTATCAAGTGTTCACAATTCATGCTTTAGTGGATAAGAAGTGTCTCCCATTGGTATACGTGTTATTGCAAAACAAAACAGAAGCGTCTTATGGTAAAGTATTTCATAAGCTTTTAGAATTAAAACCAACTTTGCAGCCAATAAGTTGTTTGTCTGATTATGAAAAGGCAATCCATAATGCTGTATCGCAAGCCTTCAATCAAGTGGAAGTACAAGGTTGTTTGTTTCATCTCGGGCAATCTTTGTTGAGGAAAGTCCAGGACCTCCACCTTGCGGAAGCTTATCGTGATGACGAAAACATAAGAATTCACGTTAAAATGTTACTCGCATTGAGTTTTGTACCTAGCAGATAATTTGCCTCCGATGTTGAACCCACTAGCTGATTACTGGGAAGATTACTACATAGAACGCCAAAGACGGGGTAGAAGAGCCGAACCAAGGTTCCCTATAACTGTGTGGAATGTACATAACAGAGTGGTTGAAGGTTACCAAGAAGCAACAACTCAGTAGAAGGATGGCATCGTGCGTTCCGGCAAACTGTCGACTGTCATCATTCATCTATTTTTAAACTAATCAAACACTTCCGGAAAGAGCAAGACCGGGTGGAAATTGAAATGGAACGATATCGTGCAGGTTTTAGGAAATATATTGTAGTATTATTTTCCATTAATTAATTTCACAATGGACAATTTGCATAAAATTCAAATTCACTTCAAAATGGCATTTATTGTTAGTTCAAAGTACCTATAATCAGAATATTTGAGTGATTATTCAAAATTCTGTATCGTCAGCCCGCAAAAAATTAATGAAATGTTCTAATTTATTTGAGAAATTCACGTGATCGAAATCATGACATGACGACACAAGCCTCAATAAGTGATACATATGTGTGCCAATACACCAGTATAATTTCCACTAAAGTATCTAGCGTTTGTAAAATAACGTAACCAAATAATAAAGTAACAAAATTTTAGTTACTAATCGCCATTTTAGTGACGTCAAAATCCTCAAACGTTACATTAGGCCCGCCCATATTTATTAATACGATTTCGGCGACAAATATACATTTAAATTTCAATATTTTTTTCTGGCTGTATTTGTGAACCAAATTTAAAAAAATTAAGACACATTACATATGTTGTTATGTAGAATAGTTATATGCTAAAATTAAAAATCATGCAAATTGTCCATTAGTTAAACACAGTTATTTCGTTTGTTTTCATTTTTTCTGGACTTTGACTTTTACTTGGATTTTTGTTGCTTGTTTAATTGCGTTTATTGATGTCAAATAGGATTGATTTTGTAACTATTACACCTTTTTACACAATTTGTTTTTGTTGAACGCTTGAGTGAGATTTGAAGTGTGCTACAAGTGTTGTTGACGCGCCCGGTATATTTGAATTGAAGGATGTGTATACGAACTTTAAAAGGATCACTTAAAGAAGCGGATATGGGGATGGGAGAACTTTGCGAAGGCCGTTGAAGTGTAATGGCTAGAATTTTCGTCCCGATCGTAAAAGTTGCGAAGAATTGTTAGTTGGAATTGATGAGGGAGATACCTGTTTACGAAGTGGAAGTCGCCTGCCGTATGAACGTGACCGCACGGTTTACCATCAACGACTGGCTGCAACCAACAGAAGGTCAACATCTGGTGATATTATATCGGAGAGAACCAACTACTTCATAGGCGTCGCATCGATTGAGTGTTTGGTAATTGGTAAATGATAAACATTTACATATTTAAATCAAAATTTTGTATTTCTTATTGATTTCATTTTAAAGATTCAGTTTTACAAAAATTACACCAATATTTCCAATAATAAAATTCAGAAAATGATATTTGAACAAATTAAATATAATTTTATTGTTTGGAAGTATTACATCATTACACTTAAAACGAATAATCCTGAGAAAAATCTATTGTTTTCTAAGTTTTTGACGTCAATAAAAGTAAATCATTTGGATTCAGCTATATTGTGAAATAGCTGTGTTTTTGTTGTATTATTAATCCCGAAATTGTTCGAATTTGAGTTTTTTGAACCCAATCTGAGAGGTTTCAGCATCCGACTTTGAAGCCGTAGTGGATGGTAGGTATTTCCGTTTCAAAAACGGAAAATATCATTACAATATACAAGTAAGTAGAAGATTACAAACTTCAGTTAATGCATATGATGGCAACGATATTTTAGTTTTTTTACGAGGAATCTCGCATAATTTAACTTTGTAAATATAAATGATTTTGCTGTAAATGTCTTTTTTATTATTATTCATCAAACAGAGTTTGACAATCGCCCGACAAAACAGAGTACCGTAGAATAATAAGGAATGATTATAATATCAGCACACCCATACCCCAAAACATTAGAAAAATAACGGAAGAAGACCTGAATGACTTGGTCAAAGCAAGCCAGGCCAAGAAGGCCCAGGACTTTGACCTCATTCAGGGCTCCTTCCTAAAAAGAATCTACGAATCACTAAAAAATGTTATTTTAAATATATGTTAGATCGTTAGTAATTATCCCACTTCTGATGTTAGACCGTTCTTCTTTTATTTCTAAAATATTGCCAATTCTTGTTCTTCTTAATCATTATTCTTCCTAATTATTGTTATTCTTGGTTATTCTTCCTCATTATTGTTCTTATTCTTCCTTCTCGCTGTTCTTCTTAGTTCTTCTAGTTACTTCCTTCTTGTTGTTCTTCTTCTTGGTTCTTGTTACTTCCTTTGTTGCTTTCTTATATAGTTCCTTTCGCATTACCAATTTATAATAATAAATTGGTATTATCGTATTAATGACGTTTCTTTCTATTGGTCAGCTCCTAGTCAGGGCCGTATCCCCTACTACTAACGCTAACATATATAATATAATGCTTGCCTTGAGATGTCCCATTTTCCCACCAAGTGGCAAAGGGGGATACTGATGGTAATCCTGAAAAACCCGAATGGCGACCGTGGAAACACCAAAAACTTCAGGCCCATCACACTCCTTCCAGTGTTTGGAAAAATACTCGAAAAAGTGATCAAAAACAGAATTCTAGAACAGAAAAAACCATTCTTTTCAAAAATCCAATTTTTATTTTTTGTTAATGGCAAATCCACTATGGACGCAATCAAACAAGCCGTCAAAGAAATACGAAACAATACCAAGAAAACAGAAAAAGGGTACACCGCTGCCATCTTCTTCGATATATCGGGAGCCTTTGATAACCTGTGGTGGCCAGCCCTCTTTCACATACTACGTAAAAAAGGAACCTCACAACATATCATTGGGATACTGAGGAGCTATCGGAAAACGAAGAAGGTCTGCAACAAGGGATGCCTCCAGGGATTGGTCCTCGGACCGATACTATGGAACATCCTCCTCGATGACTATTTGCAAAATGAAGAAACAATCTACAATGATAAAGAAATTACGCATGCCTATGCAGATGACATAGGTAAGATCATAAAAGCAAAATACAGAAAGGAACTCATGAAAAAAAATAAAAGCCGCCGTCGCCGTCGACAGATTAAACAACTGGTGCAAAATGGTGAAATTCGAACTATCAGTAGAAAGAAACAGAATTATCTGCTTTCAACCTGTTAGGACAAATAATACTGACATTAAAATCTTCTTAAACAACAAAAAGATAAAAGTAGTCAAGGAACACAAATACCTAGGTATGATCTTTGACGAAAAATTGTTTTTTCAGCCCCACATAAATATGGTCTGCACCAAGGCCACGAATCTTATGACAGGGCTCCAAAGGAAGGCAAGAGCCAGTTGGGAGGTGGACCTGAGAGAATCCATGACCAGAATCTACAAGGGGGCAATCGTCCCCATCGTGGCTTATGGAAAGGAAATCTGGACATGGAGAATTGAAGAACGCCACACCAAAGCTAGGCTCTTGTCTTACTATAGGCTCTGTGCAAGGCTCATCTCAAAAAGCTATCGAACCGTCTCTGCAATTGTAGCTGGTGTCATATTTCAAATTTCGGAAAAAACAAGGAAATTTTTTTAATTCTAATTATTATTGTAAATCTAATAATTAATTGAAAGCAATAAAATGAAGGTAAACAAAGTGTTCCCCGGAGCCTAGCGGCTGGAATCTCGTTAATCTATTCATGCGCGTCACCTGTACCCCAAAATCTGCCGTCATCTCTGTCATTCCTGTAAAGAACATAATTCGGTATCTTAACCTTGGTGTTTGGCTCTCTTTTAGATGCGTTTCGCCAATCATAATAACATCCAAGTTGTGTCTAGCGGAGAAATCTCCGAGGAGATTCCTCTGCTTTCGCAACCCGTTGCGTTTCAGAAGGCGATTTGCAGAGAGCGTGGTCTTAGTAGTGGCTGCCTAAACATTTACAGGCCGAGTTGATGGAGTGGGGCGCGCGGCCCCTTTCTTCTTTTTCAAGCGCGGTTTCCTTGCACTTCCCGATGTAGCTGGTCCGCACTGCTTGAGCAGTTCGATTGCCTGCTGCATCAGCGCATTGGCAAGGGAAACATGGTCCATCCCATATGGGGGGAGAGAGGGAGAATTCGGCTTGAAGGGCCGGTCCTCCTGTTGACCCAAGGGTTGCTGGGGCAACCTGCGAAATTAGCCAGGTGTGGACCTCCGCAGTTGGAGCATTTCGCCGGTGCGGAGATTTAGAGTTATTTTGTGCATTTAAAATGGTACTACTTTCCCCCCCTAAACGATTGTACTCTCCGTATTATCAGAATTTTCGTCCATACTCAGGATAGGGGTTTCGTTTTCTGCAACCGTAGTGGCTTTCTTTCCCTCCAATTTTAAGGCGCCGTCGTCCGACTTAGCGGTGTCGACTGCTTTCTTATTGGAGGTTGACTTAATTTTACCTACCTTAGTTATGATGTCGCGCCCCTGGGCGCGAAGATTGAACAGATGCCAGTACAGCATTGTAGCCTTAGTAGCTACCAATCTGTACTGGTGCATCCGCCCCTCCTCGGCCCAGCCGCGAGTTTTTTCATCATCTGGGATGGTGGCAAGGCTCGGCTGTCCGGCGATGAAGAGCTCAATCTCTTCGTATTTGACGTCGTCGAAGCTTGACGTATAATAGTCATCGAAACGTTCCATTTTTGGGTACTCTAGGGAGTCCATTCGGGCCTCTTAAACCGAATACCCAAAAATTTGTGCAATTCACGTCACTAACAATTAACACATTTGTTTATCACTAACCATTAAACAATTTATTAATTCACTGACAATGATTGATTATAAAAATACTCTTTTCACCGACGTGAAGTTGCCGTGAAATTTTCACTGACGCGAAAAAATTTAAAAATAAATAGTTTCACTAAGAAAAAACACGACTGCACTCTACTGCGGTTCAAGGTCGACTGTTTTTTATAATTTCAAACTGCCTAAAATACCTTCCCGAAATTCGTCACCAGCTCTCGAACTATTAGTTATTCATTGTATGCCAAAACTTAAACTGACCACTGGCAAAGCAAAGGCAAACTGCATTGGCACAAGGTCGGTTCAAAGAACTGACGCTAATGGTTGGCTGCCAGTGGGAAACCGATACCGGTCCAGCACTGGTTATTCATTTGTATGCCTGGCAAACCAACGGCAAACAGCATTGGCCCAACATTGCGTTGGTCCAAACAACGGATGATAATGATTGGCTGCCAGTAGAATCATCCGAATCATTGGAACATAAATTTAAATAAAGTTAAGAATAATACAATACGTAGAAAATCTAAAATTCTAAAAAGACATAATTATCTGAACGATGTCACGTGTAGTTAATAACCTTTTTAAAATTAGCACTGCTAAGCGTGAAATTCGAAGGCACTGTCCCTTGAATTGATTTCTAACAACTTTGAAAAAATTCAAAAATTATCATGTTAGTATTTTTTCAAAGTTTTCAAAACTTTTTTTCATTTTTGTCAAAGTTTTCACACATTAATGACAAAATACATTTACACATTACTAACCTTAAATCTCAAGTCCCTCATCACATCGTGGGTAAGTTCATAGAGATTGAAAAATGGCATTAAAATAGTAGATTTGTCGACACCAGAGGAAGGATGTGTAGAAAATTCAAAGTAAGTACTTGTCCACCAACAACGTCGTATTGATATCTTAGGCGATGAAGAATGGGTTTTGAACCTTACTGTCACTCAATTGCCAGACATTGTCTTCAAGACAATATTGTTAGGCCCAAAATTTACCATGACACCTTCAATACGGAACTTGAGGTTTAAGCTTATCAACATTACACATAATTTCATAAACAGACAGGACGAACAGGACCCCATAATAAGATAAGTATAGATCACAAGGAAATTTCTGAAGGAAAAATTTCGACCTTAAGCTACTCAAGGCTGATTTTTTGGTGCAGGTTGAGAAGAAACAAATCAAGGATGAAAGTCTAAGCTGTTTGACCCATTTTGGGTTAATTTCGAAAGAAATTTACCGCACGTTTCTCTACAATATTATTTGCAGATACCGCAGGTTGGAACAAGACTTTTGGGCGCCCGCACAGTTGAACGCCCAAATTATATAAACTAGAGTGTAACAATCTTTAATGTAGCTATTGAAATATTTTCTATAAAATGAATATAATTCTTCGAATCCACTTTTTAATTACCACTGTCATAGCGATACACGAAAACGATCGAAATAAAATGCCATTTTGGTATGAGAGTAATGATTCACAATTGAATTTTTAAGAAATTAAGTTCTCCAGCTGTAACGATAACTATACTATTGATCGTTCCCTATTCGTTCCATAATTGTTATTTATTTATGTACTAAGCTCAGTACCTATACGGATCATTTTTGCAACAAGTCAACTGTTGATATAGAACATTAAGGAACAATCAATGAACTGATGTTATCAGTATGTACATTAAATTTGTAATTTACCAGCTTATTATTTTCAATTACATAAATAAATACAGATGTTGCTATCTAATAATTTTATTTATACAAAAAGTTAGCTATACTCAAACACATTTGAATTGGTTGTGTGTTTACTAATAATAAATTGATACCTACGTATATACGTATTTTGGGTTTTCTTCTGTATTGTTGTTACTCTGGTGTACAAAAAAAGAGCTATGGTTTCGTTTAATTGTTTATCATGTGTACTTACAGACATTATTCGTTTTGGTTCCATGGTTGGAATTCCAAGTATAAATGTAAAGTGCAATCACACCAAAACTACAGGAAAATGTATATTTTCATTTTCCAAGTTTGGATTTTGTATGAGCTTTCTTCTATGCGTACTTCTGATTTCATCTTTCGTTTACATTATCCACACCATATTAAATTCGGAGTTCAAAATCATCGCTTTGATAAATAACTTACCCAATTTACTTTATATTGCCGTCTCGATAAGTTTGTTATTAATATATGCATATATTTCGCACAAAACGCTAAATTTCTATAAAGAAATGGCGAATTTGATAGATATTTGGAATGAAATTGAAATATTATTGGACGAAAAGAATATTTCGCAAACACGCAAAAGAATATTTAATTGCTTATTTGTTATTATGGTTTGGCTATTTGCATTTTTAATTTACATATTGCTTATAAATCAAAGTCTAGATTGGATGGTTTTGGAAGGTATTACAATGCTGATGGTTTTTTATATTAACGCTGTAAATTATTTAAATTTCATATCCATCCTTAATTTATTCACATCAATATTTTTGAATTATCAAGAAATTGTGAAATTAAAATTAGAAAATTATTTCGCCAAATGTCCGAAGCATAAAATTCTCATGCGCAACGATATATCATTTATTTTAAAATTTTCGCAAATGTATCATCTCAAAATTATAAAATGTCACAAAAAATTTAGCAATTTGTATGGGTTTCTTACAGTTACCTATATATTGTTCCAAATATTAATTTTAATTGCTAGCGGAGTTACTTCTTTAGTTCATGTATTCGGCAATTTCTCAAATTTACAATTGGTGTGTTTTCAACTACAGTTTTGTGCTAGCGGAACGTTGATATTAAATGGTCTTATTGTATTGCATAATTTAGGCGTTGTGGTAAGTAATCATAATTATATTATGATTATTATGAAATTTTCTAAATGCTATTTTCAATTTCAGAATAACGATTTTTTGTCTTACTTGTTTAAATGCCCTATTAGCAAGTTATATGCTAGCGAAGCTGATCAAGTAATTGTTATTATTTTTCTGTTTTGATTTTAATTAAATAATTTTTAGGTAGAAACTTTTATGATCATGTTAGTCTGTCAGAAGCCAGTATTACAAGCATGCGACATATTCAAATTAAGAATGTCACTTTTACCCACAGTGAGCAAAAGCGAATTATTAAATTTTACACAAAAATAAAGTTTTTTTTAGATTTTTGGATTAGTCGTAACTTACGTTCTGATCGCTTTGCAACATTACAACCACATCAGTTCACAGCAGTTGGATATCAGAAATTAATTCTAGATAAGTCCACATCACATTGTAAAAATTTTATTAAAATAACATATAATACACTATGCAATATGTAAATGGTCACATTACTACTATTTATAAAATTCAGGCAATATTACACAAATTATATTATGATTATCTCCGATTATAATACAAACCTTGTATTTTTCATTTTTCTGGCCAAGCTTAATGCATTAAATTCTTAGGAATCATTCCCAAATTAACCACGAATAATAGTTATTATTTTTAAAGGAAATCCACAACATAAAAAGAATAATACATACAAATACAATTACAATTGTCTTTTTTTCCAAAATTTGTTTATTTTATTATTTTGTTTTTTAGTAATCTGGGTATACACGCACACTATAGTGGTGTTCCGACAGTTGGCCCTGAGCCAGTTGGCCCTGCGACAACTGGCCTCGGACAACTGGCTTTGGCGACAGCTGGCCTTGGCGACAACTGGCCTTGGCGACAACTGGCCTTGGCGACAACTGACCCTGGTGACCACTGGCCCTGGTGACAACTGGCCTTGGCGACATCTGGCCCTATCAACAACTGGTCCTTGGACTACTGGCCCAAATATTTTCACGAAAATATATTATTTTGCTTCTTGTTACATTTTATTACAGATTTACGCTCAATCAGTAAAATTTCCAAAATTTCTTAAATAGTGAAGATGTGTCTTTGTTTCTGTTAGTATAACTGGTAATCGACAGATGGCGTGACGATTAAAACTTAGTTGTAAAGTGTGTGTCACAGCTCCTCATTAACTGAAGTATATGAATCTTAGTTTGTAAGTTTTTAATTGTATTTTATTATTATTGTATTATATTAGTGTATTGTTTAATATTCAATAGGTTATTCACGGTTATCGCTATAGTAAGTTTTTTAGTAAAAGAATTCTTTAAGCAAAAACATGGAGACTACTGTAAGATTTGGAACTTCAGAACGGGGAAAGCCTGCTAAAGTCATATGTCATATATAGGAATTATGAGTATTGGTTTGTTGCAAGTAATAATCAAGGTAATAATCAACTTGGCGATGTTGTAAATATCGTTTATTAAGCTGTAAAGCTCGAATTAAAGTCAAAGAGTCTTCTATTGTTGGGAACGTGATTCCAGAACATTGCCATGAAGGAAATGTGGCAACAGCTTTAGCTAGAAAAGTGGTAGGTGAAATGAAGACAAGGATGACGGAATTAGGAGCTACACCAAGAGCAGTGCAAGGTGCACTCGAACTAAACGTACCCGATAGTGTTTTGATGGCACTTCTAAAAAAAACATCATTATGTAGAACTCTACAGCGTCAGCGTAAAAAAAACAGTGCCGATAATGCTCTTCCCCAAATTCCAACCGATTTACATTTCGCTTTTCCGGATAAGTATGCCGCTATGCTATTATTCGATTCTGGACCTGGAGATGATCAGAGCAGACATTTGGCTTGCCGACGGAACGTTCAAAGTTGTACCGGAAATATTTTTTCAACTTTATACTATTCACTTCGGATTTGCGCCTTAATCATTAAGGCCATTAATGGCATTAATCCAGTGGGTTTGTATTGTCTTCTCAAGAATAAGAACAGAACAACGTATAATCGCCTACTTAACGAAATTCGAGCTCTTATTCCAGATGCAAATCCGAGAAAAATTTTGTTGGTTTTTGAAACTGCTTCAATGGCAGCATCTTTTGCAGCATCTTTTCCAGAAGCCATTATTACTGGTTGCTATTTCCATTTATGCCAAAGCATCATCAGAAAAGTTCAGCAACTTGGAATGAAAGAAGATTATGACACTAACGACGTCTTCCGTGAGGGCATTCGTAGTCTGGTTGCTCTTGCTTATGTTCCTGCCCTTGAAGTTACTAGTGCTTTCGATATTCTTGTCGAATCCATGCCTATTCACGAGCATATGGATGAACTCTTGGCATACTTTGAACATACTTATATTCGGGGTAGACGCCGACATACCGATGCGCGTTTTTCAATTAATTCGTGGAACCAGCATGACGCAACTGTAGACGGAATTGCACAAACAACAAACATTGTTGAAGGATGGCACTTCGGTCTGCAGACACTGTTCCGGTGTCACCATCCAAATCTTTGGAAATTTTTAGAAGGTCTTCACAAAGACAGCCAGATGCACGTAGCGTCATTTCTGCAAGGAGTTGCGGGTGCTCAATGTCGACAAATAAGAAGATACCGCGAATTAAACATAAAAGTGCAAAACGCAGTTAGTAGATACGGTCGAATTGAAGTATTGACGTATTTGAGAGCTTTTTCGCATTTGTCCTATTTTTAATAAGTGATTTTATATAATATTCTTATTGTGTTTGTTAATATGTTAAATATCTTACTTTTTGCCAAATTTTTGAGAATAAATTTTGAAAATTTCACTGATCGAACGAAAGCCTGTAACAAAATGTAACAAGAAGCGAAATAATATATTTTCGTGAAAATATTTGGGCCAGTAGTCCAAGGACCAGTTGTCGATAGGGCCAGATGTCGCCAAGGCCAGTTGTCACCAGGGCTAGTGGTCACCAAGGCCAGTTATCGCCAAGGCCAGTTGTCCGAGGCCAGTTGTCGCAGGGCCTACTGGCTCAGGGCCAACTGTCACCAAATGCACTATAGTAATAATTTTTCTTGATGAGTTAGGTGTAAACAACACATCTAGTATTGTGAAGCTGTTTTTCACTTTTGTGTAGTTCTTGTATAAAAAAGTACACATTTCTGAAAATAAATTCCATATAAACTTAGAAATTTGTTGATTTTAAACTGCTTTCTATATTTTTTCTGTAATTTATCTCCAAGATTATCCTAATTTATTGTTGCTTTCTGTATTTCAAAAATAAGGCTGATAATATCCTCTACAGACTCGATACTCTACACCATATAATTTAAATCCACTTTATTGCAATTTTGCTTCCAAATTTGCATAATAAATTGTTCTCAACACAGCAATGCTTACGAATTTCTTTAAGATTCTGATTGCATACAAAGTCGCATTGGGAGTACACGAAATTAAGTCAACAGCCTTCAAGGGTGGTGTTGAATTTAAGAAAAATATGAGGAATTTAAAAAGTTGCATGTCCATAAGTACGATCGACATAATTTATGATCAAGTTAGGAAGTCCTATTGACCAATAGAAGCAAGGAACAAGGAAGCATTGGTGGAGAAAAGTTTGAGAAAAGAAGTAATAAACGATATAGGTACATTACAATTATCTCCAAATAAAGAAGTATTCGATAAAGCTGTATCTCTATTTATCAAGAAATGGCTTCAAAAAAAGCAAACAGAATTTATTGAATACATGAAGCTGCAATGGTTCATATCCCATCAAATTTGGTATGAAGGTATTGCGCATTATACTCCTTCTACAAACAATGCATGAGAGTCTTTCAATTTAGTAATAAAAAAAGAAGATACATTTCGTGAAAGGTTACTTCTATCAAGATTTCTTATTAACAATGAAAACCGTAGAAAAGTGGTAAAAAGAATATTCCAGCGAAAGTCGAGCATTTAAAACTGCGATAACAGTTGAATTACAGCAATGGACGAATGGTTATCAATAATAAGAATAATAATAATACTCATCATCATTATCTTGGTCTCTTGTGTTCATGTGTTCAGGCAATCATCAACCCAGGGAGGCTGATGGCTTTACGTGCCCTCTGAAACATGAATGGTCGGTTACTGTCAGTCAAAGTGCACCACGAATTTCACTTTTTCCTATATACCACTGGAAAGAAGACATTCTTTTATGTATATCAAAAAAAAATTTTTTTGCGGATTATCTATTAGTTTTCGAGAAAACGGCATTTGAAAATCGAAATTTTCCATATGTTAACATGGGAGTACATAAAAATTGCAAGTAACGGGTTTTCTGTTGACGGTACGTGTACTCTGAACTAGTCTTAGTGATAGCCATCACAAGCGTGTCGTACTTTGTCAAGTGCGGGCTACCCAGTCGAGGCGGATTACGTTCAGGGATGTTTTTAATGAGTTAAGCGCTCTGAGCGTAGCGAAAGCGTTCCGGACCGTTTAGGTTGGCGCAACTACGGCAAATCACGGATCCACCGTAAAATGAAAAGGTGACAAAAGCAGGTTTGTATATTGACAAAAATAATTGTTTTCTAGGTGCATCTCCAGATGGGTTAGTTGGTAATACGCATTGTGTCGAGGTAAAATGAATACCAAAATTAATTAAAAAAAATCTTTCTCTAAGACTGTTATGTTGAAAAGGCATTAGATATTCCAAAATAAAGTTCGCACCAGAAAATTGGCGAAATGCCTTTCCGGACTAGCTCATGCGTTCTTCTCTCAGGGTGAATCGATGTTCGACGATACCTTTGCGAAATTATATCAACATCCATCCGTGGGTAACGAAATAAATACTTATAACTTCTGTAAAAGAACAATGAAAAGACAAGAAATGCAGTTAATTTAAATATAATGAGTTATTCAGGTTACAATTGTACATATTTCAGTTAATACAACAACAGCATTAAAACGAATAAATTGAATGATCATTCGTCGATAATTGATTCTGGCCAGTGTACTCAATTATAATTATATACAGAAATTTTAGACAAATTTATAATTATTAGTTCACTGTAAAATTATCGTCGCACTCGTAGCCCGTTTTAAAGTATATTGGTAAAATTACTTACAGAAGATAATAATTTCAACGTCTTGATTGCTGCTGGATACTAGGAGTGATATCAGGAACACGAAGGCACTCGACGACTGCTGCTGCGGTAATGATTGAGTTACCAGCATGGGTTGATGTCGACTGCTTGTGCAGACTTGGCGCCATAGTCGCCATTAGGGCAGTTTCCGGTAGCGTGGTTCATCTTAGGTATTTCCAGTAAATTTCCATTTTTGCAGTTTCCAGAACTTCAGGTAGTTGTACTGAAGATAAGCCAACGATAGATAATTCGAGGATGGTACTCAAAGAAATTTCTTCAATTTGAGCTCATTAGGCCCGCACAAAAAATACACAAGCAAACTGTTTGGAGGCTGAAGACCAAAGAGGCAGATCTACATAAAATTATTTCCCTTTCCAGAAGTTTTCTTATCAACGCTTCGCGTCACCAAGTTGCATCAAGTGGCAAGTCATAAGGTATTATCACACCAAGATTAAATTAAAAAGGTACGATTGAATCTAAAGGGAGCAAATCGTAACAAGACACGGAACAGAAAGAAAACTTACGTGTTTGAAAATAAACGAACATGGTGTCATGGAATTAAATCGGGATCATGCTTATTATTATCAGGTCCAAGGTCAGATGAACATAATTGGAAGAAAAAAATGTTATTTCATGGTCTATGTAACCGACGCCGATACTTTCGTAGAAGAAATTTCGATCGATCGGAAGCTGTGGAATGACGTCTTGCTTCCCAAATTGACAACATTTTATCACGATTGTATATTGGAAGAAATCGCCAGAAGAAGATATCTCAGAAATATGAAGTGTTACGATCCCCCGTGGATCGAGCTAGCTATCTCAGAAAAATTAGAAAAAAAAGCAAGTCTAGTACAAAAAAAAACAAAAACGGTAGCAGAATGAATTAGCTACGCGACATTTAGGAATATATAGATAGTAGAGCGCAAACCGCATCTCCGATGAAATTCGCGAGTTTCACCAGAGGGTTGTGCTGGTTGAGTACAGGTTTTCCCCATGACCTGTACTCGGTTTTCTTGGAACCCCCTAAAACATAAAAAGTAAAAAATTGCAAAGTATGTGCAGACAAGATTTTAAATTAACATAATAGGGGGGGGGGGCTTCCTACACCACCTTGATCGCGCTAAGGCAGTGTTTAAGTCGGAGGGGGGGGGCTGCAGGATGGCCTGGGGTCTCTTATACCTCAGAAAGTCCTCGAGTCGGTAGTTACCGAGCTCGCGAACTAGCGGGTTTTCGGAGTGCCCCGAGGCCTCGTAGAGTTTTTTCGCCGCGTTCCGGATAAACTCTTCGATGGATACTATGCCAGCATCCTCCTGCAGCCTTGCGTTTGAGACATACCATTGGCCCTTCATGGCTCGTCTCACTGCAATGTTTAGCACAGTCTGGATACTTTTAATATGGCTAGGAGCCGCAAAGCCCCAGACTGGCGAAGCGTATGTTAGCATTGGCCTGACTATGGTTTTCACCAGTAGTAGGCCGTTTTTAACGCTTAATTTGGATTTACTGTTAAGCAGGGGGCCCAACGCGGCCATGGCACCTCTTGCTTTAACAGTAACATTTGAAATGTGGGGGCCCCACCTGAGTCCCTTATCAAGAGTGACTCCCAAATATTTGGAAGTGTCTTTCCAAGGTATCTCGGTGCCGAACATTTTCAATTTGGTTTGAGGAAGGCGCGATTCCCTCCTCGTCGGCTCTCTCCTGAAGTAGGTAGCCGTACTCTTGGCCGGGTTTACCCCGATCCTCCAAGTGCGACACCATACTTCAAACCCGTCGAGAGCCGTTTGTAGTCTGGCTACAATCATACTTGGTTTCCGCGAGCTCACGTAATATGCAGTGTCGTCTGCATATAACCCGAGCTGCGTTTCCGAGTTGGGTTTAGAGGGAAGAAGCAAGTTTTTCGGTACATCTCTCGCGAAAAAGATGTACAGTATCGGAGCTAGGACTGACCCTTGCGGGACTCCTGCTCCGATAATCCTCACCGACGAGAATTCACCCTCTAATTCGACCCTGAAGACGCGTCCGGTCAGATAGGACGCTATCAGCCTGACAAGTGCTAAGTCGATGCCGCCTTCGATGAGTTTGAAGATCAAACCCTCATGCCAGACCTTATCGAAGGCCTTGGCGACATCGAGGAACACGGCTCCCGTCGCACGGGTAAAGTTCCAATGCGACGTTATGTGCTCCACAAGTCTTAGCACCTGTTGTGTCGTCGAATGACCTGGTCGGAAACCAAACTGTTCAGCCGGCAGTGACTGGTTTTCCGCCATAGAGCGCTGGAATCTGGTCAGCATGACCTTTTCCAACAATTTTCCCAGTGTTGGGAGCAGGCTGATAGGCCTGTACGAAGTCGGAAGCCTCGGATTTTGCCCAGGTTTACGGAACATGATAACGTCGGCCATTTTCCAACGACATGGAAAATGCTCGAGGTGTAGCACTGCATTGAAGATGCTAGTGACTACCGCCATTGCCGCCCTGGGCAGTTCCTTGATTACCCTATTCGTAATGCTATCTGGACCGGGTGCTTTGCGCTTTTTAAGTTTCCTAACATGAGAGACTACCTCCTGAAGGGTGGTGTCCTCGATATGCGCTTCCCCTGGTTTTCGACCCCCCCTGATCCATTCCCCAACCTCCGCGTCAACTCTCGCGGTGTGCTCGGGGATGGAGACCTCAATATTAGGCTGAAATTGGGCCTCCAAGCTATCAGCTAGGACTTCGGCTTTTTCAGCTGCGCTGAGTGCAATGCCGTTTTGTCCTGATAGGGGGGGGGATTACGCTTCTTTTATTACGGAGTCTTTTGACCAGCCCCCATGCCGAAGGATCACTGAAGGTGAGTTCTTCCAGCATTTTGCTCCAGCTGTCATTTTTGACTTCCGCAATAGCGTCTTGTACCTGCTGTTTTAGAAAATTGTATCTTACACGATCCGCCGGGTAGCCTGTGATCTGCGCACGACGCCTTGCCCGGTTTTTCTCACAGACCAATTCTCTGACTGCAGGCGGTAGACTGTCCTTCTGGTCGCGTAGAGGGACAGCTTTGGTCGCTTTTAGCAAGGAGCCTACGACCTTATCCTCGAACAGCTGTACGTAGCTGTCGATGTCCGCCCCCGTCTGAAGGACAGGGGGGGTCCAAGGTTACGCAGGAGGTGTTGCTTAAAGTCGGGCCAATTAATCTTAGTTTGATTTCTACCTTTGTTGGCTTGTTCGGTGTCACCCAGTTGTAAGAGAACTGGGTTATGGTCCGAGTCAAGCTTATTTAAAGAGGTAAGATGGTGCAGGAACTGAAGGTTCTTAAAAACGATGATGTCTAGGACATCGTGACGGTGCTCGGAGGAGTACCTATCTTCCATAGGATCAAATGGTATCCTAGAGTCGAATTGGAAGTGGGTATATTCCACCGGAGCGTCAATTTGGAAGTTAAGCTTATCCGAAATTTCTAGGAGGGCGCGACCCCCTGCGTTTGTCTTGCGACTATTCCACGCAGGGTGTTTGGCGTTCAGATCCCCAGCGAGGATGATCTGATCGTCAACTCTTCCTAGTAATGCAACCATGTCCGACTCCAGGAGGGGCTCTAGCGGCGATTTGTAAACCGAAGTTAACTGCAGCCATCCATTACTATCCGTGCGGATTTTAATGGATGTCGCTTCTATCGCCTCGAGCGTCTCCGGCGTCGGGACCTGGTGATGTTCAATGCAGGACTTGACGTAGATGGCCGTACCGCCCAATCGGCCGACCTCCCGGTCATTCCTGTAAAGAACATAATTCGGTAACTTAATCTGAGTGGTATGGCTCTCTTTGAAATGCGTTTCGCCTATCATAATAACATCCAGGTTGTATCTAGCAGCGAAATCTCCGAGGAGATTCCTCTGCCTTCTCAACCCGTTTGCGTTCCAGAAGGCGATTTGCAGAGAGCGCGGTCTTAGAAGGGGTTGTCTAAACATTTAGACGGGAACAGGCCGAGCTGAAGTAGGGGGGGGCCCGGCCCCCTTCTTCTTTTTAGAGCGCGGTATCCTGGCACGTCCCGACGCAGCTTGTCCGCACTGCTTGAGCAGTTCGGTAGCCTGCTGCATCAGCGCATTGGCCAGGGAAACATGATCCAACCCATTTGGGGGGGTGGCCCATGCCTGTGCTGCTTGACCCGGTTTGAGAGTCGGGTAAGCCTTCGAGAAGGGGGGGAGAATCCTGCCTGAGGGACCGGTTCTCCTATTTGCCCATGGGTTGCTGGGGCAACCTACAAAGTTTGCCGGGTGTGGACCCCCGCAGTTGGCGCATTTCGCCGGAGCGGAGGGCGGCTTGGGGCATTGTGCTGCCTTGTGACTGTCCCCACACCGGTGACATTTTATTGCCGATTCGCACCCCGTTTGCGTGTGGCCAAAGCGTTGGCATTTATAGCATTGGAGCGGCATGCGCCTCTCGTTCGGGGGCTCAAAGTGCGCAGAAAGCAGTACAACATGTTTCAGTTTGTAGATTTCTTTGCTTTTTGCTGACCTGGTCAGCTTGACCATGAATAATGGTAGTGGGGTACGCGCCACCCCCTGTACCATTTGTTGAACGTCCAGCACGTCGAAGCCACTGCGCTCAAGGTCACCCTTGATGGCAGAGGTTTGAATCTCTTTAGGTAATCCGCGTAGGACTACCCGCAGTGGCTTCGTGTCCGCCCCCTTAAAAACAAAATGTTTATACTAGCGCTCCTTGAGGAGGTGCGCAAGCTCACGGAAGTCGCCTTCCGTGCAAGGGGAGATCACCAGTCCCTCTCTGGTGTCTCTGGCTTTTGTAAAGTGAACTTAGTGTTGATTTTTGTGCTCGCGGAAAACGCGGTTTTCAAAGGCGCGGCTGGTGCCTCCCCTGAAGAGGGGGGGGTTTGCCTTGGCTTTCTTCCCCTTTCCCTTGCCCTTGCCCTTTGAGGTGACTGGCTCCCCTCCTGAGGGGGGGGGGAGTAGCCGAGGGAATCGCGAGTGGCGCGGTTTCGGTTTTCGCGGCATCTAAGTTTATCGAGTTTTTCGGGGGGGGGGGTATTAATATCGAGGAGCGTTGTGGTCTCCGTTGCCACCGATGCGTCCTCGGTATTAATGAGACGAACCATTTTGCTGGCTTTGCGGCGCGGCATAATAGTTTTGTCCCCCCCCCTCCGTGCTATTCTCGTTAGTCAATTCGTCGTCGCTGACGGCACTCCGATGACGTTTCGGACCGATAATCACTCTTTCGAGTGACGTCGGTTCCATGGGAACATCATCGGTAGATTCCGACGGTGACGACGAGGTTTTTATAAATTTAGGGAAAAAGTCAACCGACTCCTTGGCGGCTGAGTACGCCCCTGCACTTGGTGGCTCAATAGAGTCCGAAAGTGCCCGGGTTTCTTCTGCCGTTTCGGGGTCGGGCTGTACATTTTTACCTGTGCTAACCCCCTCTTGTTCAGTTGGATACTCCGTTAAATCGGATGATGTATCCATGGACACAATGGGGGTTTCGGTGCATGTTGCCAAAGTGGCTTTGTCTGCCTCGGTGGAGGGTGCGCTGTCGGCCGACATGGCGGGTTCAACTGCGTCTCCTTGAGGGCTACATAAAACCGGACTAGCCGGACTTACCTTGGACACGATGTCGCGCCCCTGGGCACGAAGATTAAAAAGGTGCCAGTACAGCATTGTGGCTTTAGTTGCCACCAATCTGTATTGCAGCATCCTTCCTTCTTCGGTCCAGCCGTGCGTCTTTTCGTCATCCGGAATTAATGCTAAGCTGGGATGCCCAGCTATCATCAACTCCACTTCTGCGAACTTCACATCCTCGAAGTCCGGGGTGTAAAAGTCCTCGAATTGATTCATCTTTTGGGCGTTCTAGGGAGCCTTGCTCTTAAACCGAATGACCCAAAAGATATGCGCAATTAATACACTGACAATTCACATGTAGTTCACTAACAAGTTGAAGAACATTAAAATTTCACTAACATTAATTGCGATGGCTTTTCACCGACGTGAAGTAGTTGCAGGTTTTTTGCTGTCGTGAAAAAATTTAAAAATAAATAGTTTCACGGCGAAAAAAATACAACTTTGCTTGACGGCGGTTCAAGGTCGACTATTCTGATCTATTCCTATTGATCTAGCACCTTAAATTAAATTAATTTGGCTCCTCCCACTAATTTTAACATAGGATTTTATATGTAAAATTTTCGATCTTTAAATATACATAAAAAGTTGTCCTCTTTCCAATAGTATATAGGAAAAAGTGAAATTCGTGGTGCACTTTGACTGACAGATCCCGAATGGTCATACTTAGCAGTTCCAAAGCTAACTTAAGATTAATGACACAATCCCTTAGATGTACAAAATAATATGCACAACAAGACTACAAAATTTTAAGACATTTGATAAAATGTTAGCATCCCTAATTTATTACTCGTATTAATTCTGATGAAGAATTAAGATCTTTTGGAAATTACTTCAAGACTAATTGAAACAGCCCACCGGCTATGTGGGCTTGGTGAAGGAATTAACATAAATATGCATTTGGCAGCTATGCATAAAACTTTAAAACATATTTATTTGCAAGGTTTTTTGTAAATGATTAGACAAAGCAATTTATGTTTTGTAAAAATTTATACTAAGAAATAGAAAAAAGTTTATTTGAAAAGTAACTATTTATAACCAGAGGCAAATATGAAAAGGCATATCTGCATTTTAATATGTGGTGCAAAGAAAGGCGAGTAAAAGACATGTGTTTACCTACGCCGATGTTTCTAAATTCTTGAAAGATGCGGACGACCACACGTTTTTAATAATAAAGGTAATAAAATTTTACTATTTCGCTGATTCTAAAAGATTTATCATTTTTTCAGGTGGGTGATAATGATACCTTCATTACAGTTATTATACCAACATTGAAAACTTATACGAGAAGAGCATTCTTCTCGTATTGCCTAGAAAGGCAACTTCGAAGGTATCTACATTGATATTTTTAGAAAGTAATAATTGTACAAATTTAACCGTAAATGTAAATTACAAATAAAATAGATTTATGTTTCTCAACTTTTCTTTTCTTTTCCGCATACTTTCACAAGTGTGCGGAAAAGTGCTACTTTTCCGTACTAGTCCGGAAAAGTAGTACTAGTCCGGAAAAGTAGCACTTTTCCACATGCTTTTGAATATTACTAAGTAAGACTTTTTGAAATATGATTAGAAAAATTATTATTATTAGTAGTAATAAATTTCACCCAATAGTTGATTTTACTTTTCAACAAACATGCGCATTCAAATAATTACAAATATTCTCGGCGCCTACCTGCAGGTGGGCATGCCGAATCATTTCTGAGGTTTGCGTTTGAATGCACTAATGCACATGTTATGTTTAAAAATAAAACGCACTAGTGACATCAAAATATCAAACGAACAGCGCCGGCATCTTTTTGATTTTTCATGTGGTGCCCACATAATATTATGTGATGTGAAATACAATTTTTTCAAGTGTTTAAGTGTTTTCTTTTCCAAATTATTTTCTGCTTTGTATTTTCTGGTGTGGTGCTCAAAATCCATAGTGTGGTGCTCGAGCACTCAAGCAACTCAACTGTTGCCGGCCCTGCAAACGAATATAGAAAAGTAGTACTTTTTGAGACACTAGTAAAAAAATTACTTTCTTACATGTATTTGACATATTCTCATAAGCAACATTTGAATGCAATGTCCCATTTTGGTCAGATTTTCTTGTTCACTTTTCCTATTTTCAGTTTTATTGATTTATTAACTTTACATTACCTAAATTTTAATTCCATACTGGTCAGGATAATATAGGCATTAAAAAAATACCAACTGTTGTATCCTACATTACCAACAAAATTCTATACTGTCAGTGGCGTAGTTAATACATTTTAAAAAATTAAATATTTTCATTTATTATTAAAAACTTTTCACCAATCTTAATTTTTTAAGATTTTAAAATTCACTGTAAAGAAGCGTTCAAGTATTTATAGGGAATTGGTTCACTATGAAGTCATTTTTAAGTCAAGTAAGTAATAAAGTCACTGTAACAACATAAACTCTGTAATGGTAAAATTTAATTTCGGAAAAATATTGACAATCACCCTGATAAATGCAGTAATATGTTAGGCAAACATTCTTTTGTTTAATAGACGCCATGACACCCTGCCCATTAATTGTCGCGCTGAATAGAAAATGTGTCCGGTTATGGACGTTCGTCAAACTGAGCCTTGCGGTAATTGGTTATCGTGTCATAATTTCACATGGTGCGCAAAGGTCTTAACTCAACGTCACGCCTTGTGCGGAACTACATAAAGGCGTAGCCTTATTGCGCAATTCTTAATAATTGTGGTCACGACCCAAAGTCAGATGGTCTAAGGGAGTTGAGTATTCTTGTTTTTTTGGGGGGGGAGCATGGGGTGTTATCTCCCACTTAAAAATTCGGAACATGTTTTAGTTCACACCCCGTACAATTTGGCGCTAGGTACGTTAATTTTAAAGTCGGCGCGCTAAATTTTGATGGTTGCCTACATGACATAAATTAAAGAAGTCTTAACACCTTTGTCATAACCTTTCTTTTATTTTTTTTTGTTGGTTAGTGTTGTGTTGTTGAAATTCCAATTGATGAAGGGGTTTTCAAGAAGGGAACGCATGCCTACATTGCAGGTTATATTGCCAAAAGGGTAATTAAAGCAATAAATTCATGTCAAATATGTAAAACACAATTAATTTCAAATCAAGAATTACCTGAACATTTTATTATTACAGGTCGAGCATATGGACCGAAGTCATTACTTTATCCATCCTCATATTTTTTAAAAATATTTAATGATTGTGTCTATATTTTACATAATACATTACCCGAGATTTGTTACACTCGTAATGTAAAAAAAAAATTGTTACAATATGTAACAGTTAGTGTCGACTTTTCTCAACTAACTTGTTGTGATCACGATTTACCTAATATTTTTAAAACTATAATCGTAGATTTCTTTATTAAAATTTGGATTAAAAAAATTAATAAAACTTTAAAAGGATTGGGGTCGGTAAATTTTGAGAACAATACTGATCAGGTTAGGACAATGGCACACAAACGTTTCCTAAAGTTTAAAAAGAAATCGGAGAAAATTAAAAGATTAAAATTACTTGTTTAAATTGTAGATGTTCAATCAATCAAAGGCTTCCATTCCTGTCGGAATATAACCACTTCTTAGAAGTCTTCACAATCCATTTTATGAGGTGGATTACTCCTCTGTTGTTACTCTGTGCTATAACTTTCATCAAATTTAGGTTCTTCTATGTGTGGATCTTTATGTTCGTTCCTAATTCTCATATGTTGTCCCTTTCTACCGCCTGTGTTCAGTAATTTTTTAAAGTGATTTTTCCATATTTCTTTAATTTTTTCTTCATCATTCTCTGGCTTACCGTGCTCGTCTTTCATTCCTCTGGGTCTTATTTTATTATTTCTTTTTTGGTTATTTAGTTTCTTATAAAAATTCCTTGTATTGTTATTTTGACTTTCCTGTTCCAAATTGGTCATCATATCATTCAGCCAAGCATTTTTTCTTTGTTTACAAACCTTATATGCAACCTTTCTCATTTCGACGTACTTGTTTTTGTCCTCCGGTTTTCCTGTTCTAATCCAGATGGCTCTTGTTTTGTTTTTTATCTTTACTTTTTCTTCACAGATTTCATCAATTCTATTTATCTTTTTGCTTTTACGTTTTATCGTTTCTTCAACTGCTATCTGTATTACTTGCTTTATATCTTTCCAGTCCTCATTGATGTTGTTGCTTTCCCGCGTGATCATTATTTGTTCGTTTATTTTTTCGATGTATTTTGTTTTTATTTTCTCGTCGTTTAATTTCTCTAAGTCCCATCTTACAGTACCTTTTTCTTTTATACCTTGCGTATTAATCTTTTGCTTTAGTGTCGCAGCCACTAACTAGGTAGTGGTCTGAGTCGACATTTGCTCCTCTGAACGTTCTAACATCTTGTATTGACTTATATTATAAGTATATAATTTTTATGTAAAATGTAATTTGACTATTTTAATTAAAATAATAAAATTATTTTTATTTAATTTATATGTTTAATTGTTTTAATCAGCTTTAATTGTTTGCACATTGAAATTACGAGTACTATTTTTAAGTTTTTCACAAACTTGAAAATAATATTTGTAATTTCAATGTACAAATTTTCAAGTTTCATAGTGACATTTAGAATATTTGAAATGCGCGCCAAAATTCACGCTTCAATTTTAGTTCTCACCCCACACACTTTGGCGCTGCAATATGTCACCAAAAAAATACGGAGAGTTGGCCATCTATATTACTCTTTCTTATCTATGGGGGGGAGGTACTCGTGAATTCGGGTTTAGTCAAAGGTGAATTAAAGGCGAGTATAAAATTTACAACGAATTTATTATTTTCTTTCATTTTTGTCTTTTGTAAAAACAGGGCCCCATTAACAACTTTGCACACGGGTCTCTCAACTGCTTGTTATGCCACTGCTCAAACTCCAACGGTCGCCGTATAGGCGCGTTCTATGGCGTGGCGATGACAGGACGAACATTGTAGCCTCGGGCGTGTTGCAGTCAACTTTGTGACAAGCTAGAAGTCGTAATTTTTGTCGAAAATAAAAAATAAAGATACAAATTTGTAGGTCTGAACACGTTCTACAAGTTTGATGCTGAACATTTCTTCGATATCTTTCACGAGAAAAAAGAAAATTGCAAAAAACAAATTTTACTTCGCAAATTTATGGTTTTTACGATCGATATCTCAATAACGATGGACGATAGGTGAAAAATGTAAAGGGCCTTAATTATAGATCTTGAAAAAAGCAACAAAAAAGTATTGCATAAAAATTTCTGTATCTCAACGGAGAACCGAAAAATTATTATGAAAAAACTTAATTTAACCCTTTTTTCAAGATGGCGGAAAATCCACAAGGAAATTTCGGTCGACAATACGAAGTTAAGCTTTTCTAGCCCTCCCTTCCACGTAATATCAAAAATTTAACTAGTTCAGTTCATATGCTTATCCAAATGTATATTATAACTGGACTACTATTAGTGTAGACATTTGTTTATGGAACAGAAATTATTACAACTAGTAATTTGTAAGTTGTACTTTTTAAAAGCTTTTATTTAACCCTAAGTTGCATACCTTGTTCCCATTTGGGAACACAAGCATTACATAGTTTTAAATACTTATATCGCGAAAAATAAACTTTCTATGCACAATGTTCCTATCCAGGAACATCCTTCTTCAAGTTAGACAGGCTACCAATAGATTGTAACACATAACATATCGGTAATGAAGATAATCGGCTACTGATGTTAAAAATGGTTGAAGTTATGTTTTTCTCGTTTTTAATGAAGTGTGTGTCACATTGTTAGAAAGCCTAATTTTTGAGTTAAAAGAATTTTAGTGGCTCGATTACATTATATTGATGGTATGCATACCTTGCTTTCTCCTACTTTTAGTTTATTTACTTTTATATTTTGACGTTGAGTTCAGACAAAACAGGCAAAACTTGATGAATATTTTTGAAAATAAAAACGAATAATTTTTTAAAATAATTTTTACGTATTACAAACGATAAAATGAACCACATATTTTTTTTTTCAAAAATAAAATTATTTGCAATATAGGGTTAACTTGGCGTGACCGTCGTCCGTCCTCCGTGTGCATAGGCTTTCTTAAAGACATTTTTTAACCAACTTCTTTACGTCTTAGAGAACTGAAATTTGGTACACAGCTTCCACTTGCAGCGAATTTTTATATATTAATTTCGTTTTTCAAAAATTCCGACAAATAAGCGAAAAATCGGTAAAAAGCTAAAAATGAAATCTATCAAGTACGCTCCAGTCTCCTGTAAAATTTTGTAAATGTCAGTTAATAGTACGTCTGCTATCATTTTTAAAGGGACATTCGATTGTAAGTTTTCACTTGTAATATCACAAGAGAATGAGAATAAATTGAAAATAATTTCACATATTTTCGAAAAGTTTGAAAATTTGAAAAAAGAAAACTTTGAGTAAATATATCAAATTCTTATCTAATTTATCGAATTCTCGTGTGATATTCGATTGATTATTTTTTTCGTTGATTTTAATATTAATTTCATGGACTGACGATATACTAAACCGTTTTTGATTTATTGTATTCATAATTAATTGACAGACGTCAAACCAAATAAATATGTTGCTATTAAAACAAAAACGCATACTTCAAATTATTCTCGCGGCAATAATGTAAGTAGATTATTCCCACTAGTCTAATGCTTTGATTGGCAACTTTGATTTACATTGAAAATTTCTATTGGTTTTCAGAAAGAAAACAAAATAATCAATAGTATTGTACCAATAATAGCGTTTTTTTTTCTTATTGATAATTTTACCTCGATGACCTGCGATTCTTATGGCAGGCAGACTAGCTTAAACTATTAGTGAGAGCACGAGATGCTGGTAGGTTCTTTTTTCTTGTATTTAAATTTTTTTTTCCTTTAACAACTTAATTGGTGGGCGCCAAACATCAATAAACCGCCGAAGAATAAGGAAGGACTCACTGAAGTTAAAGATTATGTAAAGAAGTAAAGATAATATTTATAATTTGATAAAAAAATAAATATTTTTAAATATATTTAAGTGGTCTTTGAAATCTTAAAGTTAAAAACAAAAGAGTGGCTTCCGTGATAAAAAAATAACTGCAAGAAACTTGTTGCGAAGAAACCGAAAGCCATACAACTGAGATAAAAAAATTATAGCTACTTGTCTTGGTATTATCCTTATCGGAGAAACATAGAAAGATCAAGTAGTCCACGCCAACAGCAAAAATAATTTAATTACTGAATAGTAAATAATTAAAATTAGTTACTTGTTTCAAACCTCAACGTTGATAAAACTTATTGCAAGCAAAGACAAAATTTTATCGATAGAAATGCTTAACAAATGTCCTCGATTATAAAGTAAAATTACCGTTTCAAAACTATTAAAATAATTTTTTCAACAGAATAGAAGGCGAATACGAATTTCCCAGTTGAAAAGATCAAAGATGGAATAAGGTCAAGTGTCTCCCACAAATTTATAGCCAAAAAAAACAAAACTCACCAAAATATTTTGACGAGCCAAACACTTGCCACACTCACTTTCAAAAAAAAAAACTCGATACTTTATATCGACCAGTAATAATTAAATATTCTTAATAAACCAATTTTATTTCGAAACACAAATTCTCTCGATCTTATCGTCTTCAACGCCATATATCTAATCTTTTTCGTTTCGATTTTTCTATTATCTACCTTTTGGTTTATATACCGGGAAAGTCATAAGGTTTAAGTTTAAATCAATTTATTGAAAATAATAAACACCATGTAGCATAAATTGACCAATTGACCGCTACAGTATTGTTTGGCTAGGGATGAAAGAAAACGATTTCAGACCAGGGTGAGGATAGCGAGGGCTGGCAACACCCTGGTCTGAAATCCTGTTTCATCCCGTATCATACACACTATTTTTCATATTACCTGGAATGAATTTGAGAGTTTCATTAACTAACCTAACCTTCATAAAATATAAAAACTGTCACTGTCATATAAAATGACGGTTAAAACGATAGATTTTTAACTGAGTAGGTGGAAGAAACTTGATGGTTTCTGCCCAACAGTCGCGTTGATCTGCAATTGTCGTATTTCGACTATCTCAACATGCAATGAAACTCTCAGTTTCATAGTAGGTAATACATATGTAAAATAATGTTTAAGTTATGAGAAAATTAAATCTGCTCTCCTCTAAAATTTTGTAAATGTCAGTTAGGTTAGTTTTCCACTTGCATGACGATATAAGAGTTAAATACAAATTATGCTTACTATCAATTAACATTGAATTAAAACATCAAGATTTCCAAGAGGATTTATTGAATTTAGAATAACTAAAACAGAAAATAAATTGCAGCGTGTTTCCAGGCCCCAAATTATCTTTTTCGCGGGATTCGTTTCAACAGATTAACTGCTTAACGGAAATCTAACAATGGTTACACTGTGACCTTTACAGTAGCAATCAAAAGTAAGTTGGCAAACAGTTTTTTAGTAAAAATTTATAAAAATTGAAAGTATTTAGTGAACCCGAGGGATAAATCACGGACAAAAATCGTGTACACCAGACTTTTTGCTACTTCGGACTTCCCAAACTTCCACGGACTTCCCCAAACTTCCACGGACTTCCCCAAACTTTCCGGACTTCCTCGGACTTCCCCAGACTTCCTCAGACGTCTGAATTTACTAATGTGACTATTGTTCTATTGATCTATCTAGAAAGACAGCTAAAAACCTTAAAAAAAAGGTCCCTGGTTTTCCCATGCACTGATTTTACTTCTTCATATTTCCTTAGACTACTTAGAGTAGGTACGTCTTGGCTATACCCCAGACTTTCCCAGACTTCCCCGAACTTCCTCAGACTTCCCCGGACTTCCCCAGACTTCCTACAAGCTGTAGGAATATTTGAATAATATTTCAAATCAAACAAAAAGTCTCTGGTGTCTAAAATATAATAAGTGTGAATCAGCAGAGACCCGACCAAAAACAGCACGACCACGAAAAACAACCAAAAGAGATGATAAAATGATCGTTTGTGAAGCATTAAAACATCCTCGTCCAACGACTACACAAATTATTAACAATTTTAACAAAAATCACGAAGATGGGATACATGTTTCTAAGAAGCCACTTATATCAAAGAAAAATTGGATAGACTAAAATATTCAAAAATAAAAAATTGTATAAAAAATTAAAAATTTTTAAAAAAACTTTTATTTAAAATAAAAATATGTGCACTAAAAAGTAAAAAATAAAATAATTTTTTAAATAAAACAAACAAAGCTCCTTGAAAACATCTATATAAAAGCGTGGGGCTATTAAACAACAATTTCATAAAATTGAGTACATTGTAATACACTTACATAGCATAGATGTCATTAAAAATGTTGTATCCATTTCTGTGTAGTATATACCTACTCGTAGTTGCAGTTGGGCTTTTCTATACGACTAATACAGAATACGAACATTCTGGCTCAATTTTCAATTCAGAAAATACACACTATATTCACACTACATTCTATACACTATATTCTCACATCTAAGAAATATTAAAACCTGGTAGTGACATCTATCAACAAGTTGTTATTTATAATTTTTTGCTTTGACGAAAATAAAATTTATGATTTTTATAAAAGAAAAATATCAACGTCGTATAGAAAGTATAGTCTGACTCGTTTGGAATGGCTATTCTGCACTCGGGGACCGTCACCCTCGCCTAAACGGCTCGGGTGACAAACTTTCCCCTCGTGCAGAATATGCCAATTCCTAACTCGTTACAGAATATACTATTATTTTTTACTTTTTAGTGCACATATTTTTAATTTTAAATAAAAGGTTATTTTTAATTTTAATTTTTTTAATTTTTAATTTTTTATACAATTTTTTTTAACTAATAATATTAGTTTAATTAGTCAACGTTGGAGCTCAATCCATTATGCATTTAGGAGAACCAGTAGATTTTCTCCAATGCCAATGATGACAACTGTTTCATATGAAGTTCTTTTTTTTAAAGCTTTCTCTACAATTAATCAGTCAGCATCCCCTGCTGCTTGTTTGGTGGTAATTCCCTGGTTTTCCATTCCGCTGCTAAGGAACTTTTTTTCATTGGGGAAGAGTAGACTCTTCGAAAATGATATCACTGCAAGAAGAAGCTGCATAGCGACGAAGTGTTTCAGCAGTTTTGGTGCTTCCTCTGGATATCCGTCAAAAACAACTACCACATTCTTCCCATGGTGGTTAAATGTGTAGAAAATGAATTTTCCAAATTTTGTTTTTGTAAGATAAGATGCCTATCTTGAGAAGAGAACTGCTCTAAACTCTCAAATTTAATGACCGTTTTCGTAAAATGACTATTACAACCAATATTTAGCCCGACATACGACAAAAATTGAAACTTTTTGGAAAAAAGTCCAATTTTTGAGATTCTGTATTTTGGGAGTTATTGGACCTAAAAAACTGAGGGTGGTCCAAAATTCTAGGAAATATTCTCAGTTTCAAAAAAGGATAAAGTGACTTTTTCCATAGGAAGCTCCCTTTTAGGTGTTTCGGGTCAAAAACTGAAATCTATCGAAAAATTTATAAAAATTTTGTCAGCTTTTCAAAAAACTTGATTCTTTGAAATATTGCTTTTCACCAAACCTTTTTTTGAGGGTTCAAGTGGTTAAAGTCTGATAAAAAAAAAGCCTTCAGCCTGGTTACACTACGCCACTGCTTAACGTTCGTCTGCCTGTACGTCACGTGCACAAAAGAGAATTTATTATTAAGTTTGGATGTGTGTTTGTGCTTCATATATTTAAATTTGCATTAATGTTACTGGCTGTTTGGCTCAAAAATGATCAAATCATTTAAATAAATGGCTTTAAATTCCACAGGTACAATTAATTTTCAATGTTTGTCGAATTATTTTACATAACCACACTTTTATTATTCGAATTATGTTGTGTCAAAAGTAAATCACTTATTTTATCAAGGTCTTGAACAGTCTTGAATGTTAACCAAGTTTTATAGAGAAATAACAAAATACTATTATAATTTGTTTATTCAGCACAACTAATTTATATAATAAATTATTAAGAAGGCAAATAGGCATAAAACAAAAATTTATGTCAATCTACTAATTTTGATTTATCTACAAGTCATTGTTATTAAAAATATCTAATCTAAATGTGATTTAGATTCTGAAAGGCGCCAAATATGGTTGATAAACTACCAGCAACGAGACCAGAATCCCACACGGAATGATCTTTTGTATATGGTAAGTTTCCGTTATTAAGTTTTATGGATTTACTTTATTTTATTTTCTTTAGACTCAGTTTGATGACTGTCAGTGGGAACTACATTGGGCTGATGGAAGGAAACCTGTTCCTAAATTTCAAAATGATTGTTTGCTTCCCGGAAGAAATTTTAGTAGGTAGGTACCTAATAGAAACATACAGAAAGTAAAGTTAATTGTGATGTAATTTCAGGTAATTATAGAAACTGAGTTTTGAACGGAAAGTGGTTTATAATTCTCACAACACCGAATGGTTACAATCAGATACTACTCAAACTACTTCTAACGTTATCTGTATCAATGTCTTGTCCATCAACAAGTTCCATTGTTGAAGATTTGTCTTTATGCCAAGTTAAAGTAAGAAACATTAAATAGCTATCGTTAAAGTAATAATGATTTATTATAATATAGAATTTAAATATTATTTACATGAAATTTATTTTCAGGCACCGCAGTTTAAATTACTGAGTTAAAGAAGAAACTTGTTGCACTAGAAGGTGAAATGGAATGTAAAATTGAAGCATATGCTAAAGTTTTAACGTTCGAACAAATTCAAAATACCAAAATTACAAATAATGATGAGAATTAAGTTATATTTAAAGATGAAAATGAGTCCAGTTATTGTGTAATTTAGTGTGAAATAACTCTGAAATATATTTATTTATCGTGGTTTAAATCTTTTAGGTATTGGTATTAGAATCTTCAAGTTCTCTACGTTGAACAATTCTTTCTATTAGACATCTGGCATCTTGGGACTAAAATAGGTAATTATAAGAAAAAGATAAAATTTTACATGAATCTAAAATATTAATATTTTTCTAGCTTTATCCCCTTTCAAAATCCTGTTTATTTTCAACTGCAATAAAATTTAAACCAGCACACATTGGATCGGAATTCTACAAAAGTGAACAAAGATCTGAAAATTTGTAAATATGCAGTTTCATGAGGCAGGCTTATTGTTAAAAATTAAATATTGTGGCATCTGGTAAATTTTAGTAGTCAACAGGTGTTGAGAGTTCAAATTTCAATCCTGGCAAAAAATCTTACATTCCACTCGAAGCATTTGTGCATGCTCGGGTTCCAAATGTCTTTTTATTTTTTTTAATGTAGATAAACAATAATATTAAAAACTTTAAAATAATAAGTTAATTCAACTAATCAAAGTCGATATTATTTTATTTTATTGATTTCGTCAGAAAATTTATTTATATGAACATAAAAAAATTAGTTTCTAATATTATTGATTTTCACAAGTTAAGAATTTATATAATTATAGTCGAGTCAATGGGGATTAAAAACAGGCCTTTTGCTTACAAATGTGGTTCAAAAGTGAATTTTATATATTATGTTATTTCGACAAAAATGTCTTATACTTTGAAGACTATATTCCCTACATTTCTTGTATGAACACTTTGTAGTGTAATAAGTTACAGCGGCGGAAAAGTAAACATTCTTCCGAAAAATCATCCAACTCCTCGTTTTTTCATTTTAAGAAATCATTTGTTACTATATTTATTACATAATTAATAATACTTTTGTAAATTCAAAGCTAACTTATTTTCACACCACCTTGTGATGAGTCAGTCAGTGTTGTTAGATTGGGAGATTTATCGTAAATTGGGCGATTTCGATAAGAAAAGAAAAATACGACAGCTCAGAAAGACTTTCTTGAACGAATAAGCAGATGTCTGTGGAAGTTTTTTTCGATGAGACAATGACTGTCCAAGTTTCTCACGATGTTTGGCTAACTAAAAAATAAAACCCGTCTGATTTCCATGCCGACAAAAAAATTCAGCAAGCTGAAGAAGATGCTGATGTCTTGATTGTCAATACAGCGACTTTCATTCTGTTCATCATTCGACATCGATCTTTTAGTTCAGCTGACAGTGTTACGATCATCCAAAACCAACATTTACATTTGCAAGCTGGGAAGAAGCAAAACCCTAAAAGAGTGTATTTCAATAGTTTGAAAGTGAAAGAAGCAGCCGAAAACATCCTGTTTATACATGCGGTTAGTGGCTGTGATACATCATCCCTCTTCAACCAAGGAAAAACAATTTTTTTTCTCTTGTTCAGAAAAATAAAGGACTATGCCGTCATTGGCATCTTCAAAGATGAAGAGGAAACCTTGGAAGTAGTCTGCTACCAACTTTTCGCAAAATCGACAATAAAAAACAAATTTAATCTAGCTTCTTTACCACCAATGGAGGATGCTGCAAAACAAAGTTCAAAAATGGTGTGGAATTCAAAAAAATCCATCCAGCTGGGGCTGGAAACTTGGTACCAATGGGCTCACTCCAGTACCAATGTCAGAAAATCTGCTCCAGATACCTTGATTGTAATTGCAAAAAGGGATGTGGTGGAGCATGTGGCTGCAGAAAAGGTGTGTTGAAGTGTTCTGTTGTGTGTGGATCAAGAGCCACGATGAAGAATGATTTAACTTTGAATTTAGAAAATTATTATAATTGCAGACACAAAAAAAAAGTTCATACAAGAAAAAAATGTAGGGAATTTAGCTTTCGTCAAATTTGTATAAGAGCCGTTTTACATTATAATAAAAGTAGTAAATCTATGACAAAAAATTGTATTCAATTTTATAAGAGTGTCATACAAGAAAATTACTTCACAAATTTGCATCCTAAATTTGATACCAAATATTTAGGACCTGTTCTATTCTTGTAACAAATATAGAACAATATTTGTGTCACACTTGAAATTTTATACAATAATTGCTACCAAATTTGTGGCAAACTTAAACTGTAAATTTATTATAATGTAGAATGGCTCTAAGACATTTTTGTTATATGATCAACCGTTGAGAAATTATTTTTAAAAACCAATTTTTTGCACCTTTAATCCAAGATGTTTAATCCCCCCCCCCCCAGGTCGAAATTTGGATTTTTCATCAGGGCCCGGGCAAGAATGAAACTGGAAATTACTTTTCGATATTTAGCTACTTGGGGCTTTTTTTTAAAAGTTTAGAATTCTTATTTGACTCCCATTTTTATAGTCGTCTCTTCTGTGGTCTCGTGGCTAAAATGACTTAAGTCCAAAAATGAAGTTTTGAGATATCGCCACATGTGTGGCCACATGCCCCATTAAAAACTGTACTGTGTATTTTTTTACTTCTCAATATTTCGTTATTCATTGGCCGAATTTTTAGGTAATTTTACTAAAATATTGAGCTCAACTTTCTGCATCTGATGGTGCAATAAAACCAAAATTGCCAAAAAGTGACTTAAGTCGTTTTACCCAAAGACCACAGTCTTGTTGGATCCCACATAATCGTACTGATGTAGTTTCGAAAATTTCAGTGTTTCTACATGGTTCATTTTTAAAATACTTGCATCGGGAGGAGCCATGAGTTTCACAACCTGCTTTTCCTATTGTCACGATCAACTAAATATCAAACACGTTATAAATATTTTATCAGGAACGCATTTTTATCAGTTCGTGGAGAAAAATTACGATTCATATTTCTAGAATCAGCAGTTTACACCGCGCGTATTCTACGAATGTGTGACTCACTATCGTGATTTGTTTGTGCAAAAAATTTAATTATTAAGGGTATTCATGTCACTTCGTACTTTTGTCGTACTTGTTGTAGATTGCATTTTTCGTAAATTTCGTAGAATTTTTAATGTAGATCTTGTTTACGAAATCTACGCAGTCGTACTTTATGTAGATGTCGTAGTTTCATTACATTTAAGTATACGTTGGCGATACATAGTAACCAAGAAATATTTGACCATAAATAATGTCAGTAAATGTGAATAGAATAATTAAATTAGTTAAAATCTACTTCAAAACGTCAAAATAATCTACAAATACAAGTACGAAAGAATTTACGAAACATAGAACGGTGAGTGTGTTCATGTCACATAAGTCTACAAAATTTAAAAGTACGATAACTACGAAAAGTACGAAGTGATATGAATACCCTTTTTGTGTTTTTTGTAAGCCGATCTTTTTTTGCCAAGTATTATTAATACAATTAATTTTTAAATAAATGAATTTAAAATTTAATTTTTATAAACCTTGTAATGCACGCCTATGGAATTCTGATTAGTTACTTTAGTTACTTTTCAGATGTCGATAAAGTAGTGAACTTTCAGTTAATAATTTTAGTTTTCTTGTTTTAGTTGAAAAATTATTATGAACAGAAGATGTTAACTATAATTCCATTCATAAAATTATTTGTGAGAAGAAATTGATAGAAATGGCAATGAAAATGGAAAACAGTGCCAATATAGAAATCGAAGCAAAATTCAAGTGTTTATAATGTGTGTGCCTAACCGTAATAAAGAAATGAAGCTCCAAGTCGGGGTCGTAGTTGATGGAAAACTTCAAGTATGGGTAAGTGTTTTAATTTTATCTGATATTTTGCCTGCATTGGCTAAAATGTTTTTCAAATTGATAATTATTGACTTTGCCATACAAGAAATAATTATAATTTTTTATTGATGTGATAAGATATCTCAGTGATACCTCAAGCTTTTTAATAGGTAATTTTGAACTATTTGAACAATTTTTAGTTATTCATACAATTATTACTATTTTATGACAATTTTCAAATCTTATTTTGCGATTTAAATTGTGTAATTTAATATATTTGTGCATGATTTTTAACATTTGACCTAGAAAAACATAAAAGTCTGATAATTAGCTTAAAGGATGGTCCACATTCCTACGTTGGCGTCAGGTTTCAAATCAAAAATCGAAATTTTGGTATTATAATGTTTCTTATCATGTCCTGATAAGTTTTTGATGAATTTTAGTTGGATGTTCGTCTGTATGTCAGTGTGTAGGGGAGAGTGTGGCAAGATGGGGTCATGAGGCAAGACGGGGCACCGCAATTATTTACATTCCTGCACGTTTACCTGGTGATATTTATTATACCAGGTGCTGAATGAGTTAGCCGAACATAGGAAATTAACATGTAAAAACTTATTTACGCAAATTCCTGCTTCAATTCAATTTAATTTATATTTTTTTTAAATAATTACCATAGAAACTTTCATGACCAGTCCGATGAATGAAACTTTTAACAATTTCAAAAGCATGTTTTGGCTTTTTAAGTAAAAGTTAGATGAAATCTAATGCTCTTATCATTGGTAGTTTATATTTCTGCATTATTTTTGTCTTTCATTTTTTCTCTAAAATAATTAGGGAAGCAGGAATTTGCATAAATAAGTTGTTAATTTCGTATGTTCAGCTAACTCATTCAGCACCCGGTATATTACAGTATGTAGAATCAAGGTTAAATAATAAAAAATAAATAATAAATATGTCGAGATGTCGTGAGATTTGGCTCGACCCCTTCCCTCCCTTCTAATGTGCTCAATTATTTTTATTTAGGAATAATTAAATAAAAAAATTACGTGATTTAATTGGTCCCAATAAATCTGTCAATTTTATGTTTTATTTGATATCTATTTGATATTTATTTTATTTGATATAGATAATATCTATCGTTTATTTCGCCAAATACAAGTATATATTTATTTAAGAGAAATAAATTTTACATTGACCGAAATAAAAAGGGTATTCATGTCACTTCGTCCTTTTGTCGTACTTGTAGATTGCATTTTTCGTAAATTTCGTAGAATTTTTAATGCAGATCTAGTTTACGAAATCTACGCAGTCGTACTTTATGTAGATGTCGTAGTTTCTTTACATTTAAGTATACGTTGGCGATACATAGTAACAATAAATATGATTATCAATAACGAGCTACAAGATACAAATAAATCTTATTGTATAGATTTTGCAATCCTATACATTTAAAGTTGTAAAAAAAATTATTTACGATTGAAAGTGCTTACTACTGTTCATTGATACGAAAAAATATGCAAATAATGTGAAATAGTCTGCTACAAATGGGCCCTAGTTGTTTCGAATTTCTGATTCTCATCAGGCAAACCTAGAAAATATAATTAACGCGTCCAGTATTCAATTCAATATGATAGAAAAAAAAAAATAAGATACATAGTAAGCAAGAAATATTTGACAATAAATCAGTGGCGTATTTAGAGGGGGGCAAAGGGGCATATGCCCCCCCAAGAATGACTCACATTGTACCCCTAAAGCCCCCCCTGATAAAAACAATGATTACCACGAAGTTTTAAAATTTAAATAACTTTAAATTATTTTTATTTATTTATTTATTTACTATCTGGAATGCCCGTCCGCGGACGGGTAGCTAGACGGTGGATCTGTTTTTTAGTTGTATAATATTTAATTATTTAATTTTTTTCCCGCTACTGGGTGATTCCCGTTTTTCTATATTTTCAATTAAATTTTTTTTTTATAATTTAAAAATAAATAAGTTTCTTAAATTCTCATTTTTTTTTATTCAGCTTTTTCCAACGAAATTTGTATAATTATTCTGCCTTCTGTAGGTATTCTAGAAGAGTGGGAATTTTATTATATGTACAGGAGGGTGTTCACCTCCGGACCACCCGGTTCACACTTTTGACTATAATTTTGACAGTTAACTCTGAGCAGTAAGACACTTAAATAAATGTTTTTCTAAGCTATAATATTCTCTAGCCAAAGTTTAAATTTCCCTAATTTTTGCTTAAAAATTCAAATTTCCAGGTTTTTCCTGACGAAATTTGTAAAATTATAAATCCCCTATCTTCTCCGAGTATTCTGATAGAGTGGAAATCCTGAAATCCTAGAGGGTGTTCCAGACCCCCCGGTTTACAATTTTGACTTTATATTTTTATATTATTTTTATAATTAACCTTCACAGTAACACATAAGTTGCTGCTAAACTCCGTAATCAGTAAGGTAATTATATAAATATGCTTTCCAAGTTTTAATTTTTTCTAGCCGAAGGTTAAACTTCCTTAATTTTTGCTTAAAAATTCAAATTTTCCGGTTTGGATTAATATTGGATAAATATTTTTAGTCCTAATATTAGTTTAATATATTGTTTGGTTGGTAAAAAAAAATCGGCCAACCAGAGTGTTTTTTCCACCTAAAAATGACACGTTGTAAGCAGGAGCAGTAGAAGCGTGCTGGAATTTTATGTATTAGGATTAGCTACTACTGACGCGCACGAATGAATTAACGAGATTCTGAAAAAATCTTTAATCGGCCCCCCCCCCCCCAAAAGCATTTTCTAAATACTCCACTGCACAGTGGGCCAGGAGACCAGATTCCGTGGCCAAAAGTCAAGTTTTCGTTTGATTTTTATGAAAATTGGTCCAAAGAAGTTTTCGAGGTTGCTGATTTCGAATTTGATGTCAAAAATTCAAAATTCAAAATGGCGGATTCAATATGGCGGACAAAAATGCTAAAAATGTTCCAATTAGGCTGAAATTTAGTAGTAATAGCTTTTCGACGTCGCTGATTTCGAATTCGAACTCAAAATTTAGAAATTCAAAATGGCTGATTCAATATGGCGGATGAAAATGTTAAGTGTTCCAATTATTGTGCTAAAATTTAGTAAAAATGGGTTTTCCAAGACTCATATTTCTAAATTCTAAATGGCAAATCAAATATGGCCGACGAATTTGCTGAAAGTGCTAAAATGTATAATAATAGATTCGAATTGGTAACTAAGAAATAAAAAATTTATTGAGTTTTGGATAGAACGACTGCAGTTAGCCTACGAAAGTTGTAGTTTCCAGGATCTACCACGTGGAGGTTGCAGTTCGATATAAGACCCCTTTTTCGGGGTGCTTTATTATCGTGGGTCCCCTAGCCTCTCACAATATCGTCATTTCTTCTTCATCATCCGATAATTCCATATTATCTAAAATATTAAATGTTTGAGAGATACCTGGCAATTCAACTACTTCTTCATTATTGTTTTCTATGATAGGGTTACACTCTTCATTTTCTTGAGAAAGTGTAAGTAAATTTCTTAATTCCTGACTAAAGTTTAACACTTTTTTTTTTAATTTCGGGATTCAAGACTTATAGCGCAAATAATTGGATCCGAGCTATCCATAGCTCTGTAAAACATGTCTTCTATGTTTGCTTGGCGACTAAAAGTTCTGGAGTGAAATAATCTGTAATTTTTATAATCTTTATTCCGAGATTCGGAAGCTTCCTCGGCAAGCATACCCACTGGCAAAAGACTTATTCTAATGACATCAGCACCATGCATAAGAATCTTATGCAATGTCGATGGCATAGGAAACCAATTGTAGTTCTTAACGTAGAGTTCGGCAGTCGTATCGCATAGTTTTTCAAATTTTCGTGGATCAATTGGAAGATGGCAAGAGAGAGCGACTAAAATAGTTTTGAAATTATAGAGTAGCTTAGGATCGAGATGGAGATATTCCGCCAAGAGTTCCGGATTTTCAAAAGCTTTGCGTGCTGTGTTTTCATCATTAATTGTACCAGAACCTCCTGGTTTTGGTTTGTCCACTATTAGTGCTAACTTTTCCTAAAAACGACTTTGTATTTGCTTTTTTCTTTGTGCAAACTCTTCTTTATTTTTATTACCTCTAACCTGCCAAACTTTGATATTAATCCTGTAAGAAATGTGCAAACACGTTTCGAAGATTCTTATCCAGGCATGAAGTGGAGAGAGTCCGTAATGAAGAGATTTTGGATCTGGTAGAAATATGCCTTTATCTTTGTTACTGAGAATATTGAACATTTTGGGAGTTGCATGGCATATTTGATAAGTTTGCATTGACTTAGTATTTGTAATAATATTCAGTATTTTACCATTTATTAATGTAAGAAATAAAGAAAAATGATCATCATCTAATTTAATTTTGAGTACTTCTAACTTGTCTATTTGATCCTCCACGTTTTGCTTTTGTTTCAAAACAACATCTGTTGATTCTTTAGTGTATTCAATTGTAAGAGGGCGACAAGATCTGGGAGATTGAGATGCTTTATTGTTCCAAAATATAACATTATTCGCTGTTGATAATCGCAATGGAATAATTGTAATAACAAATAAATTTTGATCACTCTGTGGTATATTTTCTTCTGCCGATTTGTAACTTTGCTTAAAACATGATAAATTGGAGCTTCCATCGAATCCCCAAGAATACATCATTATTGCTTCTATTTCTGTAACGCCTTCGTTTTGCATATATTGAACAATCACTTCTGTTTGTAACTGTGTAATTCTTTCTGTTGTGTGTTTTATCAGGGATTGAACAGTGACCTCTGATTTTTTTTCTGAAATAGAAATTGTTTCTTTTGGTGGTCTGCATTCTGCTTTAGCAGCTCTAACATCATTATACGTTGGCCAAATATCTGCTCCACATGATTTTGTTTCCAAACGTATATTTTTATATACTTCCTTGGAAAGCAAGTTATCAAATAAGAACGCTAAAGTTTCTTGGGCAGTTTTCTTTTTTAATGGAATAGTTGATTCGTTCAATAATTTTTTGATTTTTTGGGGGGTTTCTGAACTTTTACAAATTTTATCAAAAACTGTATATAAGTCTGAGTTTGAAGATTGCTTCGCTGCGTAACGACAAGCCATTACCATTCTTAACGGATCATGTTTTAGCTCAGCACTAATTTTAGCAACTTCTCGACGTTTGGACCGATCAGATTTTTCAGCAAAATCAAGCACCGGGTGACCAAAATGCGAAGATTAAACAGAATGTCCCGTAATGGAAAGAGCAACACAAAAATCGGAATTCAGCCAGACAGCATTATTAGATTCAAATCTTTCTGTTTTTCTATATGCAGCTTCAAATTTTGCATTGCGTTTAGATTTTAGGGTTTGTAGAGCGACATTTAAAGATTCTAGCTCCTGACTCGGGATGTTTTCAATATTCAGATTCAGTCTCGACAAAATGTAAAAAGTAGTTGAATCCAAACCACTTGTCATTAGAAACTGAAGAATTTCTCTTTTGGTAAATTTCGCCATTATAATACACAATATAATAAACTGCTATTATAAAGAAAAAAATAGAAAAAGTAGTAATAGTAATAAAAAAACTTTCGATAAAAATTTTAAATGAAGTAAACGCAAACTGAAAAGTAAATGCAAAGCAGAGCTATACACTACGCGGTCGGGTCGGTCGCAACTTGATATCAAGGCTAGCACACGGTCAGAATCGATGCGATGCGATGTTTGGTATATACTCGGACGCTGGCTCGGTTATTTCCGATTTTTAGCGTAATTTATAAAAAAGCGCCGAAAATTTTTCGATAACTAGGGGAACGCCGGGGAACGATCAAACGGAAGTAGAAACTTGACTCAATTAATAATTTTTTATTAACAGAAATACCGATAAACATGAAAAATAATTCAATTTTTAAATTCAATTATCATTATAATTACTTGTGTATGTCTAAGGATGAATTAGAAAACGCAATCACTTTAAAATTAATGACTAATTCAAAAATATATCAAATACCCTAAAGAGCAACACATGAAAAAGTAAAATATATTTTCATACTTTGCGTAACTGTCAACAGAGTAGGGTTTCATTAATTAACGAATAATTTATGAAGTATATACTTTAACTATCCTTTAACTAGATTACAATGGCCGATGTTTTTTTACAAATTTGAAAGTTTAAAAATTCGACTTTTGGCAATAAATAATGTCAGTAAACGTGAATAGAATAATTAAATTAGTTAAAATCTACTTCAAAACGTCAAAATAATCTACAAATACAAGTACCTACTAAAGAATTTACGAAACATTGAACGGTGAGTGTGTTCATGTCACATAAGTCTACAAAATTTAAAAGTACGATAACTACGAAAAGTGCGAAGTGACATGAATACCCTTAAAGTTTTTTTTTCAGTGTAAAACTCAAATTTAACATCATATTTATATAAATTAGAATTATCAATGTTGAGCTAAACACATTTTTAAACGAGCTTCCGAAAAATGACTTTTTCTTTTTCAAGTTTAATATGAATTAATATTAGCAATTAATATTATTAAACTTGAAACCGGTTCATCTAGATCTTGAATTTTTACAAATGCCAATGATGTAATCATCCTCACCTGGATTGCAAAATCTGACTCGTCGTTATAACGGCGCAGTAGAAGAAGTTGACCCAGCTGCTTCTTAACGTTTTTAGTAAGGTGAAACAATTATCCATCTATGTTTGCAGTGGAAAAAGCCTTTTTGAAAGCAATAATTGCTGCAATTTTAAAATCGCAAGAGATTGTTGAAGGACTTAGGTAAATCTATATTGCTGGAAGTCTTCAGCAGATCTAGCATATTTGTGTAAGTACATTAAGTCTTGTTAGGCAACAAATCGTATATTATTGAATGTATACCTCTAAATCGCTTTGCTAGTATCGTGTAATACTTTTCTATTAAAATTTTATTTTACTTTAAAACAAATAAATTAAAAAAATTGCATTAATGCTCACGCATAATTTTGTCGAACTTCCACACAACTTCGGTTCTCTTTTCATTGGAGAGATTACGCAAATATTCCACCAGCGATGTTTCGAATGAAACAATAGTCATGTGTTGATTTGTTTGTACGGCCACTTTGGTAGGTCATGAAGGAATCTTCAAGCATTTCTTTTTGCGACGAATCAATAGAAATTCTTGTTTTTTTCCTAGTTAATAACAATTTAAACAAATTGTAAACAATTCGCTAAATATAATATATATTGTCATGTAATTTTTTAAAACAATTTTAAATTATTTAATTTCATTTAACAAATCCAAATTAAATTATAAAATTTTAAATAAACTTCTCAATGTTGAAATAATGGGATCGCAAATTACAATTGATAAAGCGACCCAGGTGCGACGATTATTAACTTCAATTCAATTTATGTCTGTTTGAAATTTATAATTACAATAAATTACATTATTCAATCTAATTATTATTGATATTCTGATCTTCATGCAAATCCACTTCAATTGCAAAAACTCCAACTCAAATCACTTGACCAAATTCCAATTTATCATCCAAAATTTCAAATTTATATCCAAATTTAAAACAAATAGTCCTTTTAAAATAATCAAAACTTTACTCACTCAAATCAAATAAATTTATTCGCCAAATACAAAAATCTCAAAAAAATAACTGCAAAAATAATCTCAAAATTACAGGAGATGACTTTCTGCTCAACCGCTACGTGCGGCCATTATGGCAAAAAGCCTGGTTTCCACCACCCACTGCTGCTACTACAATTCTTTGGCGGGAAAACCAACAATACAAAAATAAAATTTTTACAAAAATAATACAAAATTTTTAAATTAAATACAAAAATTCCAATGAAGTATTTTGGAACATGACAATATATTAACAATTTCCAAATTAGCATAAAATTATTCGTTTTTGACCTGTGAAAAGAAGAACAGAAAGTTGGAATTTTACTTTACTTTTATTTGGGTCAATCTTGCAATTTCGAATTCTCTACACTTTCTTTTTAGTTGCTTGCTTTGATCTTGACAATATTCTCGGATTACATCTTTGTGAGCTGTCTCCAGTATAGGGTTGTACGTAGAGTAATTACTCTAAAAAGTTTAAATTAAATTTTTAAGAGAAAACGAAATTTTGGATAATAAAAATAGATTGAAAGATCTACTGTAGACGTATCCGAAGCTAGCTTTGCAAATAACTTACATCAGCCCAATTTTCAGTTTCCTCGTTCGATATGATACGGCATAATGGTCGTTCAGGTACTATGGATGGAGTATCCGGATATCGAACGTCAACTTCCCGTCGACGAGCACTTGCTTTTAGGAGTTCACCTTTGTGATTTCTGGACTCGTGGGCTGATAATTTTGACCGTTTAACTTTCGATGTACAATATTTGCAAGGAACCAAAGTTTGGTTGTAGTTCGCCAATTCGATGCTATTCATAGCCCTGAAGGTAATTTTTTAAATGTAATAAATCCAAGTTAAATATTAGTAAAAGTTACATTTTTTAAAATAATTCCCATATTGATATGAAACGACAAATTTTATCATTTATATATGTAGGTATGTTAGATCGTTCTTTTATTTCCAAAATATTGCCAATTCTTGTTTTTCTTAATTATTGTTCTTCCTGATTATTGTTATTCCTGATTATTGTTATTCTTTCTTATTATTGTTCTTATTCCTCCTTCTAATTGTCCTTGTTCTTCCTTGCCGTTCCTCTTGTAGTTATTTCCTTATATAGTTCCTTTCGCATTACCAACCTATTATTACCACGTATTAACGTGTTAACAGACTTTACGGGGATTTCCACATACTCGGTCGTTCTAATATTGTAATAGCTCTATTATCAGGTCCGCACTTGGGTGACATCTCCTTCTATTGGTCTATTCATAGTCAGGACCGTATCCCCTACTATTCGCTATTTTCTAAACTAGAACCTGTTTCGGCGCCGAAACGGCTCAGCACGGTAATACAGGGTGCGTTCATAGAGTAAATTGATAAACTGGTATAATGCAGTCGACCTGGCATGATGCGCCAGTATAGTAAGAAGGAAAATTTTGGGGTTGGAGGTTGAAAGTGGGTATCGCGCGTGGCTGATGGCATGATCTTTGAGACAAGAACTGCGGTTTTGTACTCTCTCTTTGCTCATCTGATGTGTAGGCCGGACAGTCTTTAACCCTTTTTCCGGTATGTAAGCCGGATTTTTATTTTCTTTTTACGTATTAAAATCATGAATATTATTTCAAATAACATCATTAGATGGCTTATCGAACAGTTTGTTTTTTTAGAATTTTCCGATATGCCTTTTCATCTTTTTGAAAACTTTTTTTTCTAAATAAATTTTTATTACAATCTATCGTGGCATATTCTTCCACAGTCCATTATACTGGAATTGTAGAGCCCATCAGTGTTGAAGGTTTTGAAATAATACATAAAAGTAAATTCAAAAAAGTTTATTTTATTTACAATTCAAATTTTTTCACTCTTTATCACAATAATCTTTGCTCTTCCTTCGGCATTCCGTCGTGAGGTGTTTCTTCATGCATTTAACGCATTTCGAGATCATATTGCAGTTTCATGATCCGTGTCCGTAGCTTTGGCATCGGTGGCATTGCTTTCTCGTGTTCCTTTTGGCGTATTGTTGTCATTTTACGAGTAAAGATTGGATTTCTAGATACAAATCGCAAATTTTAAGCGCCATGCCCTTTATTGTCGTGAGTAAGGAGATCTTGGCTCTGAAAAGTGCAAAAAGCTGGGTTCAGATAGCACAGCTTTGCATTAGGTACGCCTAATACCCGAAAAAATGCAGACAGATGTATGTAGATGAACATATTTAATAACAATATTAAATATAAGTGTTCTAAATAGGTAACAAGAAAAAAATATGAAAAGGTCAGACGCAGTTGAATAAAAAAAAGATAACCTATTCAGATCTGAGTTGAACATTTAATAAATTATTAACTGATCCCAAATTCGGTCAATAATTTCCTATTACCGGGACCTATATTACTTGTGATTGCCACTACTGTAAACCCTACATTATAAAGTGCAGAAATAATCTCATTGATGATATCAGAAGTCATTGTTTGATCAAATTTATAATAAATTGGTTATTTCCAATTGTTTCCAAATCCTACGCTTTAGCTTTGAGTAACGGTAAAACACCACACAGTATACCTTTATCTAAATTAAACCTAGTACCTAGCTCAAGTTCTTAACGTTGAGAGCGTAGGTAAAAGATATTCCTTTTTTCTCAAATATCTACATAGTATATAAATCGCAGAAATCGCTGCGGCAACATCGTCTGGCTTCCATGTATAATTTTTGTGGTTATTCATTAACTTCCAAATCTGCCCAGAAGTGAAAAGTCTGCTTAAAATACTTTTTAATGTTTCATCTTGGTATTCTAATATTTGTAATTTGTAATTTAATTGTTCGTTAATCTTTTATAGTTCCTCATTCCTCCTAAGCTGACCACCTTTTCATTTTCACTCTCGTCGAGAGATGCATTCCTAAAAATGTATTCATATTTATTTTGAATTTTCAAATTTTGCAATAATTATTATTTAGCAATCGAGTAAAAAATTTCAGGAATAATTAACTTATTACATAATAATTTCCAATGGATGTTCAGTTTCTATTGTACTTTTTGTAGATTCATCTATATTCTTATTTTTGTGTAGGAGTTTTTTGATCATTTCATCACGTTCTCGTTTTGCCTATGGTACATATCTGGCAGATCGTTCTTCTTTTGAACGATTTACAGGTTAGTGTAATGTTGGGAATTGAGTCCTCCTTCAGTAACCTGACAGTTTTTCCTGTTAATATTACTGCAACTACATAGCACAATTAACCATTTTGATCGATGTTATAAAATAATAATTTAAACAAAATAAAACGATACTGACTTACTGATGAAGCACACAATACTAATACGATGGTAACTTATAATAAGATGGAGAAACCGCAGTTATTTTAGACGTCAATAATATTTAGATGACTTGCAGCTGACGTCATGTCGCGATAAAATAAAATTGTTTTTTTGAAATTTTCAATTTCTATTGCCTTTCGAAAATGAAATAATTTAAAACAAGCCCTAGTTCTTAAAGGCAAACACCATCAACAACATTTTAACACAGTCTCAGATACATTATTTTATTGCACTTCAATGCAATAATTTCTCTTCTCTTCTGTTTGAATATTCAAATATTTTTTGGAACAGCAACATATTCTACTTTAAAAGTTATATCGAAAGAACTTTGTAAAACTCAAAATTCCATGTAGTCTTAAATTATCAAGGTAAATGCTGGTAAAACTAAGTAAATTATTTTCTGTTGATTTTCATGTTCAATATGAATACCTGTTTGTGCTAATAAATTTAACCCTTAAAGTGCATCGTTAGTAAAAATTACGTTAAAGTGCATTGTGGGTGTTTGACACCCCACCGTGTTTTAAACGTATTTTATTCATCAGCTATTGCGAATATTTTGGCACAAAAATTTTTTTTTATGTAGTGTGATATATTTTTTTCAATGTAGAATAGGATTTATAACTATTTATTATTTTTAAATTTGTTAAAAGAAAATTATAAAAAATTGAAATTAAAAAAATTAATTTTTTAAAATTTTGATGCTTGGTGATGCTTTAAGGACGATTTTGACTGTCTTTTCTTCCCTAGGGGTGGAGCTCCGCCGGTGAAGAGGTCTTTTCTAGGCGCGAAAACCTTCGTGGGTGTATATCCATGTCTGACCTCGGGCGGGTTGAAAGGTGACGTTCTGCTTCGCCACGATCCACGGAACTCCATTTGATTGGCGTTTTCAGTTGGTTGATGTTCTTGTTGCTGTCCTTGTTGATTTAAGGTTTGATTTTCCATGACGGTTAGGTTTTCTTTGACTTCTTTTGTCAAAGACTCGGGTTGGCAGGTTGGCTTTGAGTAGCAACAAATTTAGCCTTTTGTGAAAGGCGTCATCTGCATTTGCCGAATTGAGTTTAATTTTCTGTTTTATGATCCCTGTGGTTTTTGCCTTTGTCAGTCTGTTGCTCAATTTTGATTTTTGAACAGATTTTGCACTGGAATTCTCCTTCAAATTTTTGTCGCACATGTGCTCACTTTGAAAGTTCATCTGTGTTTCCCCGACGCTAGTCAATTTCCTGCCTACAATTTAATCTATTTGCTATAGTCTATAAATTTCAACCCTAATTTTGTTGAGTGCTATTCATAGCACTCCCTGCTCATCGCGTCATGTGTGTCACCACAATTAACACATCTCGGTGCTATAGCCCTATTTGGACAGTCTCCCCCTAAATGTCCGGTTTGCCCACAGTGCCTACAGGTGACTTGTTTATTACAATTCTTACTCAATATTAAAGGAATTACAGGTTGATTGGGATTTTCAAATCAAACACAAAATTTCAATTTGTCGACGTTTCGGATCATTTATTGATCCATTCTCAAGACTAGGAGAAAAAACAAATGTTATCGACAAGGTACACAAAAACTCTTAGGCTAACTCACCAAGAAATTGAAAGATAGTAATTGGTTCGATGTAAGAAAATACATTAATGGTGTAAAACGCGGGCCAACAAACGGTCACAGTCAACGACGTCAATATTAAAATTGTATAAAAAATAAATAATGTAAATAATTAGCTCCGGTTAAAAACATTTAAAAATTTTCTTAAAAAACTTGTATAACATTAAAATATTAAAATAAATTAGGAACTGTTCAAAAAATTACCTAAAGATAATAATAAAATAAATTGATATCGTGACTTGATTATAAAATTCAAATATAAAATTCTTACTCATATGGCCGAATCCATAACATTTCAAGCATCTGGTTACGTTGACGAAATCGTTAAAGTAAAGCGACCGCCATGAAACATAAATATGTGTTCTTCTCATTATCGCGTCTCTAATCTTTTTCGACGTCTCTATAACCCTGTGTACTGTGTTTTTATCACGCGGCCCGGTCTTAAACAGTATTTTAGTTTCTTTTTGAAACTCCTCGTAAGATATCGCCGAATATAAATTTTTATAGTATAAATCTTTCAGTATCAGTTCATCCGTCCACTCTCTTTCTGTACTAAACAATATTATTTTCGGTTTCATAATCTGCGGCGGCCTAACCTCAAACCCGGTTCCTTTAAGCTGTGCATTGTTCTTAATAATATTTAAATCGCCCTCTGACTCAGTCTCAACTATAACTCCATCTCTAATTTTACGGAGATTCCTAATTTTAAGTTTGTCAATGTCTCTCCCTAATGCCTCCGTTACCATAGTCTTGACCGTGTCCGCGTCTTTTTTATTATTTTCATCTATATTTTTAATAACTAATAGATTCCGTTTTTGTGTATTATCTTTATCGTTTTGTGTATCCTCTATTACGTTATTGCGCCCCCCACCGGTTTATTAGCCAATTCAATCTCAAGGTTGGTAATACGCTGTTGCATTTTAAGAATAATATTTTCTAGCTTATCAAACTGCGAAATGAGTTCTCGTCCGTATTGTTTGGTAATTTTCGAATTTTCATTGAATAAGATGTTATGTACCGTTGTTTTTATTACCTCGAGATTCTCTTTAGAATTTTCCGCCTCTTCAATACCGTCCTCGATGCGTTTTCTTTTAGGTCTATTTCCCGTTGTTTCGTAGACCTCCGCCTGTGTGTTGTGTTGAGTGTCCGGGTTGTCCTCAATTTGCATCGGTGCCGTACTATCAAGTATGCCCGAGAAGAAATTTTGCAAATTGCTTTGCGTGTTGACTGAATGTTCCCGTTCCTTTTCACTACTTATATCTAACAAGTTCCGACTGGTGTTTTTACTCAAGTTAAGATTGTCGTATACTATAGTAGGCGATCGCCCCAATACCATATTTGGTCTGAAAAGTGTTTGTTGCGTTTCTTGTGTTTGTTTTGGCGGTGTTCTTATTTTGCTCGTGCGCGGTGAGGTTTGTGCTCCCGTGTTTGTTTTAGGTATGCCCGCACGTACCCTAGTAACATGTTGTTTATTAGTTGGCGTTGACATTGTAGTTGAATAAATATGATACTGCTTCCAAATATTATACAATTCCACCAAATAAACCGCAAATTCAATCTCCGTACTACAGGTATTGATTAAAAATTTTTTTAAATATTTTTTCCTTTTCCCTGTTAAGCTCTAAGATACAATTATCTAAAAAAATTTCAAAAATTTCAAAAAATAATTTTAACTTTTTCCCCCTCCACTGAATAATTTTTAAAATATTTTTCCCTTTTTCCTTTTATGTTCTATTATCCAATTATCAAAAAAAATTTCAAAAATTTCCACAAATAATTTTGACTTTCCCCCCTCCACTTAATTGTTCTGAAATTTTTCGTACTGCCTGTATTACCCCTGCGCCCATCAGATATCGATTTTTTCCTAAATTTCCAAATTTTTTTGGCCCTCTACCGGATTTTTTGAAAAACTATTTTTCCGAAAAATAGTATCTAAACAATTAATCATTCTATAAATTTTTTTCTAAAATTCCCGACTTTAGTAAAAACTCGCGCGCCCCCTATCGGAGTGATCTGCAGTTATGTTAAAATTGCTCTTAGGCACCGTTTGAACCTGTATATAAATTTTTCGCGTCACTCAAGCCCAAAATCAAACTTTCGCTAATGGTATCTCTCACTAGTTTCAAAGTCGAGAAATTATAAATTTTGTGGCACCCGATATATTTATTAATTCTAACCTATTGTAGCCTAAAACGCGTACTTTCAAGATGCCACTTGAGTAACCGTCGATGTTATATACGGTTGGCCAGCTATTGGGATTTAACCCACAGTTCTTCGAGCTAGGGGTAGGGATATCGACCACTCGCAGGTTCGGTATTGGTTGCTTCGAAACGTTGATTCTCACAAGTGATGTTGGCGATACTATCAACTTCGAAAGGAAATTCTCTAAGGGCGCCAAATATCGAAATAAAACACAACAAATAGAAAGAAGGGGATTTATTCGATATTAAAGATGAGAAAATAGGTAACGGGTTGAGTAACACACACAGATGTACAATAACTATACAAGATAGCTGGACACTTGGTCCACAAACAGTTAAAGCTGAAGGCTTCAAAAAAAATAAATCTGCTGCTGATGGACTGATGGTCGTCTATACCCAGTATGCAGAGGGCCAACAACACCCACTCATGCAAAGCTAACCAACCAGATTGGTGCAAGGCTTGATTTGACGTTAGACAAAAAAGTGATTGAAAATATACTAAGTGAACAGCACTTACCCAGTCTCACTCCTTCTAGATCCGCTATTAAGTAATAGCGGAGACACAAAAAAATGTTATCCGGTCCGGGTTCCTTCCAAGAGCTCTTTTCTGGATCCGGATCTGTGCCAATGAGCTAAAACTACTGAAACAGATAAATGCCACTCACATAAGCAATTAACAAAACACAAGATTATCCAACTCAAGCTATCTGATTTGACCAACTCAACATAAGCAGAGGTCTATCGACCAACTGAATATCGGTGTACGTAAAAAAAAGGTGTTATCAGCAGCAGTTATACAAAGGTTCCAAGGTGTAATAATTAATTATCAAATTCGCTGGTTAGGATGTCAAAAATTTACAAAATCGGTGCTATGGCTTGAATAAGGCGTTGGAAGTTCCTTCCCTGAATTTTTTCCAATTATTTCCAAAAAAACAATATCCGGGAAAATATTCCAAATTTATGCCAACAGGGCTCAGCAAACAACAAAACCTTCTTATCTGTCGGTTATCGGTTGACCTTGCAAATTTTCTCCACTTTTAATAATTAATATTACAAATATAGCTATCCACTACCGATCCAACTTTAATCTTATCCAGATTCCAAATCTTGGTAACAAATCCAGTTAATTCTGTCCAAAAAAATTATATATTTCCAATTTTAGGCGAAAATTTATTTTAACTAAATTTAACTTTTTTAACAATTTAACAATTTTAACTAAAACTTCCAGCCACGTTCGTTTTTAATTATCAAAAAGCCTCTTATCAGGGGCGAGCGCTCGGTTGATTACCTTTGTACAAGGTGCGTCGTAATTATTCATTTCTGAATAGATGGAAATTTTATGTAACGACAAATGTAAGTTTTACCCACCCTGTATGTAAACGATGTTTAACCTAAAATATATGTTTGACTGTAGGCCCCAAAATCTATCTATCTCCCAAGACAGTCCTAATTGATTACGACTGAGCCCCTATATATTCTTGCTAACAATCTATAATATAATTAATCTATAATATAATCTAAAAATTTTCTAAGTGATGATATACAAATTTTAAAACACCCTATATATTTTATATTTAACCTCTAATTTCCTATGTCAATACTCTACCTTCATGTACCCCCACGATTTACTATCTCTCAAGACACGATAATTAGTATACTGCCGCAAGTTTATACTTTCCTACAATTTTTCTAAGTGCTGCACTTCAATATTTTGTCCTACCCTATATATTTTAAAACTTAACCTCTAAATTACTATTTTTAATCTACCTAAATGTACCCCCACGATTTCCGCCTTTCAAGACAATAATTTTCTTCGACCCCTAAAATCTAACTATTTGAAATTTATTAAATATCCAAATCTAATCCAAAAACATCTATCCAAAAACACAACACTAGGAATTTTAAACCACCCCGTTCAAAAACTACGCGCTCAAACAACGCGACTCAGGATTCCCCGGGTCCGTGCCAGTTCTGAGTTGACCGTTAAAAAAAAATATTCCTCAAATATTCCAGATACTGATCGGGCGTGGTTTTAGCGCAACGTTTTCTTTTAGACATTTTTTAAAATTTGTTTCTCAGAACTTTTAAAAAGAAGCTTCCGCTGCTTCTAGCTCCAAAATTTGGAAAACACTGAAAAATATTCTAGTCTAATCTAGTCTAGATCGCTTTTTGGATATCACGGCTTAGCCGTATACTCCGTGTCTTGTGAGGGATTCATAGAAGGGGTTTTTTGGATGGGATCGTACCCATATGTGTCGGTTTACGACTCGTCTTTGTGAGCTACCGCATTGCCGGTGTATTTCGTGGGTCGCTGCGCTGTGACAATTATCCGAGCTCCGCTCGGGTATTTTTCACGGCGAGCGGCCTCTGAAACCACTTGGCGTCTGTGACTCCTTTTTGGGCATTCAGGATAGGAACCTTGGCCCTACCGTGTACGCCGGACTTGGGGTCACAGGATGCGGTGACCCAGCACATCGCGTACTCGAATTAAATCGAGACGGCCGAGCTTGGGTTTTTACATAGAGGCAGGAGGGGGGGGGATATAGGATGTGGATGGGTAAGGGAAGGGATGAAAAAATTTAGAAAAGAGGATCTTGGTAGAGCGTAGCAGTTCTACGCAGTCGGTAGTACGTCGAGTTTTAGCAAAATTTCCGCAAGATTCCCAATGACCGGGATTGCGGTGGTGCGGTTGGTTTAGGCAAGGCGCGCATTATTTCGTACAAACGCAAGTTTACACTGAAAAACACCGAGGTCAGAAGGCCGCCGATCAGGCCTGACTCGCAAAAGCGGCGCAAACCGCATCTCCGATGAAATTCGCGAGTTTCACCAGAGAATTGTGCTGGTTGAGTACAGGTGTTCCCCATCACCTGTACTCACTTTTCGTGGATGACCCCCTGTAACAAAAAAATAAAAATTGTGGAATTAGTGCAAACAAAATTTAAATTATTATAATAGGCCCCCCCCCTCCTACACCACCCTGATCGCACTAAGGCAGTGTTTGAGTTGGAGGAGGGGGGGAGCTGCAGGATGGCTTTGGGCCTCTTATACCTCAGAAGGTCCTCGAGTCGGTAGTTACCGAGCTCGCGAACTAGCGGGTTTTCAGAGTGCCTAGAGACCTCGTAGAGTTTTTCCGCCGCGTTCCGGATGAACTCTTCGATTGATACTATGCCAGCATCCTCCTGCAGCCTTTCATTTGAGACGTACCATTGGCCCTTCATGGCTCGTCTCACTGCAATGTTTTGCACAGCCTGGATACTTTTAACATGGCTAGTATTTCTAGCGATTTCTAGTGATTTCTACCTTTGTTGGCTTGTTCGGTGTCACCCAGTTGTAAGAGAACTGGGTTATGGTTCGAGTCAAGCTCATTTACAGAGGTAAGATTGTGCAGGAACTGAAGGTTCTTAAAAACAATGATGTCTAGGACATCGTGATGGTGCTCGGAGGAATACCTATCTTTCATAGGATCAAATGGTATCCTAGAGTCGAATTGGGAGTGGGTATATTCCACCGGAGCGTCAATTTGGAAATTAAGCTTGTCCGAAATTGCTAGCAGGGCGCGACCCCCTGCGTTTGTCTTGCGACTATTCCACGCAGGGTGTTTGGCGTTCAGATCCCCAGCGAGGATGATCTGATCGTCAACTCCTCCTAGCAAAGCAACCATGTCCGACTCCAGGAGGGGCTCTAGCGGCGACTTGTAAACCGAAGTTAACTGCAGCCATCCATTACTATCCGTGCGGATTTTAATGGATGTCGCTTCTATCGCCTCGATTGTCTCCGGCGTCGGAACTTGGTGATGTTCAATGCAGGACTTGACATAGATGGCCGTACCCCCCCAATCGGCCGGCCTCTCTGTCATTCCTGTAGAGAACATAATTCGGAATCTTAATATTGGTAGTATGGCTCTCTTTGAAGTGCGTTTCGCCTATCATAATAACATCCAGGTTGTATCTGGCGGCGAAATCTCCGAGGAGATTCCTCTGTCTTCTCAACCCGTTTGCGTTCCAGAAGGCGATTTGCAGAGAGCGCGGTCTTAGGAGTGGCTGTCTGGACATTTAGACTTTTACAGGCCGAGCTGAAGTAGGGGGGGGCCCTTCTTCTTTTTAGAGCGCGGTTTCCTAGCACGTCCCGACGCAGCTTGTCCGCACTGCTTAAGCAGTTCGGTAGCCTGCAGCATCAGCGCATTGGCTAGGGAAACATGGTCCAACCCATTTGGGGGGGGTGGCCCATGTCTGTGCGGCTTGACCCGGTTTAAGATTTTGGGTAAGCCGTCGGTAGAGGGGGGAGACTCCTGCCTGAGGGGCCGGTTCTCCTGTTCGCCCATGGGTTGCTGGGACAACCCACGAAGTTAGCCGGGTGTGGACCCCCGCAATTGGCGCATTTCGCCGTAGCGGAGGGCGGCTTTGGGCATTGTGCAGCTTTGTGGCTGTCACCATACCTGGACATCTGGTGAGAGATTCACACCCCGTTTGTGTATGGCCAAAACGTTGGCACTTATAACACTGGAGCGGCATGCGCCGCTCGTTCGGGGGCTCTTTACTTTTGGCGCACCTGGTCAGTTTAATCATAAAGAGTGGTAAAGGGGTACGCGCCACCCCCTGTACCATCTGCGAGACGTCCAGAACGTCAAAGCCACTGCGCTCAAGGTCACCCTTGATAGCAGAAGTTTGAATTTCTTTGGGTATCCCACGTAGGACTACCCGCAGTGGCTTTGTGTCCGCCCCCTTATAAACGAAGTGTTTATACTTGCGCTCCTTGAGGAGGTGCGCAAGCTCACGGAAGTCGCCTTCCGTGCAAGGGGAGATCACCAGTCCCTCTCTGGTGTCCCTGGCTTTTGAAAAGTTAATCCGTTTGTTTGACATCGCCCCAGCGAGGTCGGCCCACTTGGATTTGTCTACGAGCACCAGCTGCGTGATTGCTGGTGGCTTTGTAGACGTGGGTTTTGACGTTTCGGATTGTGATTGTGCCGTCGACCCGTTCGCGGTGAGTCTATTTATGCCTGAGGGGCCGGCTATAGACTCCGTGAACTTAATGTTTATCTTAGTGTTCGCGGAAAACGCGGTTTTCGAAAGCGCGGCTGGTGCCTCCCCTGAAGGGGGGGGGTTCGCCTTGGCCTTCTTCCCCTTTCCCTTGCCCTTTGAAATGACTGGCTCTCCTCCTGAGGGGTGGGGGAGTAGCCGAGGGAATCGCGAGTGGCGCGGTTTCAGTTTTCGCGGCTTTTGAGTTTACCGAGTTTTTCGGGGTGGGGGGGGGGTATTAATATCGAGGAGCGATGTGGTCTCCGTTGCCACCAATGCGTTCTCGGTATTAATGAGATGGACCATTTTGCTCGTTTTGCGGCGCGGCAAAATAGTTCTGTCCCCCCCCTCCGAGCTGTTCTCATGTGTCATTTCGTCGTCGCTGACGGCACTCCTATGACGATTATCGCTCTTTCGAGTGACGTCGATTCCATGTGAACATCATCGGTAGATTCCGACGGTGACGACGAAGTTGTAGCGAAATTCGGAAAAAAGTCCATTTTCTCCTTAACGGCTGAGTACGCCCCTGCACTTGTTGGCTCAATTGAGTCCGAAAGTGCCTTGGTTTCTTCTGCCTTTTCGGAGTTAAATTGTACAGTTTTACCTGTGCATTCCCCCTCTTGTTCTGTTGGATACTCCGTTAAATCGGATGATGTATCCATACACAAAATGGGGGTTTCAGTGCTTGTAGCCGTAGTGGCTTTATTTACTTCGATGGAGGGTGCGATATCGGCCGACATGGCGGGTTCGACGGCATCTCCTTGAGGGCTACTAAATACCGGACTAGCCGGACTTACCTTTGACACGATGTCGCGCCCCTGGGCACGAAGATTAAAAAGATGCCAGTATAGCATTGTAGCTTTAGTTGCTACCAATCTATATTGCAGCATCCTTCCCTCCTCGGCCCAGCCGCGCGTCTTCTCGTCGTCTGGAATTAATGCTAAGCTGGGATGCCCAGCTATCATCAATTCCACTTCTTCGAACTTCACATCCTCGAAGTCCGGGGTGTAGAAGTCCTCGAATTTATTCATCTTTTGGGCGTTCTAGGGAGCCTTGCTCTTAAACCGAATGGCCCAAAAGATTTGCGCAATTAATACACTAACAAATTCACATGTATTTTCACTGACCAGGTTAGGAAAAACACTAAATATGCACTGACATTAATTTTGAATGGCTCTTCACCGACGTGAGGTAGCTGTAAGTTTTTCGCTATCGTGAAAAAATTTAATAAAATAAATAATTTCACGGCGAGAAAAAATACAACTTCGCTTAACGGCGGTTCAGGGTCGACTCCCTCCTTCCCCGACGCAAGTAAAGTAAGTAAAAGTAAAAAAGCTCTTTATTTTATATATATATTTACATTTTAAAATTTTTTATCACAAAAATTTAAAAATTAATCTTCTTGTCTTCTCTTGATCCGCTCCTATCTCCGATTTATTGGATCGAATGCTGTTCGGTTTGCCATGAGTGGTGTGCTGATTATGTGATCTGCCGGGCAAAATGAGTGCAAAACCCAGCGCCAGTCTTTCCCCGACGCAGTTCTTCTGTTATTTATCTTAAGTTGGGTCATTAACTTTCCAGGTTAGTTATAACATTCACGCCATCTGTTGATGATTATATCAGAAGTATTTATCCAACAGAATTGCTACGATTTGTAGGGAGATTTGATTTCATCCTCCACCTTTGAAAGTAAATATCGAGAAAAAGTTAGTTAGAATTAATTGGATTACCATTCGTCATTTTCATAATCATAATCATAATTCCGAAAAATGGTCTTAAAGCTTCTTGATGCTGACGGCGATATCTCCTTCGACATCTGCAGCTTTTTCAAGAAGCCTTTTATAAAACATTTGGATTCGATCTGTGGCTTTGCTTATCAATTGGACTAATGGACTATTACATCTGAAATAATTTAAAAATCACTATTACCTACCTACTTGAATTAAAAATCGAAGTTCTTAACTGTAAAATCCTTAAATTAATTATCCGTGTTGTCTGCGCCGTTAAAGTTACGAAACACGCTCCCAACAACTAACTCGCCGCAACTTTTGCATTAAGTATATATTTAATATTTCACAAATTTTTCCAATTTTTAAACCAGTGGTTGGCATCAAATATTTTTCAACCTTCGGCAATACAAGGTACAAACTTTTTAGACGCTTTTTCTAATGGCATAAGCAACCCAATCTATATGATTTCCATTAAGAATAAAATTATTAAGAGTTTGAAAATAAAATCAATTTGTCGAATTATTAAATAATCATTTGTTTTCTTTATCTCAATAACAAATTGCCAAAAATCGTTTGGTTTCCTAAAGCATGAGCTTTAAAACATTTAGCAGTACTACATACCGTCAGATTGTGTTACTTTTGATTCTCTAGAATAGATGCATCCAACTGCCTCTTTAATTTACACCTAACAGTATTTTTGTAAAATAAATTTCTTGTTTTATCCAGTAATCTTTCTTTTGCTAAAACACCTTGAGCACACCCTTTGGTATCTCTTTTTCGTACATACGGAATGTAATAGGTCGAAGAAGATTCTTGTGGGAAAAGATCAGTTGTTTTATTGCATAGTCTAGGAAATACAAATGTTCCTGAGAGATCGTAATGCACATTTTGAATAACTTGTATTCTGTTTAGCCTACTCATTATGTCAGCCATCCCAAAATTCATAACTGTCGAAAAAGTTGATGTCATAGAACGTGCGGCACGAAAAAATTGTTCACGGGGTTGGGAGCATACAGCCAAGGAACAAATTCACAGAATTCTTTAACTTCATTGTCTACTCTGTATTGGCGGACCAGTTTAATTAGGAAATGAGCATTCATTTCAATGCATATGTAACAGTTTACAGAAATAAAGTTTTCTTTAAGCGAACTTCTCCACATTCGCAAAAAAAATACGGAATACCATATGAAATATAAATATTGGATATAAATTTATATAAAAATGAAGTAATGATGTACCTCATTAACTTCAAGTAAATACATGACTGTTTCAATACTATTTGGTATTATTTTATAGCGCACCTACAACTTCCGATGAAATTCTTTCAGCTGCTTTAAAGTTCATTTTATCCTCTGGTTGGTGTAAGTAAGAGCTTACTTTAGTTTCTTTATTTATGAGTTCTTCTAAATGACACAACTAAACTTGATAATTACCCATGGACTATACAATTTCTTTTTTTAGCAACCTGATCCTCATTTTTGTAGCAATATGAACTGTGTCTTGCACGAAAACAGGATTTTTCTTTTCTTCTTCTTCTTTTCTTAAATTAACATCTGTTGGAACTACATGCTTTTGACTTCTTGAATTAAGAACTTCAATTTTTTTTCGAAACCATTTCATGAAAAGTGCGTTTGTTTATTAACTTTTTGTTTCCACTAAAAAATCGAAACGCATCCGGTTTTTTCTTAAACGGCCCTAAATACTCGTCAACATTTTCCACAACGTCGCTTAAATCAGTGTTAGCAAAATTTTCCATTTCTTTCATGTTGTCATCGTTAATGTCCGAAAGGGTTATTACATTTCCAAAACCATGAAATTTTAAGTTTAATTTTATAAATTGTGGTATTTTTACATTTAGTTCCTTTTCAATGTCTTCAAAAAAAACTGTCACTATCTTGATCACTTATTTTTGTTTTATTACTCAATTTTGTAAAATTCAAATTAATAGTTCGTCCCATTCTATATGACAAGTGGTCCAATCTTATCGCTCTACCATTCTAAAAAAATGGATCTTTTTCGGTTCTACAATTCTCGCTAACCGTCGCAGTGTAGTCATGGAGGGGCAAGGGGTTTTCGAACGAGTTTTTTTAAGCAAGTAGAAATACCACTTGGCTTTACTTTTTGCATCCTGAAGTTTTTCTGAAGGGATAAAATGGTAACAAGCACTCATCAAATTGGTTTTTCAGTTCAACTCCGTTCGTGACCACCTCTTCACTTTTTACATAAAAATATTTAATTCCCAAAAGTTTTTTTATTAGATTGCTAGTTGATAACTGCAAATTTTAATTGGTTACTGCTCTTTTTGCAGTTTCTCCTATTCGTTAACATGCATTTTTTCCGTGGCATCAAGCGAAGAAGTGCCAATCTGCTTGAAGGCCAGTCGCGTTGATGATGACATAAATTAACAAAGTTTGTTTTATTTTTACATTGGCTAGTAGCTCCATCTGTGAAATAAATGACCTTAATTACTCCATTTCTAATTCTGCTAAAAAACACCGAAACAGGGTATTTTTATATGGATTAATAATAATTTTAATAATATAATAATAATTTTTAAGGGCGCATTTTTCTTTTTCACCACTTGTTCTTTTTCCTAAATCAGGAATTATTTCCTGATTATGTCATTGGATTCCTTGATCGTTTTAACTAAACGTTCTGACACATGAAATTCAGTACTTACTTTTTTCTTAGCCGTAATTCTGGCAGTAAAAACTAAACAGTAAAATTAATAAATTCAAAAAATATAAGAATAATACAATACGTAGAAAATCAAAATTCAAAAAATTTAAAAAGGAGACAATTAACACATAACAGGTCTGGATTAAGAAAATTTGAAAAAATGAAAATTTCGTAATACGAAGTACAATATAACGTTATTTCATGGTTATTGCCATTCTTCAGTTGTACGCATCGATTACGATTACATTGTAAAATAAGAAGAAAAAATGTGTTAATTGTCTCCTTTTTAAATTTTTTGAATTTTGATTTTCTACGTATTGTATTATTCTTATATTTTTTGAATTTAACCATAAATACATACTAAAAACCACAAATTTACTTAAAATTTTTTATTTTGAGTTCTTTTTCTAAAATTAATAAAGTTTTCAATGAGTTCCTATTCTTTCCAAAGAAAAGCTACAAGGAATTTTAGATTTTGGATTAATTTGCTTCATTTTGTTCGAATTGCTTTTCGTATTTCAGACCTAATTTTTTGATTTTAAAAACAGGGAATACACCTAAAGATGAATATGTTGTAACAAATTTTTAAATTCGTTAGTAGAATCTTTTGAAAGTGAAATTTACAACTGCGTTTTTGCACAACAGAAAACAAAATTTTGCTTTGTGGTACTAAAATCCCTGAAATGCAGAGCCGCCTTAAAATCATAACATTATCATCATCATTGATTGAAATAAATCATGAAAAAATGAAATAATATCATTATAAAATAAAAAAACTTCAATTTGACCAAGTCATAAGTCAAAAATTTTTTTCGAACGGAATGTGCTGATGAAGACTTGATTAAGTCGAAACTTGTACACAAATAAATAATTAAACTTGAAATTAAAAAATTTAAAAATTAACAGCCTTATGCATAGTCAATTTAGCAGGTACTAAGAGGCTACTAGTATCTCAGGTAGTAGCCAAACATGCAACCTGTATGCATAGTCGAGTTAAAAGGGTACTATCCTTAGTAGGACTACTAAAATCGCCGGTTGGCTACTAAATATTTAGTGACGGTTTTGGGCATATTTAAGACCATTTTAAGGTTACTTTTACCTAAGAGTAGACAATTTTGAAAATTATATTTTGTCATAATATGACAAAATACACATAAAATAATTATTTAATTTAATATTTTTAAGTTTGTAAATGCTGAATTTAAATTTTTTATATGTACAAATAGAATTATTTATATTATATTATACTTAATTTTTTATATTATTTATTTATAATAATGAAAAGTTTATCAAATATTACATAGTAAAAAAAAATAAACAGTTCGTGTTGTGATATATCTAAAGAGAGATCAATTTATTAAATAATTTTATTTTTTTTATTTTCTCCCGAAATTCAAGTTTTACTATTTATACGGTGCTTTACCAAGGGTGCAGATTAAAATCAAATTAGTGAAAAACGTGGTTTTCACCTAAGTACACTAAGCCGTGTAATTAAACGTATTGTTGAAGCTTTACAATTTGCAATGATGCCAAATAAATATTTACAAAGCCAAACTAAAGTATTCTATCAACTAAAATGATACTAACTTTCATTTTAAAAGAACTATACATACCAACATTTTAGTAGCTTCTACAATGCTATTAACTAGTAGCTATTATTTCATTATAAAACTATTTTAAGAGTACGACTATACATAAGGCTGTAAAATTTTATGCAAAAAGAAATTACCAAGAACTTCTTCAATGTTATTGTCTAAACTGATAGCCGCTTCTTCGATAATTTTATTGGTTACTTCTTTCGAGACTTTCTGACGTTTCAAAGATGTCTCATCCAGTGTCGCTTTTAATTTTTAATTTTTTCAGCTTCGTCATATGATTCTAGAAATAATAATTAATTTCTTACACTAGTACACTAGTGTATAGCTATGCACTATAGTATTTAGTGTATATTTTACACTAGTGTAAAATAAATAAAATGGCATACCTGTCCAGCACTCAAACTGAGAATTTAGAGACACTAATTACAATATTTACTAGTAATAGGATAATAGGACAGGGCACTTGGGAATGATGAGTCAGTTCCGAGAGCAGTGGAGCAGTTCTAATGCTTAGCATATAGTACAATTCTATCATTGTCATTGTTAAGATAAAATTAATTATAAATATTGTAATGATATTTTTGTAAAAAATAATCACTAGTCTATAACGTAATTGTAATTTTTGTTCATTTAAAGAAGTTTGCAAAATATTTGTATTTACTATATTTTTTTCAATGTTAATTATCTTATCATTCATTTCATCCACCCTTGAACTATTCTTTCCTACTTTTAGCTCTAAATTTCCCAAATCCTTCTCAATCCTATTAATTTCATTTTCTAGTTTGTTTCTAAAGCTACCCTAGTGTTTTTTATTTCACTTTTTATTTCATCGCTATCCCTTTTAATCTTTTTAAATGATTGTTTCACGTCAATGCTCTGCAAATTCAAAATCCTCATTATATCATCCATAGTCACCCCTCCTGTTTTTTGTTCGATTTTCATTTCCAATTACTTGAATATTCTACCAAGAACATGCGAAACTATCCCCGGGTCAAAAGCGAGTTCCAAAAATGTGATTTTTTTGTAAGCCCCATGTTGGGCGCCAAATTAGATGTAATGATATTTTTGTAAAAAATAATCACTAGTCTATAACGGCTTCCAAGTCGGAGAGCTAGACTTCTCAGGTTGGGTTCGTAACTTTTAGATTTTTCAAAATTAAATCCACTAATAAAAAGAATAATCCATAAAATCAAATCCATCCAAATTAAACTTTTTGTACTTCATATGCTCAAATTGGAACGGCGATTGTCAGCGCGCCTTATCATACAGGTGCGACGTACACATCTAAATTCCACAAAATAACAATTTGTATCTTCAGAATCCAAATTCAAATTTTATTATCCAAAAACCAACTTCAAATCAATCCAAATGAATTAAGTCGAAATAATAAAAAGTTTCTCACCAAAAAAATAATACAAATTTATTCATCCAATTAACAAATTCAATAGTACAATTTCCAATCACTTTTCCAATATAAATCGAATGCCAAATACTGGTTAAAATGACCCAATAATTACAAGAGCGCAACGGAAACACATCCGCTCTTGTGTTCACCTCGGCAACCAGCCCCTTCTTTTTTAAAAATTGTTACCAACTCAAAAATTCTTTCGCGCGTCATTACAAAGTTTAAAAATTATTTACAAAAGCAAACAGAATAACAAATATAAACAAAATCTTCACAATTCAACAATAAAAGTCAAAATTAATGTTTGAAACACCACAATACATTGTTATGCCCCCATCGGTATAAATTTAGAAAAACCACCTGCTACAGAAAAACGCCTCGCTGGAGTACATACATTTTAAAAAAGAACATGAGACTTCGTGAATTTTGAATCCAAAATTAAATAATTTTTTATGAAAAACTTGAAATAATTTTTATACTTTACAAACCATATGCGTTGCAAATCGGCTGACCAGGTGTGCAACAACGTCCTCTCGCTCGTTTTTTCGTTTCAAACTTTTCTTTATTTTGCGTTTAAATTTTATTGATCCAATTGAGTTTAATTCTTTTCCAATTTAACGAATTTCATAATCATACAATTATCCATTAATTCCACAATACCATTAAAATCTTAAAAACCTCCAAACACGGGCAGAAATAAAATTCACTTACATCAAATCAACGAATTTATTTGCAAAATATTTTCGAATTTTAAAACTTGAAATCACATATTATAATAAAATTATCGAAGACTAATGGCTTAACGTCCGCGTTGTTCAGCGGTCACCCGGCAAAAAGCAAAAATTATTAACAATCTCCCACCAACTCAACATTTTCGCGCCAAAGGACACAAATTCAAATATTTACAACATTTACACAAAAAACTATTTACAAAATTCAAAACACAAATAAAATTTAATTTTAAAAATTAATAATAAATTTAAAATACTAAATGGTCATCAAAATTAAAAAAGAAAGGGTTTTGGAACACGGCAATGTATAGATAAGGATATATATTCTAGAAGTGGTAGCTATTTTGACATGTATAAATGTTGTAATGTTCCATGTTATATTTATTTTGTAACATATTTTTGCAATTTGTTTTGTCTACCGAGTACGCCCCTGCCTAAAGTCTGATGGGGGAGGGGGGGTTGGAGTTTCAGTTTTGTGAACGCAAGAGCGCAACTTATGTGAACTTTTGAAAGTGTGAGAGTGATTTTCGTGTGCTTGTTAATTTTTGGAGTAAGTTTCATTACTTTTTGAAATGAAACTCGTAGGGAGAGACACCTAATTTTTACGATATTCTTTTTACTTGTTTGACCTGTTGTTTTTGTGCTGACTGGGAATCTCGTATTTGCTTCCGAGTTGCCGTTAAAATTTTAAATTAAATATTTAATTTTAATAATTAAATTTAGTTTGGTTCAACAATTAGCGTATGCTGTTTTTTTTCTTAATTATATTACTCCGAATGATAATAATTGAGGCAAGTAGCTACGACTTTTTGGTGTTTTCGGTTGCAACTGCCGTTTGGCAGCTTACTTCATGCAGAAATTATTTTTTTGTTTTCTTGTTACCTTTTCCGGAACTTATGACCCTCGCTTCCACACCATCTTCAGCTAGAGTAACATCTACAGTAAATAAAAGCTGGTTGATCTTTTACATCTAACTAATGTAATTAATAGTATATTCGCGCTCCGTGCCGTTTGTTGACTATCAACCAGCGCAGCGGTAACTCTGTTATGAATGTTAAAATATTATTTAGTCTAGACATGATTAATTATAATTATATATAGTACATACGTACTATGTAGATACCTATACAAATTTTGTTATTTAAATTTCTAATTTAAAGGCTCACTATAGTAGATCTCAAATATATTCTATCTACTTTCTGCTTTTAAAAATCATTCCATGTTAATTTGGTTTATTGATTTAAATACAAAAGTTTTATTTGGAAATATTTTAAGTAATACAACAATGGAAAAGAAAATTGTGAAAGTACGATTTTGTATGTTGAAGTGGTCGTGGTCGCTACCCTATATAGACCAGTGCAAACAAAGAAATTCAAACCAATGAGTTAATGGCGGCGTAACTCAAACAAAAATTTAGTTTTCTTTCACCGATGTTACAGAATGTTACGCGGCATACCATCGTATAACCAAGATGGAGCCGTTCTATGATTTACATCTTCATCGTCTCCATCCTCTTCATTCTCATCGTCTTCCTTATTATCTTGGTCCCCTTCATCACAATAAATTCTATAATAAACATAATATGAAGGATCACCATTATTCTCATTATCAAAACGGATAACCATGTATTGACTAAATCTAGTATCCAATGGTATTAACTCAGAAACAAATATTGAATCCGTGTTATTTCTTATTCCAAAGTTTCTTCAAATTTCTTCAAAAAAAAAAACTTCTCGAATAACCTAAATTCTAAAAAAACAACAGCTTCAATAAAACAACTTTTCATACGAATTACAGTATATTAACAATTTTTAAAAGTAAATAAACAATACATTTACAAATTATAAATAATTTTACCATCTAACTTGACTCCTCAACCTGGTGCCCCGGAAACAACAGGTTCCATCCAGCTTCCTTAGCTATGACACTTATAATTTCATCGCCTTATGAATAATAAAAATATTGGATTGGTTTCCGATCCAGAGGGCACATCCATTGAGTCGTCCTAGCATTGCACTATTGGCGGGCACAGGCCGAGCAGAACCTGTGCCTGCACACATTCGGAACTACATTGTTGATCGCCAGAGGCCCCAAACATATCGCACAGGGATCAGCCTGTGCGAATGCCTTTGGTGATGTACTTGAAACCACGAACTTTATTTTCTACTCTTAAACTGTTTAACAAAATATGACTTTGAATCTAATCTAATCTTGAACGATTTCTGGATACCACGGCTTTGCCGTATACTCCGTGTCTAGTGTGGGGACTTAGGGAGGCGTTTTTTAGATGGGGTCGTACCCATGTATGTCATACGACTGTCTCAGTGCGCTACCGCATTGCCAGTGTATTTCGTGGGTCGCTGCGCTGTGACAATTGTCCGAGCTCCGCTCGGGTATTTTTCACAGCGAGCGGCCTCTGAAACCACTTGGCGTCTGTGACTCTTTTTTGGGCATTCAGGATAGGAGCCTTGGCCCTACCGTGGACGCCGTACTTGAGAGTCACAGGATGCGGTGACCCAGCTCGTCGCGTACTCGAATTAAATCGAGACGGCCGAGCTTAGGTTTTTTCATAAATGTATGAGGGGGGGGATAAAGGATGTGGATAGGTAGGGAGAGGGATGAAAAAATTTGAAATGGGGTCTTAGAAGAGCATAGCAGTTCTATGCAGTCGGCAGTACGTCGAGATTTTGCAAAATTTCCGCCAGATTCCCAATGATCGGGATTGCGGTGGTGCGGTTGGTTTAGGCAAGGCGCGCATTATATCGTACAAACGCAAGTTTACACTAAATAACACCGAGGTCAGAGGCCGCCGATCAGGCCTGACTCGCAAAAGCGGCGCAAACCGCATCTCTGGTGAGATTCGCGAGTTTCACCAGAGGGTTGTGCTGGGTGAGTACGCCCCTGCACTTGTTGGCTCAATTGAGTCCGAAAGTGCCTTGGTTTCTTCTGCCGTTTCGGAGTTAAATTGTACATTTTTACCTGTGCATTCGCCCTCTTGTTCTGTTGGATACTCCGTTAAATCGGATGATGTATCCCAAAATGGGGGTTTCAGTGCTTGTAGCCGTAGTGGCTTTATTTACCGCGATGGAGGGTGCGCTGTCGGCCGACGTGGCGGGTTCGACGGCGTCTCCTTGAGGGCTATGACTTTGAACATAAAATAACCCCTTATATATGTTAGATGGTCAGAAATACTAATTATTACCAGGTGGGGTGGATCATTATATAAATTTAGTTACAAACAATTTTGAGTAAGTACTTGTACTTTGTAGGTACTTACCCAATTATGCTTACAAGTAATTGTTATACGAGTAGGCACTCTTTAAGCGATCATTAGTAAAAATTAGTTATACGTATCACATATAAATTGAATTTAAAAAATAATTTATGAATGATTTAACAAACGATTTCTTTCTGTCATCCCTTTTATCATTTTTATTTAAACACCTGCCTGTCAATTAAAAATTATACCGATTTTACAAGAATCTTAACATTACATTAAAAATACATACTACTTTTAGAATACTTAGGATACTAGCTTTTTTGAAAAAAATTTCTTATTGTATTATATTAATTAAAACTTGAAAATAATTTAATTTAATGTTTCAATGGCATATCACAGGTAAAATTCGAAAGTAGTGAGGCAAATCTTATAATTTCGATTATTAATAATTAGCGATAATATGAATTATTTAATAATAATATCGGAGGGTTTGTATAAAAAACAAAAAGCCATATATTAAATTTTATTTCTTTATTTTTTTAATCTATAATGACCCCATGCTAGGGTGTCTCTAGTATTATGGCTCGTACACACACAGTGGATTTCGGCCAGTAATTAGTAGTAAGTAATTTAGTCGATTGACCTACTTACCCGTGTGTGAACAGTAAAATATTAGTCGAGTAGGTAAGTAGTTAAGTATAGCAGTTTAGTAAAATGAATTAGTACGTAGTAGATACGACAAGTGATCGTGGTAAGTTTGTAAACTTACCCGTTGTGTGAACAATAAAATTTAGGCGAGTAGTCGAGTAATTAGTAAAATACATTAGTAAAACCATTTAGTCGAGCGAATAGAAAATGTTCTATTTTTTTGGCGAGTAGCGTTCGCTTATCAAAACCGGTGAATAAATATTTTGCTTTTCTCATTCATTCTACATAATGAATATGTAGAACCTAGATTTGAAATTAAATTTTCTTGTATATCATAAAAATATAGTTTCCAATAAAAAACCAAAATATTGATGTAATTTTATTATGGTACTGAATATTCTTCTACCTACAAAACATTTCACACTTCAAGAACTGTCAGAAACAATTTAGGGGTACTTGAATAAAATGGGGTACTTGTACAAAAAAAAATATGTGCAAAATTTGTAAAAATACGATCCCTGTGATCTCGTCAACTATCTGAATTTTTTTCTTAATTTTTACTAAACTATACTTATTCAGTAATTAATTGCATTTCTAATTATATTATTGTAATATTAAAAAAAAATTTTAATTGTTACCCAACTACTTTTAACAAATAATTAATTCTTGAAATTCTAATTATATTATTCTAATATTAAATACTAGCAGGTCAAGCGGCCTATCTGCCGCCCTGACCTAGTGTTTGAATAATAGGGAACAGGGAAATAGGAAATTTTCGGGTCCCTTATATTCGAGTGTAGCAAATAGCATCGAAGGCCTAATTTTTGGGTTATTTTATCAGTATTTGATAAATAATCATAATAATAGTAAATACTGTCGTGTTCCAAAATCTTTTTTATTTTTATTTTAATTTTAATTTTTTTAAATTTTATTTTATTATTGACTGTTTTATTATGAATTAATATGAAATGATTTTGTTTTTAAATTTTATTGTGTGAGTGTTTTTAAAGTTGATTTTATTTTATATTTGAATTTGTTTCTAAAAATTTATTTGTAAATAATTTTGTGTAAATGTTGTAAATTTTAATTTGATTTTTAATAACTTTGGCTTTTCACCGTTTTGAGGCCGCAGAGTACGGACGTTTATCAGAATTGATCTTGGGGAAAATTTTGATATTTTTGAAGTTTACCTAGAATTTCATGCTTATAAGGTGTATGTACTCCAGCGAGGTGTTTTTCGGTGGTAGATGAATTTTCTAAATTGAACCGCTGGGGTCATAGCAATATATATCATAATAATATAATAATATACCATATTATTACTATATTTAGGCCCAACCAGAGGGGGAGCGCTCGGGGATTTGTCCCCGGGGTCCGGGATCCCTCAAGGGCCCGGACGAATTATTTACTAAATAATTCTTTCTTTAGTTAGTTTTTTTAGTGCGTAATTTTTCTTAATAAAAATACGAAGTTTCATATTTTGCTTTTTTTTTATTTTTTTTTATTTTAATTTATGAAATTGTTTAGAAGAGCAGGGGTCCCGCGAAATCTTGCTACGGGGCTCTCGACGGCCTTGATTATATTATAATACTTATAATAATTTTTATATATACCTTATATAAAGCGAAGAGGCCCACACTGACAGGACAGAAGGGCCTAGCCGCGGGGAATATTTCCGGTGAAGACGTTGCCGCCGGTAGCAAAAAGTATAAGATCACCATCTGGATGGTGTGTCCGCGGCTAGGTCAAAGCCAAAGACAAAAACAAGACACACGGGCCACTTTGTTAGCAATGCATAAAATTTAAATAAAATTGTAAATAAAGTAATGTGATTCTGATCTGGGGCTTGTATGAGGGAAGTTGGCTGATGATAGAATCGAGCGCGGTTGTGTTTAAGAACACGCCATTTTGGGCTGTGAACCCACGTTGGTGTGGGTGCAATGGAAGCTTAGACAAACGCTTTGCTAAAATCTTATTTAGGATTCTAGTAATTGTACTAGATATAGAGATGGGTCTCCAATTATCAGGATCCTCCAAATTTGTTTCCCCTTTGGGAATCATCGTGGTCTTACTAACTTGCAGAGCACCAGGCAAAACCCCCGCTACTAGGGCTGCATTGAAAAAGAGCTCAAGTCTCTTGGTCTGGACCCTCAGCAGATGTCGCAATATCAGGCCATCAGGTCCTGCTGCAGATTGCTTAGAGGAAGCTAGAGAGCTTTTTATTTAGAGCTTGGTAATGGGCGTCCAGATTTCGGGACCACTCTTGGGATCAACTATCGCATTGTCATCTCGGGGTGAGCTAGCCCCGAAAAGTTTTTGCAATCTTTCCTCCACAAGAGGTTGTGGAGGTTGGACAGGCTTCGCATCTAGATCTTTTCCGTTCAGAATCAGATCCGCCAATTTCTTGCGATCTGTTCTGAACAGGTTTTGACAAGTCTTGAACTTATTTGCTCGTTTATTTGAGCGCGAAGTCGTCCTAGTGACGCTATTTGACGCTGCGGCTTGCGAAAGTCTCACCGGACCAGAACCTACATCCGACTTTCCCCCGAGCTCAGCAACAAGAGCACGGACCCATTCCACCAACACTGCCTCCAGAGCGCGCCCGTCTTTTGAGGTAGTCTGAGAGACGGCGTGGAACAGCGATATATCGCCTAAGCTCCATCCGTCCCATTCCTCTCTCAGCGAGCAGATCCGAGACACGAGCGGGTCTCTTGACATTCTAGGCGCTCGAGGGGACTGAGGGGAATCTGAGGTTCGCCACGAATCGCAGGACGAGGAATCGCCCGCCGACAGGTTTCCGGATTTCACTCCTTCCTCCTGCCAGCGAGACGACCCCGCCGCGATCGGCGTAATGGGAGACACCTCCGCCGTCGGCCTCGAGGTTTCAGGCATGGTAACCATCCCCCTCTTGGCTCTCGGAGCCTTGGCTCTCCCTGGAGTGATGATGGACGCGGTATAAGACGGAAAATCCGCTCCATCATCGACCTCCACCCCACACCAGGACGTTGTGGTGTTACGACTCGAGGAAGGACCTGGGTCCCCCTCGATTTTGTCGTTTTTAGGTGTACAGGAAGAACTAGCTTCCTCCACCTTTCCCTCTTCCTCAATCTCCTCGAGAACGTCGACGTGTACCGGAGAACGACGCCCGTCCCCGGACCTAAACTCGCTGACCATTTGCTTGTAATCAGAGTCGCGTCTTTTGGCCTTGATGGCTTCCAGAGTCCGGCCCTTAAGATGTTCAGCAGGAACTTGTTGAAGAACCTACCATTGAAACTCGCCTCGGCCCTCGCCATAGCCAGAAGCTCTTCATCAGACCACGCTCCAACAGACCTGATTGGATTTTCGGCCTGGTACTCTAGATCCATGTTATATTCCACAGGATATGCTCTTCTAAGATGTTGGCGCATTCCCGCATACGTTGGCCAATTTATTTTGCAGACAGGGCAGGCATTCCCCGGAGGGTTTTCACCCCGGCAATATCTCCGCCTGATCTGCTGCTTCAACCCGGCGTCAGACCCGAAGGTCTTACCGCAGACACAGATCACCATTAGGTATCTGTGAAGAGACTAGGAGACCACCCCGAAAAACTGGGGCGGCCGGAAATTTGATTATTAGTGAAGAACCTAGTCAACCCTTTGTATCTCTGCGAGAGAGATAAGAGCCCCAACCTGGTAAAGACCAACGAACGTGCGAGAAATGAAGAAACCAGGCTGGCCCAGAGCAATAGTAGGGAGTGTTGCCCCTCGTCCTAGGGAGTCAATTAGTAAGCCCGTTCGTTGGCGCTGTTGCAATTAGTGACAGTGTACACACTACTGTCCTACCGGGGTAGCCACGTGGAGGCTTGCAATCAACTTGTCTGAGAAGACAGTCGCAAAATCTCTAACGTGACGATCGCACAACTTCTAACGCCGCAGGACAATAACTCCGGTTTTCGAGATTAAATTCAGGACACCAAAAGTTCAGTATATTACTGTTCCCACACCGATTCTGAATGCATTGAAATATTCGCCAGGATCTTCTAATTCCAGCTCTTTGAATAAAAGATTTGAAGCTCCCAGCGAATCTCTCCTACCAATCCATTTCTTAACCCATAATCTCTTTGTTTCAGAAATTTCTTCTGTAATTTCTTCTGCCAAAAGTTTCAAAATATTTACTAAAGCACTATTAATTGACTTCTGACGTTTATACTTATCCATCTCAAACTGTACTAAATACTAAACTACAATATCATTGTAGTAAGTAATTAGTAGTAAGTAGTAAGTAGGTCACTAACTACTTACTACTAATTACTGGCCAAAATCCACTGTGTGGGTACGAGCCTTTAGTTAGTATACATCTCTTATCATCTTTCGAACGAATTTTAGTTTGACTTATACTATATACAGTATGGTTTATAGATCTAATACTATTCTGATTCCTTAAAATTAAATTATTATTAATTAAACTATCCATATAATCATTAAAAGATATTCTAGTTTTTACTATATAATTTTTAACACCCTTAGCCTTTTTTATAGAGTCTTCACCATCCACACGTATACTATACATTTTAGATCTGAGATCTACAAACTCAGTGATAATTCTACCATTATTCTCGTCTTTCATTAGCCCGGGAACTTTTTTATTTACAAGCGGAATACCGAATTGATTATTTACATCATAATCACTAGTGTTAAACCGTGAAATGTCTTTTAATGCTGGCGTATACTTCGGTGCATCGAATTTCATATATTAGGGAATCGGTGTCACAGTAGAGCACTTTGGCTGGGAAGTTTTTTTGCATGTAGTTGTAATTAAACTTGATACGATACTTTTTGTTGACTTTTTGAAATTAAAATAAGCACGTAATGCCCTTATAGATGACGATAGCTCAGCGGAACTCAGGGCGTGAATCTTTACTAAGTAAACCGCAAAGTCTCTGCGAGAGCCGAAACGAGGGCGTCCTCCAGCAATCCTCACACACCAAAACCACTTACAAAGTTTTCTTACAACTGAAAATAAGGTGGTTATACAAAACAAAGACATAGAATAAATAACCGGTATTTAATTTAAATTGAAAGGTGTACACTAAAACGTTGTACATAAACACATTACAATGTTGTCGGCAAAAAGATAAATTCAGAGAAATCACGGGTCGACCACGGATCAAGAATAATATGCTAAAACTATTTAAACTAAGCGATAAAATAAGTATTTTATTTATTTATTTATTTATTAGGCTTAGACACACTACAAACAGCCGAGACTAATTACATGAAATGTGTATAACAAAAGAAAAAAAAAATATTATACTATATACATATGTATATAAAACAAAAAAGCAAAAGAGCAAATTACTATATATAGAAATACATATTATGCAGGGACGAGATATCGCCTGTAACAGATCTCCGCAATATCTTTCAGGCTCGCATGGTTGATATCGGTATCATCGGCGATGCTGTTGTAGTTGCGGCAACAGATGGAGATTGGAGATGAAGCTCGGTAGTTAGTACGACAGATCTTGCAGTAAAAGAGGCTGCGCTGTCTAGAGCAACCTCTGGGTATGAGGAAGTCGATCTCAGCCATTAGAGAGGGACAATCGATTAAGTTTCTCAAAAGTTTACATAGAAACAAAACGGATGAAACAAAACGCCTGCTTTCCAGAGACATCAGATTGAACCGTTCAAGAAGAGCACGATGATCGAATCCCTGTGCAGGGTACACACCGTCCTGAAGAAATGCCAGGAATTTTAGGAATCGGCGCTGGACCGCCTCAAGCCGCTTGACATGGTATGCATGTATTGGGTACCAGATAAGTGCAGCATATTCTAGCCTTGATCTTATAAAGCTAAAAAATAGAAGTTTTAAGCACTGGAGGTTGCAAAGGTCATGTGCATTACGATAGATGAAGCCGTGCATGCGGGAGGCTGAGCCTAAGGCAACACTGATGTGTTCGGCGAATGTTAGACGTGAATCGAAGGTGACGCCGAGGTCGCAGAAAGAGTCACATCTCTTTAGAGAGGTGCCCTCACAAGAGTAAGGAAAATCAATTGTAGTCCTGCGGTTGGTAAAAGAGACTACCTTACACTTCGGGATTGGAAGATACAGACGATTACGTCTGCACCAAGAACCTATGGCATCCAGATCAGCTTGCAGTCGATAGCAGTCCTCCAGTGAGGAAATACGTAGGTAAATTTTAAAGTCGTCAGCATATAGCAATTTGCGAGATGTTACGTACCTAGGTAGATCGTTAATGAATAATATAAAAAGTAGAGTACCAAGATTTGACCCCTGGGGAACACCGGAACTAATAGTGGAGAATGAGGACTTGTGACCACGATATTCAACAAATTGCATGCGGTCGAATAAATAGGAGCGGAAGAAATTGATTAGCTGATTAGAGAAACCGAACGATGAGAGCTTGCTAACCAATATATGTAAGTCAAGTTGGTCGAATGCCTTCTGGAAGTCTGTGTAGATTGTATCAACCTGCCCCTGGCAGTCTAGGGTTTCAGTAACGAACTGTTTGAAAGTCGCTAGGTTGGTGACGGTTGATCGACCTCTCATAAAACCATGTTGGAAAGGAGACAAGGAACTCCTGACGTGAGCATAAATGTGGTCATACAAGATCCGTTCGAATGCCTTGGACAGGTTAGACAAAATCGAGATAGGACGGTAATTGCTGATTTCCGAGGGACTACCCTTCTTCAGTACTGGACAAAGACGTGCGACCTTCCAGGATTGTGGAAAAGTGGTAGAGGTTAAAATCAGGTTAAAAATGTGCAGTAAGGGATCTGCAAATGTCGATGCACAGTCCTTTAGTATGAAGGCAGGAATCCCGTCTATACCGCTGGTAAGTTTATTACTTGAACGTTTCAGAGCAGCAACAACATCCTCAATCGTGATAGTCGGGATGTGTATAAATAGGGATGGATTGATTTCGTCGCAAAATGAAGAAAAGGTAGCATCTGAATCAATATAAACTGATCGGAAGTAGTTTGCAAATGCGTTGACTACTGAGTCAGGATCAGAGTACTCGATACCATTTAACTGAAGTGAACCCGGTATTCTAGAGCCGCCTCTTCTATCTTTTACAAATGTCCAGAAATGAGAGGGATCAGAAGAGATTGCATTCGCAGAACGAGAGAGGTAATCCCGATAACACTCGGCAGTCTGCAACTTCACTTCAGCTCTGAGTCGCCTAAAAGATTCGTATTTTACAATCGAACCGGTCTTTAAGTAAAGTCTGTGATACTTCGACTTCAACCGGATGTTAGCAATCAGTTCCTTGGTGAACCATGGAGGGTAACGTCTGTGTGACCCGTAGGTGCTCAGAGGGACACTCGCCCGAAAAACCCTATTCATGATTAAGTAAAAAGCTTCGCAGGCCAGATCAACATCGGCGCAGGCAGAGATAGAGGACCAGTCTGCTTCATTAAATAAACGGTACATAAGAACAAAGTCAGCTTTCTTGAAGTCAAAGCATCCTGCCATATTAGGAACAAAACAGGGAGTGCAGGGATTCGACATTTGAACGGATACATCAAGCGATGGATGATACCCATCTTCCAGGAGCAATGCATCAAGACTGTGCGACACGAAGATGTTCATGTTGGATATGACTAAATCCAGGGTGCGGCCGATGGAATTACAGATGCCACTATGTTGAGACACGTCTAGGAACTGCATAAAGTTATGGATAGTAATACTTCTAAAATCGTCGATATCGGTGTTGAAAAGTGGTGCATTAAAATCACCTACAATAAGCAATTCGTCCACGGGAGAGAAGGAGGCCGTGGCAAAAAGTTCAAAAAACATGTCGTACTCTTCTGATGAAAGGCTTGGCGGCAAGTAAACTACAAAAATACGAACTTTATGCTGTTTATCCAAGTTCGCCGTTACACCCACAACATCTACGGTCGGTATGCTCTGGCGCACGGCAGCAAGGTCGATTGGAATGGGATTAAGGGAAGAACGTATCGCAATCAGTACGCCACCCCCTCTTCCAACACCGGTGGTCTCAAAATCTCGGTCGCAGCGGTAAACGGCATACTTCCAAGTAGGAAATATTTCAGCGTCGGCGATGTCCGAAGAGAGCCAAGTCTCACTAAGACATATTATGTTTAGGTCCTGTGAGCATACGCTGTTCAAGAGCCGAAGAGTTTTCGTGCGTAGTCACCGCACATTTTGATAATATATGCCGCTAAATATAGGAAGCACCCGTTGAGTGGGGGGAATATGGCCAGGGCTAATCGGACGACCAGAGGGAGAATTGTGTGTAACAGAACAGCCAACGTAAGGACTCCCACTCAGAGAAGCGAAGGAAGAGAGGCATGCAGGTGACATTAGGCAGCAGTCAGGCTGTCTCCCACTTTGGTAAAATTTCCGTTCTCGGTAAGATTGGAATTACGCGTGGATCTGAATCGCTTAACTGCTACGCGAGAAGGCCAGAATTCGGGTTTAAGTAATACATCGACAACCGAGGAGGGAACAGTGACAGCGTATCCCTTGTAGCTACCAGACCTAACCTTAAGCTCGGTACATTCAAGTTTGAGGTCTGGGGGTAATTTGGAGGACAAATTTGAAGATATGAACCCTGTGACCTGTTCGGGGGTGGTACTGAGGTTCAGCTTCGAGACATGGATCTTAATAAGAGGGTCATAAGAAGTAAGCGAGTTGTCAGCAGGTCTTGATCCGAAGATCGCACCTCGCGACCTACGGGAGTTACGATTATTAGAAGTCCGCTCTTTTGCATGGAAAGGAAGATTTGGAGGAACAGCACCCAGGGCAGGTCCCGTCTTAAGAGGAGACTCGGCCTGTGAAGATTGTGAGACAGGCATAACTGGTGGCGTACACTGTGATGAATTGTCCTTGATCTTGACAGATTCATTAAGCTGGACCAACTGAGTGGAGACATGAGAGGGGCCGCTATGGGACTGTTGGATAGTGGGCGTTCGTACATCAAAATGATCAGAAGGACCAGACGGGAGGTGATCAACGGTATGAGGTGTCAAAGCGCGGATAGACTCAAGTTCGATCTCCTTCGCCTTCAAGCACATCTCAAGAAGTACGACCTTATCATTCAGTAGCGAATTGGATGCATGTAGCTCACCGATGAGCTCCCTGTATAAGTCGAGTTGGTCAGTGTATATCTTCGGAAGGTCGAATTCGACATGACCGCCGAGGGGCAAATCGCAACACTTTCTATATTTTGCTGCGCAACTAGGATGGTACGGCACACCACATTTACTACAGGAAACACCCGAATTCACGGCCACAACAGACCTGCACCTACAAACTCTGCCAGTCGGCATATAAGTAATACAACTACAAAGTAATACATTATAAGTAATACAACAAACAATCCTCGTACAGAAGTTATAAACAAATGTACCGGCCTTCGTACTGGCACAGTATCAATAGTATTCGTAACGAAATTGGCGAAACGTATTTATCAAATTTAAATTCGAAGCACTTCACAAAATTATTAAAGTTAGTACTCACATTTGTTGTTATCGGATGGTGAGCTTCGGTGGGTGAAGATGGCTGGAGTGACGGTATCACTCGGTATGCGTGAACGTCGCTGCGCTCCGGAGGGGAACTGCTTTCCGATGTCACCGTTGATGTGGGTGAAGCCAGAGTCGAACTAACTCGAATGACCCGAACGGTATAGCTGAACGGTAGCAAGCGGTAATAGTCAACAAAGCAATAATTGGCCCGAAACGGCAACGCTTGAGCGTAGCAAGCGGTAGCAAAAATCAGCACGATAAGCTCAGATGCTGACCAGAACATAGACCACAATTATCAAAGTGCACTTCAAAAGTTACAGTCCGCAAAAACGGAAAACACAACAAAAATCTTAGCGATAACTTCTAGCACAAAACATACGGCCTATGCCATGAAACCTCACGGATCTAACCAAAAGGCGTCTTATTGCTGCGATAGTTCGCAATAGAATGCCATGGTTCGAGCGCTCCCTTCCACTCAACCATCGCGTTCAGGGGGTCTTGCCTGTCCAAACCTGCAGGAAAGGGTACGCTGTCCCGCAGCTGGCCGCAATAAATTAAAACTTCAGACCCACAAAAAATTGGCTATCTCGCCACATTGCACTAAACGTAACAAACTCATATAACTTGGTTTTTGATATATCTAAAACACTTATACTTAAATACACAGGTTTATTCATCGTAATCTCCGTGTTATTTAACTCGATTATCATTAATAGTCCAGTCAATGGAGACTTTGAATATATGACAACCCAAAAGTTGCGTTCCAGGGGATGAAAGTTACACTAATCAATCGATAGCTAAAGGTTCACTTATGAACATATTAAAATGTATCATCTTAATTTTTAGGGCGTCATTTATAATTAATAAAAAAGAATCCAAGATTTACGACTAATCGACTTTCATCCTTTATTTCTACAAAGTTACTCACCTAATCCAAAAAATAAAATTACTAATTTATAGAACGGAAAATTTACTATCATATTCAACTGGAAAACTTTGTGAGAAATGCACCATTAATGTATTATAATGCTTTAAAGTAGTTTATAAATATTTATTTGACAAAACGTCAGCTGATCGAATCGCCACGCCTCCCATGGCATCTGCGCCTGCGTCGCGTGTTGCTCTCTGTACGCAGTACATTCTTATGTCCGCTGAGAATAATTTTAATTTGATGGTTGCGGTTTGACGCTCGACAACGAACTCTTCGTTGACTCTGCTGTTTTATTTATGCTTGCGCAACGTGATCTGCTGCGCATGGACGGCGTAGCGTCAAGGTGACCGACAAGTGGACGGTGATGTACATAAATACGTCAACATGTGCTCTATTTTGAAATATAGTAATAAACTTGATAGCTACAACATCGTTAGTTTTGGTTAGTATCCACTTATTTGCAATATCAGCTTGTAATATTAACCCGTGTGCCAATTCTACACTTTAAAAATAATCGGGTAAATGTTCGGCAGTTTCTTTAATTTCTTTCCCATGAATTGAATATGTTTTTACTTTCCCATTTACGTAGTAAAGGAAAGTATTGTTATCGAGTAAAAACAAATTTTGAACTAACATTTTTTCCATAGTCTATGAGTCCGTACAAATCGTTCGAGACAGATTTTGCAATGATGTCCGGATCTGTGTGTGTGTGGCCCTTTTTTTCGTTCACGATTTTTTCAAAACGCGTGAACCGATTTTATTCAAATTTCATATACTGGTTTGTAACAGCAAACAGAGAGCTGATTAGATTTTGGTTGCAATCCATACGCTATTTTTTTATTTATTAAATTTTATTTATTATTAATTTGGTAATAAATGGGAAAGTTATGTGTTGTCACATCAGATTTTTTCAATTAGCTGGGCATTTGGTATATTGTTTAATTCAATTAATCGATTTGCAACTTGCTGCAGCGGATTATTGCCAGTTAATTAAGCGCTTAATTTGGTTAAGCATACTTTCGAACGGATATGCACTAAAAGTTGATAAAATTCCAAATTTTCTTACATCGTCAATTAAGTGGCATAAATTATGAACATTACTTGAGACGTAACCTGCTCCATAAATGGCAATGAAATCGTCGAGTTAATCATTAAGCATTAATTCTGCAATGTCAAGATAAAGAGTGATTGCTTCCGAATTACATATTGTTAGAAGATGTTGATATACTTCCTTCGGTAAAAAGGCTTGAAGTATAACAATACCAATATAATTAAAGAACGTTGCAAACTCTGTTCCCTTCAAAAAGCCAGACATTCAAGTCCGTGAACTTTACGGTGTATTTCCTTCGACATTGTGCAGCATTTAAGAAAATTTGATACAGAAATAACATCCTTTGCACTCCACTTCATATCAAAATTCCCCAATTTCCATCTCCGCAACTGCCTTTTCATTATGCCCAGATCAATTAGATGTAAACTGTCCGAAACAGGAAAATCGTCACCATATTTACACCAATAAGAGCCACTTGTATAGTGCGGGTTTAAGAACCTATCAAAGTTAAACCAAGATTAACTTACTTTTAAACCAATCAGAACGCTCAATTTCAAAGTTAATCTTGGTTTAACTTTGATCGGTTGTTAAACTCGCACTATACAAATGGCCCTTAGTTGTTCAATTGGTGATATATATTTATGATGATCTTCGTGGCTACCTTCGTCTGTTCTTCTGGGTGCATCAAATTGTGGAAAAACATTAAAACGTGTAATCGAGGAAAAATCTCCGACACAAATACTCACTCACGAGCTGGTGAGTCACATATGAAGCACCTAATAAAAACTTTTCCGTGTATTTTTAAAAAATAGTTTTCATTCCTTCGCAGAATGCCGATATAAGATATTATTAACAGAGACAGGCTTTTCCATTCCACAATAAGTACCAACGGTCATTGGTTTAATATGTGTTTTTTTTTTTATAAATATTGAGTAATACTGGCCAAAATTCAATTCTACTACTATTGTATACAGGTAATCCATCTATATTAACATTTAACGAAATTTCTTCAGGGATTTCATTAGTAATTGAATTTTGTTATGCCAATATTGACCTCCATCTTCATAATTCATAACCGATACAGTTTTAGGAGTTTCCAAAAGTGTTCTTGCATCTTTGGGCAAATTTATCCCAAAAGTCTTATTTAAAATAAATAAAAGCCCTTGAAGACCAAGAAGCTCGATGCCATATTTTTTCGTTCATTACCTTAAATCAATCTTTAAATTATCAATTATATTGATTTCATTATGGTTTTCATCGTTGCTGTTGTAATCCGATACACTGCTATCCATTTCAGTTGTATTAGCGATGTAATATCAAATATGCAGGTGGGTAAACGAACTAAAAACCACCATCGCAACACGAATCAAGAGTAACCATCAAATTCACGCTTCAAAGTGGTAATCTTTCGATCTTCCTCAGGTAACCTCTGAGTAAATTGTTGTAACCATTCTTAATATATTCATAATCAGTCTGTTTATTGACATTATCCTCAGTAACGGATATGTAAGCGGCCTCCAGGAAGGTTCTTCTTTGGTAATTAGGTTCATAATTGAGAATACTCGCATCATCTGTTGAAAAATTATGAGATTCCTGGATCAAATGTTCAGCTAAACCCGTCTTCTCAGATCTTGATCTGACGTCATATTGGTGTTGCTTAACTCTGTTGAGAAGACGTTGCTTGGTTTGGTCTATATATTTAGCATCGCAACCACATTTTATAGAGTAGATTAAGTTATTTCTTTCCAGATTAGGGATCCTATCCTTGGTTCTAGAAAATAACTTTGTTTGTGGCAAGTGCTTCTTTGAGAGTGCTGATAATTCTCCTGGCCAACCAAGGGTGGAAAGAGATTTTATGGAAAATTGCCTGTGTTTTGTTTACATTATACTTCAATTATGACTGGACACTCCATTCATAGCATCTTTGCCAAATTTGTGCCCATACTTTTTCTATAATATCAATATCCGAAGAAGAGATTATAGTTATTTGGTCATCCGCAAAAGCTTGTTGTAGACTACTGAGTCTACAGCCTGGATACTGTTCCACTATCTCTTGTAATTCATGAAACCAGCTTTCCATTATAATTAACCATAACACAGGTCCCAGCCTAGATCCTTGTGGACAGCTTCTTTCTACTAATTCCAACTGTCCATTTTTACTTACGGATCTATTTGTTAGGAATTGTTGAATACTAATTAATATATTATTTGGACATTGCATCTGTTGCAATGTATTGCACTGTTAACAGTGGAAGACTGTTAAGAGTTCATACTTACTTTTTATTAAATGCAATGAATGCAAACTTAACGAACCTCTGCATCCAACTTATGAAACGAAATAATGTAATTAACAATTTTTTTTATAAGCTTTCAAAGAATTTTTAAATATGAACTGAATTTTTAAAATTTATGTTCCAATTAAATTAAACAAATGAATTACAATAATATGAGAGCATCACTCCGATATTACCATTAGGTTAAATGGTGTCTCAGATGCTTGTCCACACCAGCGACATTGTAAAAAGTAAGATTATTCCTGAAAAGAAGAATGAAAATTTCCTAAAGTTTTTTCCAATTTTTATTTTTGCTTTTATTTAATTTAACGAATTGCTTTAATTAGTAATTCGTATTTTTTACCAAAAATTTTTTTTGCTCCGAGCAGGTAGCGTTAGAATTGCTCCGAGCAAGTTTTCAACGGATTGCTATCCGAGCAAGTTTTCGCCGAATTGCTCTCCGAGCAAATTTTCGCAGATATGCTCTCCGAGCAACATGCGTTAGTGTTAGAAGATGGCCTGAAAAAGTAGAAAAATAGTAGAAATAAAAGGTAAAATAGAGGTAACAATATATATAAAACAAAAACTATGAAGGTGGGGGCGCGGGGGTCGGAGAACGAAGGAGGGAATCTGAACGACGTTCAGATTGTGTATTGTTATATTACAATTGAAAAATTGTAAAGCATCCGGTACAGTAGGCAGGGTGCCATACTGTAGGGTGCTTCCTCTTGCTGCGGGCGCTGTGTCGGAATCGGTGGGTGGCGGAGGTGGCACATCGGCGGGAGCGGTCGGTTCGGCAATCCTCAGCGGCGGCGGCGTAGGAGCGGCGACGGAGGCGGTCCGTAGCCGAGAGGGCGCTGACGGGGCCCCAGTAGGCGACGGAGAGGTGGGCGGTAACGCCTGTGTGCCGCCAATTCCAGAAGGGCCGGCCACGCCCTCCTCCAAAATAACGGGTAGAGGGGGAGGGCAGACGGTGGATAACGCTCGGTGGTGGCGGTCCGGACGCAGGTGTATATACGACCTGGCCGTCGCCATGTCCTTGTGTCCTGCAGAATAGCAATGTAGACAGAGGAAAACCAAAAAAAAAAGAAATACCTGTATAATTCACCAACATGTGGGCTGGCACACTCGCATTGGCCAGAGCAGTGGCCAAAGAAGAGCGGGCGCTGTGGTTGGTGAAGCGGCGGCCCACCAGACCAACAGCTTCCGTGGCCGTCTTCATCCACTGGCTCATGGCGTTCTTGCCAATGGGGATGTTGGAGTACCAGTTGGTGGAGCCCACGCGCCAGCGGGGGTGCGGATTCAGGAACACCCTGTCCGGAGCGTGAGCGTGCACCTCCCTTCTCCTAATATATTCATAGCACTCCCTGCTCATTGCATCATATGCGTCGCCACAGTTTATACATTTCGGTGCTAAGTCCCTATTTGGGCAATCTCCCCCTAAATGACCAGTTTGCCCACAGTGCCTACAGGTGGCTAATTTATTGCAGTTCTTACTCATATGGCCGAATCCATAACATTTAAAACATCTAGTTACGTTGACGAAGTCATTAAAGTAAAGCGATCGCCATGAAACATAGATATATGTTCTTCTCATTATCGCGTCTCTAATCTTCTTTGAAGTCTCAATAACTCTATGTACTGTGTTTTTATCCCGCGGCCCGGTCTGAAATAAAATTTTTGTTTCTTTTTGAAACTCATCATAAGATAGTGCAGTATATAAATTTTTGTAATATAAATCCTTCAGTATATATTCATCCGTCCACTCTCTTTCGGTACTAAACAATATTATTTTTGGTTTCATAGTCTGAGGCGGCCTAACTTCGAACCCAGTTCCTCTAAGTTGTACGTTATTCCTAATAATATTTATATCGCCCTCTGACTCGGTCTCAACTATAACTCCATCTTTAATTTTGCGGAGATTCCTAATTCTAAGTTTATCAATGTCTCTCCCTAATGCCTCCGTTACCATTGTCTTGACCGTGTCTGCGTCTTTTTTATTATTTGTATCTATGTTTTTAATAACCAATAAATTCCGTTTTTGTATATTTTCTTTATCATGTTGTAAATTTTCTGTACCGTCATTGCACCCACCCACCGACTTATTAGCCAAATCAACCTCGAGGTTGGTGATACGCTGTTGCATTTTAAGAATAATGTTTTCTAATTTATCAAACTGCGAAATAACTTCTCGTCCATATTGTTTGGTAATTTTCGAGTTTTCGTTAAATAGAATATTATGTACCGTGGGTTTAATAGCCTCAAGATTCTCATTAGAATTTTCCGCATCTACAATACAGCCCTCAATCCGTTTCCTTTTAGGTCTATTTCCCATTATTTCATAAACCTCAGTTTGTGTATTATATTGAGTGTCCGGGTTTTCATCAATTTGCATCGGTGCCGTACTGTTAAGTGTACCCGTGAAGAAGTTTTGCAAATTGCTATTCATGTTAGCCGAATGTTCCCGTTCCTCTTCACTACTTATGTCTAACAGATTCCGACTAGTGTTCTTGCTCAAATTAAGGTTGTCGTGCACTATAGTGGGAGATCGTCCCAAAACTGTGTTTGGTCGGAAAATTGTTTGCTGCATTTCCTGTGTTTGTTTTGGCGGTGTTCTTGTTTTGCTAGTGCGCGGTGAGATTTGTGCTCCTGTATTTGCTTTGGGTATACCCGCCCGTACTCTAGTTACATGTTGTTTGTTAATTGGTGTTGACATTGTGGTCGGATAAATATGAAACTGCTTCCAGATATTATATAACTCCACCAAGTAACCCGCAAGTTCGATTTCCGTATTACCGATATAAATTGATAAATGATTAATTATTTTCTCTTTTACCTATTATACTATATATTAATATTTATAAAAGATTTCTGAATTATTTCAAAATTCAAATTTCAGAGTTTTGACTTTTTCCCCTTCCACTCGATTTTTCTGAAATTTTCCGTACTATCTGAGGTGCCCTTGCGCCAGTCAGATATCGATTTTTTCCTAAATCAGGGTAAATTTTTTTTGGCCCTCTACCGGATTTTTTGAAAAACTATTTTTCCCAAAAATAGAATCTAAACTATTGACAATTATATACAAATTTTCCAACTTTCCCAAAAATTAATAAAAACTCGCGCGCCCCCTATCGGAATAGTCTGCAGTTATGTTAAATTTACTCTTAGGCACCGTTTGAACCTATACATAAATTTTTCCGCGTCCTTCGGATAAAAGATCTAAGACTTAACTAAAATCTTAAATTTTGTAAGTCAAACAATTTAAGAAAAATGTAGCATCCGATATATTTATTAGTTCTAACCTATATCTTTTTACCTTCAGTGCTAACTATCTGTAGAGACACTTTCTGACTACAATGTTGGCCGGGAGTACTAAGAGTGATGTTATCTATGATAAAATTTTCTAAGTGTAAGAAATTTAAATTTTTACCCACCCTATATATAATCTAAATCTAACCTATAATATACATTTGACTGTGGGCCCCAATATCTATATATCCCAAGACAATCCTGACGACAACTGTTCTCAAATTATTCTAGCTACAATCTATAATATAAATCAATGATATTCTAAGTGGTGGTATAAAAATTTTGAAACCCCCTATATATTTTATATCTAACCTCCAATTTATTTATATCAAAACTCTACCTTTATATACCCCCGAAGTGTTCTATCTATCAAGACCCTATAATTGATGTACTGTCGCAGGTTTGTGCATTCCTAAAATTTTCTAAGTTCCTAGAACTAAGATTTCGACTTACCCTGTATTATGAATTTGAGGTTATAAAATACAATTAAAACACATAACCTAATTTGAAATTTTTTACAATGTTACCAACCCTATTCGCGATCCTAACCACACTTTTCCGAAATTTTCTGACACCCGCCACTGTCAGATAAATTAATTCGAACACTTCAAAACTAAAAATCAAAAATTTATCACAAAATGTAAAGACTCACCCGGTGTTTCTATATGCACTCAAAGAAGACACTTGCAACTGTCCAAAAACACAACACTCGGAATTTTAATTCACCCCGTTCAAAAACTATGCGCTCAAGCAATGCGACTCAGGATTCCCCGGGTCCGTGCCAGTTCTGAGTTCTGAAAAGGGACATCGAATCATCGAATGGAGTTAGTCCCACCCACCTTACGGCATTGGGCTCCAGATCCTACGTGCAATCAAGCTAGTCCCAGTCAAGAGAACCCATCCTCCTTATACCACTGCCATCACCTTTGGAAAAATCAGCGGGGGGGCCCTAAGGCCCCCCACTATGAATTTGATGATCAAACAATTGAAAAGGTGAAATGAGGAAGGAAAACTCCTGTAGGAAAGGTGACTATTCCTATAAAAGACATGAGAGAGTTAGGACTGCCACTACTCCCATCCATAATCAAAAACCATGGCCTCAGCCATGTTATTGAAGCTTTGTACGATGGCTTCCGTTATTTCATCGCGTTTAAACACGAGGGGCCATTTCACTTCAGGGTGCGCAAGTCTAAACTGTTCCCTTGCCTCTGCCCTGCTAGTCCACTGGCATTGATAAATGATATGTTCAGGTGTGTCGGGGGCCACTCCGCAAATACAAAGTCCCTCCCCGAATCTACCTTCCCTCAGTTTAAACCGTCTATAGTACTGTGCGAAATCACCATGTCCCGTCAGTAGTTGGACCGCTTTACTACTCCAATTATACGCAACAGTCCCCTCCGGTAAGATGTTATATACTGAACGTCCTGTGTTGTCCTGTCGCCACGATCCGAGCCAATTTCTTAAGTATTCGTTATAACATTTCCTCCTAAGCGCTTTAAGGGTGATTCCGCACTGCACCATTTCCGTATTATCATCCACACTGCTTGCAAGTTCGTGGGCCCTGTTGTTCCCCATTGATGTACCATGCCCCTTCACGTATCTAAAATGGTATTTATTGACATTCAAGGCTGCTATTCTTTGTATATAGGCTACCGTATTATTACTAGCTAGGTAGTGTCCTATGCTGTGAAGCGCCTGTAGAGCGTCCGTTATTATAATCACCCTATCAAAACAAGACAATTCTCCCCACTCAACAGCCCTTTTAATTGCCATGATCTCCGCTTGCAATACCGTGCAATGATCTGGTAGGCGTCCGATTTCGTAGAAGAGTTCTACTCCCGACTGTTTGACTGTAAAACCGTATCCCACTCCATGCTCATTTCCGGTACCGTCGGTGTAGATATGACATATGTAGTCCGCTAGATTTTCGTCATCGCATTCAAAGGGCTTATAATTAATATCTAGATTGCCGCGTTCTCCCGGGTGTCTAAGCTCGCTAGTAATGGGTCTCCTATCCACATCTCCCATCTTTTGAAAAACTTTGAGGTTTCGCGCAGCTGCTAAGTGAAGGGGCATGATATTGAATAATATTTGCAAGGCTGAGGTAGGTGTCGTCCTATATGCCCTAGATAGTATTATTAAAAATAATCTCTGTGCCGCGTTAGTAATCTTAATAATACGTGTATCGCGACTGCGCTCACCCCACAACTCCGCTCCGTAGATCAACTTGGGCTCAATTACCGATCTATAAAGTCTATTTAAAATCTCGGTTCGCAGTCCCCATTGTTTTCCGACCATACGAGCCATCCTCAAAGCAATGGGTACTGTTACTTCCCGCACGTTTTTTGCGTGCTCGATCCAATTTAAGTCATTGTCGATAATTAAGCCCAGGTACTTCCCTACCATTTCGCAGTCTATCATTATATTATCTAGATGTATTTGGGGCCAGCGCAGCCTAGTCTTTTTGGTAAACCACACCACCTGAGTTTTTGCAACGTTATAGTGCATTTTATTGAGTTTACTCCATTCTAAGCATTGCCTGTAAGTAGCAGCCCAGTCGGTTTCAATATCCCGCACTTCCGAACCGTAAAGCACTATGGCTTGGTCATCCGCGAATGCCTGAGCGCAGTACCCGCCCGTTAAGGTGGTGCGTTGTAGTGTTTTAAACCATCCTTCCATTATGACCAGCCACAGTACCGGCCCTAAACTAGAACCTTGTGGACAACCCCGGACTACTCCTTTTAGCACCGTCTCATCCCATACAAAGCGGTCCGTTAGGAAACTCTTTATGATGTACAGAAGATTAGCCGGACATCTCATTTCTTTCAAGGTAAAAATAATATTAGGATGCCACGCCGAGTTAAACGCATTACTGATATCTAGCATTATTAATAGCGCGTGTCTACCAGTTGAAAGTATTAACTTAATACGCCCGATGAGTTCTGCCACAGCTTGTACTGTACTTCTACCGCTACGAAAACCGTACTGCCACCGAGAGAACAAGTGATTGTCTTCAATATGGTAGACCAATCTACTTGTACAGAGTTTGTCAAGAATCTTACCGCATGCCACAGAGATGGTTAACGGCCTGGTCCGTTAAGCCCCCCCGGCTTATCTATCCATACTAATCTGCCTACCTTCCAAACCTTAGGAAAATAGCCCAACCGATAGCATTCGTTAAAAAGCTGACACATCCATACTCTATTTATTTCCCACAATCTACGTATTACCTTGACCGGTACTCCATCGCATCCTGCTGCCTTGTTAATTTTAATGCTCCTAATGATGTGTTCAACCTCTATGAGAGTGAAAGGAGAGTCGTTGTCTTCCACACTATACAATTCAGTGTCTCTAACGGTTCTGTGCTTTCGGTGGTCGTCTTTTAAAGGATCATCCTCCAGGAAGTACTGTTTAAATCTCTCATGCTTAAATTCTGATACTGAGTTGACTATACGATCGCCTTGTATTTGGGAGCTAATAACTTGTTCATTCTTTTTATTTTCTTTTATAAATTTTAGTGGGAAATCCCAAGGGCCATTTCTTTCATCACTACAGCACTTCCTGAAGGATTCTATCTTCGCGGATTTTATCATTTGTTTGTATATTACTCTTTCCCTTCTAAAGTTTTCGATTTTTATTGTTCTTAATTGAACATCGCTTTCTCTTTGATAACACTCTCTGAGATCCCTGGTCTCTATCCGTTTCCTATTAAGTTCAGACGACCACCAAAGGCACTTCTTAACCTTTTTCCTCCTTATCTCTTTCATACTCCTTCTACACACATTTATGAGTATCTCATAAAATTGAGTAACCTTATTTTCGAGATCATTCACATCATCAGCAGCGAAATTTCCTGCCATGTACTCGGTCAAGCACTCATCAAAAAGATCCCAATTGGCTGTCTCACTATTGAACATTCCCGTGTTTTCAATGAATGGCCTAGCAATTTTACTAATAACAATGAACGTTATGGGATTGTGATCACTGTGAAACAGCCAATCGGTCTCCACAGTCCAATCCTTCACAATACAATCCTTATACATAGTAATATCAACCCAGCTCTGACCTCTACCTGCCGCCTCGAAAGTTGGGGGTGACCCAGGCTCGCTCGCCACCTCTATACCAAACGCCACGCTCATCGTTAATAAAAGTTCTCCCTTGAGATCGCATATGGGGCTCCCCCACGCCGGGTGTTTCGCGTTAATATCTCCCAGTAGCAGTAAGTGTGTCCGCGAATATTTTCTAAGCGCGTTCTCTAGGTACGTGAGTTCCCTTTCGAAATTACAATTGGGACTCCAATATACATTGATAACTGTCAGAGAGTCGTCCCCTGTGCCTAATATGCTAATCGTTGTACCCAGACTGGACAGTTCCTCTACAAACATTGCAGGCAATCCCGGACGTGTAATCACAGTGATAACCTTGGCTTGTGGCTTACCATGTATAACGTAGCCGGCCCAGACATCCCTGTTGTGGAATGGCTCCTGTATACATATGACATCTATGTTTTTGTGATTCATCGCGGCAATACATTCGAGCGTGGCCGTCCTACCCCTACCTAAATTAGCTTGTAATATTTTAAGCATCGTTTTGAGTGTTATGCCCCCCTCCTTAATGCACCCAGTCAATCGGATCGAAGTGTAAAATTTACGGTCAATTCCACGGTACCTAAAACAATGAATTTGAATAGAATGAATCTGGTTTGTATTGCCCACAGTCTCCTACTTAAAGCTTACGTAAATTTCTAAATTCTATGTAAAGCTATGTTAATTTTCGACTACTCTGCGCATAAGCGCCTCCCTTCTCCTAATGTATTCGTGGCATTCCCTACTCATAGCGTCATGTGCGTCTCCACAGTTTACACATCTTGGTGCTATATCCCTATTAGGACAGTCTCCCCCTAAATGACCAGTTTGTCCGCAGTGCCTACATGTGAGTTGTTTATTACAATTTTTGCTCATGTGACCAAAACCATAACACTTAAAGCACCTTGTTACGTTGATGAAATCGTTAAAGTAGAGAGAACGCCAAGAAACATAAATATGTGATCTTCTCATTATCGCATCTCTAATCTTTTTCGAGGTCTCGATAACCCGATGTACCGTGTTTTTATCGCGTGGTCCGGTCTTAAATAGCATTTTTGTGTCTTTTTGAAACTCCTCATAAGTTACAGCCGTGTATAAATTTTTAAAGTATAAGTCTTTCAATATTTGGTCATCCGTCCACTCTCTTTCCGTGCTGAACAGTATTATTTTCGGTTTGATAATCTGTGGTGGCCTAACCTCGAACCCAGTACCTTTAAGTTTTACGTTATTTTTAATAATGTTTAGGTCGCCCTCTGATTCGGTTTCTACGATAACTCCGTCTCTAATTTTACGTAGATTCCTAATTCGGAGTTTGTCTATATCGTTACCTAATGCCTCCGTTACAATGGTTTTAACCGTATCCACGTCCTTTTTGTTATTTTCATCGATATTTTTAATGACTAGTAAATTTCGTTTCGGTATTTGTTCATTCTCATTAAGTATTTCCTCGAATACATCGTTTCGCCCCCCCACCGGTTTACTTGCCCGTTCTAACTCAAGGTTGGTAATGCGCTGCTGCATCTTAAGAATAATGTTTTCCAGCTTATCGAACTGTGCTATGAGTTCACGTCCGTACTGTTTCGTGATTTTTGAGTTCTCATTAAATAAGATGCCATGTACCGTTGTTTTAATCGTGTCTAAATTCTCTTTTGAGTTTCCCGCCTCTACGATACCGTCCTCAATTCGCTTACGTTTAGGTCTGTTTCCCGTTGTGTCATAGACCTCTACCTGTGTGTTAACTTCTGTGTCTGGGACTTCGTCGGTTTGCATGGGCGTTGTACTGTCCAGAATGCCCGAAAAAAAAGTTTTGTAAATTACTATTTGTATTAACCGAGTGTTCCCGTTCCTCGTCACTACTAATTTCTAATAGATTACGACTGGCGTTTTTTGTAGTATTAAGATTGTCGTATACTATTGTAGGCGATCTTCCCAGTACCGTGTTGGGCTTGAAAGGTGTTTGCTGAGTCTCCGGAGTTTGTTTTGGTAGTGTCCTGATTTTACTTGTACGCGGCGAGGTTTGCGCCCCTGTATTCGTTTTAGGTATGTTCGCGCGTACTCTGGTGTTCGGCTGTTTGTTGGTTGGTGTAGTCATTATTACCGGATAAGTGTGATACTGTTTCCAAATATTGAAGAGTTCCACGAAATATAACGCAAGTTCTATTTCCGTGCTACGCCTTTGTTAAGATTTTTTGAATATGTTTCCCTTTTCCCTAATAATATGTTTGATAACAATTTCCTAAGGTTTTCGAGAAAACTGAAAATTTTATTTTCAGTGTTCCGCCTTTCGATAAAAAATTTTTTAAATATTTTTTCCTTGTTCCTTTTTATTTTTATAATGTAAAAATCGAAAAATTTTTCAAAAAAGTGCACAAATAATTTTGACTTTTTCCCCCTCCACTCGATTTTTCTAAAATTTTTTGTACTACCTGTAGTACCCCTGCGCCCGTCAGATATCGATTTTCTCTAAAATTGGAGCAAAATTTTTTTGGCCCTCTACCGGATATTTTGGAAAACTATTTTTCCAGAAAATAGAACCTAACCAATTAATGATTCTACAAAAATATTTCTGATTTTCCCGACTTTGGTATAAACTCGCGCGCCCCCTATCGGATTTACCTGCAGTTATGTTGAAGTTGTTCTTAGGCACCGTTTAAACCTGTATATAATTTTGCGCGTCACTCAGACCCAAATTTGGTCTTTCGCTAAAAATGATATCTAAAAATTTCAGAGTCGAGGAACTAATAATTTGTAGCACCCGATGTATATGTTAATTCTAACCTATAAAACTATTCCCCCAATTCTATCTATCTGTGGAGACACCTTATGTCTACTATGTTCGCGGGAATACTCAATGTAATATTGAATGTGTAATAAATTTTCTAAGTATGACTGGTTTACTTATTTTACTCACCCTGTATACAAACGATTTTTTAACCTAAAAATATCTTTAAATGTGGGCCCCAAAATCTATTTTTCTCTCGAGACAGTCTAAATTAATTTAGAGTGCACGTTAGTATATTATTACTAACAGTCTATAGAAGATACGGAATTTTTGTAATACCCTGTATGAATAGATTATTAACCTCAATTTATAAGTTTTGGGCCCCTAATTCTAACTATGTCCTGAGACACCCCGCCACGTATGTTGCTCGGAGCCCTATCTATAAACTATTTGAAAAGAAAATTTTCCTAAGTACAAGTATCAGAATATTTGTATTACCCTGTGTTACAGTCGACCTATAACCTAGAATAATCTGATTGTTAGGGCCCCAAAAACTAACTATCACTAGGGTCACGTATGTTGCTCGGAGCACCCCCTAATTCACAAAAATAAGTTTATGAGAAAATGAATATACTAAAAAAATTTCTAAGTGATATTAAATATTTCGAGCTACCCTGTATAAAATGAATTCTTACCCTAATTCGGGAATCTCGTTAATCCATTCATGCGCGTCACTAATTAGATGACGAGGCATTTGGCTATCTAGTGTACCCCGAATAAATATATAAGCATAAAGGCCCACACTGACAGGACAGAAGGGCCTAGCCGCGGGGAATATTTCCGGTGAAGACGTTGCCGCCGGTAGCAAAAAATTTTAGATCACCATCTGGCTGGTGTGTCCGCGGCTAGGTCAAAGACAAAAACAAGACACACGGGCCAATTGTTAGCACTGCATAAAATTCAAAATAGGCTATTATAAAAGTAAAAGTGTTTCAAAATCTGATCTGGGGCTTGTATGAGGGAAGTGAAGCTTCCACTCATCCTCTGACTATTGCAAAATATATATATAAAAAGAGAGAATAAATAAATTAATATGCTTTAAAATCAAAAACTTAAAACCATGTTCATTAATTAATAAAACTTTAAATTTTAAATTTACAAGTCAAAACTTAAAAGGAAAAATATGTACATTTAAAAGATGGACTTCAACGAAGTCAGGAATTAAAAATTTTAATAAATAAATTAGATAAAATCGGTTAAAACGCCATAAGCGGAATATAATAAAAACGTTAATCAATATAAATATAATACAAATATGCAATAAATAAAACATGAAACATATAAGAAAGAGGAAAAAATACAAATACTACTCTCGCAGAGATTTCGAAAATTGCCACATGCCAGATCGGACAAGACTTTGCTAAAAACGCACAATGCAGAAAAGAAAATGGTTGAAAACAGCTAACGTTGAACAGCAGGACGGCCGTACCAGATAGAACTCATAAATTTGGAGTGAATAATGATAGAACCATTTATTGTGTTATTAACCAAAGATACGGCCTCCTTTTTATTCAGGCGGAGAATCGCGGAGATCATCCTATTGCTCTCGCTCCACGTCCCGCGCGCACCGATTATTAGAGATGTTACTTTAATGTCGGTCTCAGGGAATTTACTCCTGAGGACCTCCAAAATTTGCGGATTTGAATATTTCGCGACTTTATTTTTGGACGCTTCATCGAGAGCCGTAGGGCCCTCCCACACGATTGAAATGTCGCACACGACGACAGACTTATCCTTGTGAAGGATAAGATCAGGCTTGTACAGCTCACCACCTGATACGCGCAGGTGCGGCTCCTCTTGAACCAACCAACCCTTAGCTTTTGCAATGTTTGCTAGTCTAGTCGCCACCCGATCGTGCCGTCTGATCCGGGGCCAGTGAGTCGCTGGACACCCTTGCAGAACGTGGGAAAGCGACTCCGTTTTGTTGCAGCCTGCTCTGCACTTGCGCTGTTCAACAGGGTTGGAGGGTATCCCGATCGTGGGCAGCAAATTCCCACGAAGCTGTACAGCCTTAACATAGTCCTCTCCCGTCCAAAAGGACGGTGGGTCGTAAAGAAAATTTGAGGAGAACGGAGTTCCCCTGCCCTGTATTAGGCCATTTCCCGAGTAGGACGCCTCCAATCTGTCACCCCAGTGACGTTTAATCGCGTCTCGGTTTGTTCCTAGATCTCCATTCCACCGGTTGAGTTTTTGCCAGAATTTCTCGTAGAAGTTCGTGGCGAATACGGCGCGCGTTAGCAGTTCGTCGCTAACCATTGCGTTCGTGAAATGTCCGTGTAAGATTCTAGGAACAGATGTTAAAAGGGAATAAATTCCCAGACCACCCAGCTTTGTGGGAGCATGTAAGAAGGCGTCGCTACAAGTTCGATTTAGGTGTAGTATCCTTCGAACCGAAATTCGAATAAACCTGTCTGCGCCTTTGAGCACACCCTTAGATATCCTGGTGGAGATCAAACGAGCAAGCATCCTCGGCAGGAGGTAAGTCCTCAGAAGCGTGATCTTCTGATCGGGCTTTAGCGGAGCTCTGCTGATACGTTCACATTGAGTTTTTAGGTCATCTAAGAAAGGCTTGGCTTGACCAAAATGATCATAACGTTCCCCCAGATATTTAAAAAGATCCGTCGGACCCAGAGATACAATGGGAACTCCACCACAGTAAAACCGGGCCGTTGTCGACGTATAGAGTATTTTCTTACCCGGGACAACCCGGGTAACCACCGCTATGCACTTTCTGGGGTTTAAAGCCAGACCTCTTTCTGTGAAAAAGTTGTTTGTGTAACGTAGAAGACGTTGCATATCAGCATACCTCTCGGCTGCCGGAATGATGTCGTCTGCATATGCTAGGCAGCATACCTTAATTGATCCCTTCACCAGAGGGAGACCCAAACTCATTGCCTCCAAAGCACACACCAATTCATCCACGACCATGTTGAAAATAATGGGCGACAGAGGGTCGCCCTGCTTCACGCCCCGGTTAATTTTAATTAGATTTCGCGGCCCGCTATTATTGCCGGAAAGGAAAGTGAAACTGTTTTTATAACCGTTCATAATAAAATCTATCATCCGCTCATTTACGTTGAAGCGACGTAGCGCTCGCTATTCAATCGAGGCATTTCAGACGACAGTCCCATATCGACCAGCTTGGTTGACCAACTGATCACTCTTGGGTAGAGCCTGGATACTTTCCTATACCAGATTCCGGCTAACAGGCCGGCGCCGGAGTTGAAACGCAACTTACACGCCGAAGGTTCGCAAACCTTCTAACCAGCCCATTGGCTATTAACCACAACCACTACGAAGCCTTCCCTAGGTGGGCAAGTTCTCAGGACATGTCTGTCACGTAACAAGATTCCATCTTAAACTTGGGGCCCCCACCCCCGTAGTACCGGTGTCTGCGTTGTCCTTTCGGATCGCATGGTCATATCGGTTAACCATTTGAACCTCCGGGGTCTATCTACCATCGACTCGCCATTGGTCATTCAGACTCCTCGGATTGCTCATCCCCAGCTAGCCTACCGCCTGCTTCGGCACGGCGCCTACAGAACACTGCGTTGGCATACTCGTTAAATCTAAGGTATGAGTCGCGGTTCGCAATGAGGTCGCCTAAGTTCTCGGAGATGTTTGGATGCGCTAAATCTTCCCATCTCAGGTCACCGTACAGTGGACAGTGCAACAGGACCTGTTCCCACGTCTCACTCGCACCGCACCCACACGTAGCCAAGTCGGCGAGGTTTCGATCATAGAGATGTTGGTTAAGGCTACCGTGTCCGGTAAGGAGGAAGCCGAGAAATAATCCCGGTTCGAACCATTCCTTCTCGATTGCGAAACGAACGTCTTTGATGTACTTCCAAGTAACTCTTCCCTTGTCGGATGTCGTCCAGCGCTCGTTCCATTCAAGTGTTAACCTTTCAAGTAGGAGACGTTGGAAGCATCCTTTCGGGAGCCTGCGCTCACGCGCATCAGTGACCTCCCCTTGCCGGGGGGCAAGTTCTTTACGCCGTCTGTAAGACTCCATCCGCTGTCTGACAAGAAGGTCCCACGGAAGTGCTCCCGCAAGAACCTGCATTGCCTCAGTTGAGACGGTCCTACAGACTCTCAAGGAAGCGTACAACGCTATCCTTTGACACTGGTTAATGCTCTTTCTGTATGTCGACATCTGCATCGTGTGTCCCCACACGCTTGCTCCGTACGCCATACAGGCAACTATTAACCCGTTATACAGGACCTTAAAAGCCTGTTGCTCGAGACCCCAGTCTTTTCTCAGCACCCTTCGTAGACCCCCAACAACTGAGGTAACCTTTCCCCGGAGATATTGAATGTGGGGTCCAAAATTCAGACGTTCGCCGACAACAATACCCAAGTACTTAGTTTGTTTCACTATGCTGATACTAACACCGTTCGCCTTGATTGTGGGGTTCCTATTTGCCGAAAAGTGTCCCCTGAGCACAAGTGCCTCGGTCTTCTTTTCGGAGAGGAACACGCCAACTCTCTGTCCCCATTCCATCACTATTTCCAGAAAGAGCTTACTAAGAGCCTCTATCGCTGCACGACTGTTGCCCCTCACCAAGATGAAGAGGTCATCAGCGTATGCGACAACTATAGCTCCGTGCGCCCTCAATGTCTCTAGTAACTCGTTCATCATCAGGATCCACATGAATGGACCACAGATAGAACCCTGGGGACAGCCCCGCTTCACCTCACGCCGGATCAGCGCCGTCAGCAATGACTACTCCGCGGTTTTTGAAGTAGTCGGCCCAGAGCATTACTTCTGGGCACCCTGTACTGACGATCTTTTCGAGGATTTTGGACCAAAGTAACCCGTCAAAAGCTCCCTTAAAGTCGATGAACAGCCCGAGGGCATACTTATCATTGGTTGCCGCGACTTCAGTTGCTACTTTGTGCCATGCGTCTTCCGTACTTCGCCCACGTGTGAAGCCGTACTGCGCATCGCTCATTCGATCTTCGAGTAAATCGGTGAGCCTTTCCACCATCACCCGCTCAAGTACCTTTGCCAGCACTGGCAGAAGGCAAATGGGTCGGTATGAGGCAGGGTCCAGCTTGTCTTTTTCTGGACCTTTCGGGACGATCGCCAACCTGGCGACCTTCCAGGCACTTGGGAAGAATCCCTGGCGTAAACAATCGTTGAACAACGAGTGAATGTAGCCGGGGACAGCAGCCCAAGCTTTCTTCGCCATGATGGGCAGGACAGAGTCGAGTCCGGGCGCTTTACCGATTCGAATACGGCCGACTGCCGCTTCTATTTCGGCTATAGAAATCTCCGGCGCCCTTCTAACAACTAACCCGTCCGGCAAAGTGCCTTCAACGCCTTCTTTGAAGAAAGCATCGAGCAGTATTCCAATGCTTTCTTCCCAGGTGGTCGCGTTGACAGTCTCACCCGAGGGCAAGACTTGGCGTATCGCTGCTATACCTGGTCTCTTTAATTTGCCTCTGCAAATTTTGTGCACGATTCCCCACGGGTCTTGGTTACCTTGCTCCTTTACGAACTGTTGCCAGTTCGAAAGTTTAGCCTCCCTAATCTTCCGTTTATAGGATTTGAGAAGTTTGGCGAAGGCAGTTTTCAGATCCGCAAGGTCTCGCCGTCCTGATGAACGGGCCCTCTTAACTCGCTTCTTTTCGGTACGCACGCGCACTCTCAACACACTGAGTTCATGGCTCCACCATGACACGCGTGGCCGGAGGGGGGCGCTTTGCGGCGTGAGGGCTGCTTCGTTAGTGGTCTGGATCTAGCCGTTCAACTTCTCGATTTTTACGTCGATCGGAAGAGTGCCGAATATTTCCAGGCTAACTTCTTGAGATGCCGTCTGCTCGAGTAGTCTCACGTACTCTTCCCAGTTGGCACCTCTCGTTACGAAACGCTGAGGTTGCCCATCGGTTTCGAACGCTGGCTGCTGACCATCTATTCCCAAGGTCGCGGTAACAACAGTAGGATTGTGGTCGCTTATGCCATCTCTTGCTATAGACCAATCGGTCAGGAACCTATCGAACGCGTCATTACAAAATGAAACGTCGATATCTGACTGTCCCTGTCCTCCCACACCGGGCCCGCCCTCAAAGGTTGGGATACTGCTTGGTGTGTTCAGGATCACCAAATTGGCGTTCGCCAAATAGTCTGCCAAACCAATACCGCGTATAGTGCTCGGGTCACTTGCGCGCATCTTCTTGCTATGCCAGGCACCAGACTGGGCATTCGCGTCCATTCCGATAAAGAGGGGCAATGGCCCCGCGATTAAACGGGCCTTCTCTATCCAGTCACAATTAACTTGAATATCGATGTTCGACTTCCCATACACGCTGGCAACATAAATGTTACCAAGCACCGCGCTGTGTAGGTGGACCATATTGTGATACTCGTCATTAATTGCGGCTAACTCCACGCAGGCAATTTCCTTGTTGAGAAGTGCTACTGCCGACCACGAATGGCTAGCAGCAAAGGTGCGCATTCTCAGGGGAAATCCCTGCACCTCACCGTTCACAACATTGATCGAAGGTTCTTGAACAACGAGCACATCGATCATGTTTCTGGAGGCCCAGACCATCATATCTGCAGTGACGGCGCTGGACCTCTGGCAGTTGACGTTTGCTATTCTAAACGTCATCGGGACCATTTAGGGCTTTCAAATACTCGGGACAGATCCGTGATACTGCCGAGTGACCCTCCGATGGCCCTAGTCCACGTCTCCTGCACACAAGACAGTCGGCCGGAGCCGAACAGTCCTTCTCTTTATGCCCCTCAATGCCGCAGTTGCGACAACATGAGGACAGGTCACCTCCTGTACATTCTCGTGCGAGATGTCCGATTCCGTAGCACTTAAAGCAACGTAGGTTGTTTGCGATCGCTTTACACTTAAAGGATCGCAAGCCTACGTATATAACCTTTGGGATGTGCAATCCAAGGTTCTTCCCACGAACGCATAGAATCCCATTGGTTAGAGGTTTAACACCTCGGTCGGCAAGCTTAACACATCTATCGAACTCCTCTCGGGTAAAACCCTTGAGTTGCCGATATAAGCCATCGAGAATATCCTTCGTCTGGACAACGCGTGGGACGTCAAAAATGCAGAACTTGCGAACTGATTCTTTTGATCGCACTACCACGATGTCCGTCTGTTGGCTACTCAAGCAGCTCTTCAGTCGAGTGCTATCAGCTTCGGTTGGGAACCTCAGCGTGACGCCTGCCTTGGTAGTAGACGCAGATTTGACACGAACGTTAGTGTCCGCTACTACCAGCCGTTCAAGGGCGGTCCTACATTGCTCGGCCGTCATCTCACCCGTGGGTTTGAATGTGACCGAAACAGTTTTGGGCCTTCCCTTTGGTGGGACGTTTAACCCGCTCCGCTTCCCGCGCTTGCGCTTGGGTTGCGAAACTGTCGCTTGGGCATTGTCCTTTCTAGCCGATGTAGAAGGAATACCGTCCACGGAGGTGGGCATCGCTGCCGCACCCACATTAGTTCCGGACTGCTTCTGTTGTTTATTCCTCCGAATTTTCAACTTCTTCGCAGCCCGGCGCTCCCTTGCCTTCTGCCTCTTAGCTTCCGAGCCTGACACAATCGCTTCCGGCATCGCCTGTTGTGTTGTCTCCGGTATGGCCTTTGGGGTCGGTGTGGACCCTTCCGGTGCATCCTTCCTCTTCACGCTGGGCTTTGCTTTCTTCGACGAGTTCTGTACTAGGAGTGCCGTCGATGAGGGTTCCGGAGTAACCGCTGCTACGTCCATTCTCCTCATCTTGGGTCTCACGTTTCGAGACAGCTCTTCGACTATAGGGGCAGCTACCGACTCCGCCTGAACCAGCCTGCTTTTCAGCACCTGGTTCTCAAAGAAAAGGCGCAACATAACGTCTTCCACATCGCCCATCTTTTCACAGACGAACGAAGCTTCCGCGCGCGTATTACGCCTCTCCTTCGAGTTGACGTACTCGGTAATGGTACGTACAACTCCTCTGAGAGCATCAAACTCGACCGACGCAGGGGTATCGGTCTGGGTTGAAGTCTCCTGTGGCACAGGTGTGTCCTTCGCACGATCGAGTCGCAAGCCCGGGGGCAGGACTGTCACGTCTAGGATATTGACCCGACCACCTTCGGATAGACCGATTAATGGGCGACGACCAAGAGTTTCAGCACCAATCGCGATTATGGTGCTTCCGCTAGTGGCCTCCGCCCCGATTACCCGTTCGGCAGGATCAATTTGAACATTTGGGCCTTTGACCTCCACAACATCGTTGTCGCTTTCGCTGAACGATGAGTGGACTCCCCGCCCTATGGCAGACTTCTGCCGTTACACTATTGCTAGTCGCGCTTGTCGACGGGTGGCTGGTGTAGGTCTCTCCTACACTTACAACACCTCCAATCCTTAGCCGCTCGCATCTGACTGCGAGCACCCTTCCTCCTTCGAAATCATTAGCTTGGTTATTCATATTTGTTCCCACGAGTAATGTCGATTCATGAGTGTGAGTCACACCCGACGCATCGACGACGCCGGGGAAGCGGACTTAAAAATCACACGTTGTGCCGGCTTGCAACGCGAGGGTCGCACTAACGACCGATTATACGCTTTCGGCCACTCATCCCATCGTCATGCTTACTTAGGATTAGCGGATTTAGGGCGGGTTTACTCCCGAAAGGAGGGTCTCGCGACAATACCTTTCCGTTCGATCACGTCCAACTTACTAGGAAAGGCCTCTCCTTTGCAAGGCAGTCCCAACAGTTTATAATTATAAAAAGTTGGCGGCCGGGTCGTGCCATACCACGATCCGACTATTATACTGTCCTCGCACCGGTTCCAGTCTGACTTTCACGGTACTTTCCCTTGCTCGTCTTACTTCCTAATTAACAATCTCCTCTTGTCCCTTGTCGTGCCGATTCTTCAGGCCATTCAGCACGAGGCTAGGCGGCACAGCTTCTGTCGGCGCGATCAAGAGCGGGAGACATGGTTATTATTAGGTAGATTCACAGACTGCCTACGGGGGCCATATCCGCTTCCATCAGGGGTTCGATCGCACAGTGAGCTCAGGTATCATAAAACGAGTTTACTCATGGGATCTTGTCTTTTACCTTCTCCAGTTTGATCATCTCTTAGAGAGGGACACCCGAAAGATTGGTCGGCAAATGGAAATCATTCTACCCGAGTGGTTAGCCTTTCCGCAACGCGGGTATGGGTAATACCACTATCGGGCAGACATCCTGTTCCAGCCTGCGCCAATATCAGGGCTCTCTTAGAGACAACACGTTCGTTCCGTCCTAGCTTAGTAAAACAGTGCCACCACGAGAAGGTGCTAGGTCCGGACTTGGGAGAAATTTTAAGCAAATAAAATTAGTCCCCTGGTTATACGCGTCTTGTACAGGCCTCTTTTGAAGTAGAAGAGGTGCAAAGAATGTCATGACACAACCCAGGCCGGTTTCGCAGGCCGACCGTGAGGAGTGTAAGCATTCTCTGCTTCCTAAGACGGGCATCCCCTTTGGACCTGTACCCGGCCGCACATTGACCGGATAGTAACCGGGGTCTGATTCTTGGCCGGGGGCAGTGCGCGGCGAACACCCGAGAGCTTTACGCAACCCGAGTCAGCCGTCTCGCCACCGTTTTAATTAGACAAATTAGAAATTTATTTCACGTGTCGGTGCGTCGTTTAGACTTTTCCCGGCACGGCCCTTTAAGGCATGGTTAGTTTACGCCATAACCGGCGGCCGAGAGACATCCACGAGAGACATCCTCGACGAAGTCGATGCTATTCAGTCGAGGCTATTCAGACGACAGTCCCATGTCGACCAGCTTGGTGGACCAGCTGATCACTCTTGGGTAGAGCCTGGATACTTTCCTATACCAGATTCCGGCTAACAGGCCGGCGCCGGAGTTGAAACGCAACTTACACGCCGAAGGTTCGCAAACCTTCTAACCAGCCCTTTGGCTATTAACCACAACCACTACGAAGCCTTCCCTAGGCGGGCAAGTTCTCAGGACATGTCTATCACCAAACGAGATTCCATCTTAAACTTGGGACCCCCGCCCCCGTAGTACCGGTGTCTGCGTTATCCTTTCGGGTCGCATGGTCATATCGGTTAACCACTTAAACCTCCGGGGTCTATCGACCATCGACTCACCATTGGTCATTCAGACTCCTCGGACTGCTCATCCCCAGCTAGCCTACCGCCTGCTTCGGCACGGCGCCTACAGAACACTGCGTTGGCATACTCGTTAAATCTAAGGTATGAGTCGCGGTTCGCAATGAGGTCGCCTAAGTTCTCAGAGATGTTTGGATTCGCTAGGTCCTCCCATCTCAGGTCACCGTACAGTGGACAGTGCAACAGGACGTGTTCCCACGTCTCACTCGCACCGCACCCACACGTAGCCAAGTCGGCGAGGTTTCGATCAAAGAGATGTTGGTTAAGGCTACCGTGTCCGGTAAGGAGGAAGCCGAGAAATAATCGACAGTCGGATTCCCCGGGTCCGTGCCAGTTCTGAGTTGACCGTTAAATGGCGGCCGAAGAGAACGCACCGGGGGCGGCGCGCGAACGCCGACCTTACGGGGTCTCTAAGCAAGGACGTTCCGCGGGAGACCATGGCGCGAGACCGAGCTCGACGGACGGCGACGACGACGCGCGCGCGAACGCTAACGCCGAAGCACCGCCGACTCGCCCAGGCTCGGCACGTGAGCCGTTACCCGCTTCCGGACCAAGCCCGACGCGCCCCGATCCTCAGAGCCAATCCTTATCCCGAAGTTACGGATCCAATTTGCCGACTTCCCTTACCTACATTATTCTATCGACTAGAGGCTATTCACCTAGGAGACCTAGGGAGTCATCATACGATGGCTTCCTTGTTACATGAGTATATGAATGTGCAGCAAATTACAAATATTACTTTACCACAGTGTAAGCACGTTGCAGCTCTGGTTTATTATGTAAACCACGAAGAAACTTGGTCAAAAACGGATGTGGAACAACAATGGGGGAAACCTAGCGCTCGCCAATTGGCAAAAGAAAAGTATTCCAAGGGCAAATACTTTCACGAGATGTTTCCCTCCTCCAGTCCTTCCAATCCCGAAGTCGAAATGATCGAGGCATCAAATGTCGACTTGAGCGAAATTCCCACCCCATCAGCATTGAAATCAATAGTTGCAATGAGAGAAAATAAGGCCGGGTTTGCTAGAAGAAGGTTAGCTAGGTCAATGTTGAAACAGCAAGAAGAAGAGTTAGCCAGGAATAATTGTAAATCGTGCATAGAACACTTGTTCGTCCTTGTTGACCAAAATGTTGTGTACAGCTCGCCATCGTACCAGCTCCCTCAGGATTTAGAACATTTTTATAACAATAATATTAGAATGACGAGAGTTGAAATCATTGACCTATGCTGTGATACGGTAGCTCAAACGTGTTCAAAATGGCATGAAACTAGACGCCAAAGAATCTCTGCAAGTACAAATGTACATAGTATAAAAACTAGGACGAGAAAATCCATTGACACCTTGGTTACGGAAATGCTCAACCCAAAAAAACTAAATACAGCTTCCATTCAGTATGGTATTGCAAATGAAAGTCGGGCCAGAGAAGAGTATGAAGCACAGAACTCATGTAAAGTTCTCAAAGTATGTGTACTTGTTAGTTTCCATCAACCCTGGTTGTGTTCAAGTTTCGACGGTGTTGTGGTCCAAAATGGTTCTATTACCAAATTGGTAGAAATTAAATGTCCTTTTAAGTGCAAGAATACCAAAATTTTCCCTCCTTTTTTTTCCCCTCCACTAGCCTCCGTTTCATGAATCTTTCATGCCTGCAAATGCAAAATTCAAAATTGTAATTAACGAAGTTGTCCAAATTAACTGTGCATTAATCCAATAAGATATTCAAAAAAGTCAATAAAATGATCAAGTGATCACTTCTTCAAACATACCTGCTTAACATCGCTTCGTGTTTCTGAAGATTTGACTCTGGGACATTTCCAGAAAAAATAGTAGGCAAAAACCCGGACTCAGAACGTTTTGAGATTTCTGCCCTCCTATAAAATGTTCACTGCATATTCTGGCCCACGGTTTCGGGGTCCAAGTTTCATCATAGCCACTGAAAAATCCGGAATTGAATGCTGATGGAGAGTGAACACAAGACTTGTCATTTCCATAACAGGGTTATGTCATACATACTTTTCTTTTCGTATTGCAGTAATCCATTTCTGCCTCTGGACATTTTTATGAGCACTTAAAGGGAATTTTTAGAAATGGATGTTGCTGTTCTTGTCCGTATTTTTGCATTTCACTACACAACAATTAGTGTGGCTCACGTTAAAGAATTTTTCCTGTGTTATTGTTTACTTTTTGACCTACCCGTAGTTCCCAATTCACTCACCATGGGCACCTACTTCGATTACGTTTCCCCCTCCAACCGAAAGCTTTAAGCGAATATGTTCTTGCTAACAATCTATAATATAATCTAAAAATTTTCTAAGTGATGATATACAAATTTTAAAACACCCTATTTATTTTATATTTAACCTCTAATTTCCTATGTCAATACTCTACCTTCATGTACCCCCACGATTTACTATCTCTCAAGACACGATAATTAGTATACTGCAGCAAATTTTATACTTTCCTACAATATTTCTAAATGCTGCACTTCAATATTTTGTCCTACCCTATATATTTTAAAATTTAACCTCTAAATTACTATTTTTAATCTACCTAAATGTACCCCCACGATTTCCGCCTTTCAAGACAATAATTTTCTTCGACCCCTAAAATCTAACTATTTGAAATTTATTAAATATTTTCTAAGTCCCTGATACTATAATTTCGATTTACCCTGTATAATTAATTTGAGGTTATAAATTACAATTAAAACATAACCTAAATTGAAATTTTTCACAATGCTACCAACCCTGTTCGTGATCCTAACCACACTTTTCCAAAAAATTGTGACAACCGTCACTGTCAGATAAATTAATTCGAACACTTCAATTCTAAATACCAAAAATTTATCACAAAATGTTAAAACTCACCCGTTTTTTCTATATGCACTTAAAGAGGACACTTGCATCTATCCAAAAACACAACACTAGGAATTTTAAACCACCCCGTTCAAAAACTACGCGCTCAAACAACGCGACTCAGGATTCCCCGGGTCCGTAAAAAACGCTAGGGACGGCGCAGAACGGCGAGAACCACCTTGTCCGAAAATGGATGGCAAGTCGGCAAATTCGGACAAAGTGGGGGAGGAGGCATCACGAGCTTCTGTGAAAAAAAAGAACATGAAAAAGGAAAATCGAAAGAAAAGTAATAAAAAACGTACCCATAGCATCGACGTGCGCGGCAACCGCGGTGAAATCCAAGGAATCATTAAAAGGATCGCACGTCTGAGTTGGAGCTGGATAAATAGAAAAAAGACAAAAAAGTTAAGAAAACATTAAAAATGTACACAAAACTTACCGAGGGGTGCCGGGGGTGGTGGTAAACTCGAAATTGCCGGTAGAGAGAGGTCGCAGTCCAAAACAGCGGCAACCTCCGTGGACCGATTAAAAAATCGAGGTGGCGCGGGGTGGAAGGATAGGGGGTGCGTCTTCGCCGTCGGAATCCGACAGCAAACGGGAACGCGGGAGCGTTGTGCGGGGGACGTGATTATGTAATCGGAATCATCGTCATCCGAAAATACAATGATAGGGGAGGAAGTGTGGACAGGGGGGGGGGGGGAAGGACAGCTTCCGTAGGGGTAAGAGGCACTGCAATTAAAAAAAAAAGGTAGAGAAACATATAAAAGTAGGAAAATATAAAAAACTCACGCAAATCGTCCACTTCCCGCTTCAAATCAGCCAAATCGGCCTTACGTTTGGCACCGCGCTTGGGCATAGCTAAATAGCAAAAAAAAAACAAATAAAACACAAAGCACGGGAGAAGAAATACAACTTACCGAAAAACGCGGGAAAACACACAAAAACAAATAATCCTTAGCCACTGAGGGTTCAAAACAGTTAAAATCAATATAAGGCAATTAATAAACACCAAAAAACTACAGAAAAACCACAAAGGCACAGAAAAAACTAAAGAAAACCGTTAAAATATGGAGCGTAACAAAATAGATGCACATGCAAGTGCGAACTAATGGGAACTGATAAGCACAGAACATATATATTGAGAAGTGAAACCTGCATGTTAAATGATCGCAACACGGCCCTCCTGCGTCCGTAAGGCAAACTAAAATTTAGCGCGACGTTTGAATAGCATTGTATAATTTTATAATTTTATTTCCAAACTTAAAATTTCAAATTCTTTAAAAATTTATTTATAAATTTTCTATAATAAACAGAGGTAATTATAGAAAATTATTAAATAAATTTTTTAAGAATTTAAAATAATTATTTGCTAAATCTGACAAAGGTTAGTTGTAATAAAAATTCACAAACTAAAAATGTACAACGAATATATTAATAAAAACTGAAATACACTAAATACGTAAACAAATAATTTTTGAACATAAATAAACATTTTCTATACAAGTTAATAAAGAAATTAATAAAAATTAATAAAAAAAACCGTTTGCAATTACCACCAATGACTTTATAACAATTGTGATCTTGAAGATCATTGCTTGTTCCTTCATTATCATGTGAAAGAGGCAAATCTGAATATGAGCATGAAGCTGTCGAGAAAGAGCTAGGTCCAGTACAAGAATTATTTAAAGAAACCGAATCGTGTAAAATGGGCAAATCTACCCTTTCGATCAATTGTTCACCAGCAATGCCTTCTAAAACATTGGAATTACTTTGAACATTTAAAATTTCTACAAGGCAAGGTACTGGCACAGCCCCAGAAATTAACCGTTGTTTTGCCTCGTTCACAAAATCACATTGATTAAAATGATCTTCACAAATTTGCCAATTTCTTGTATTTTTTGTACAATCTACGTTACAAACATTTCTCCAAATATTATGAACATGAACATCTTTAGGAAATTTAAAGAAATGTTTGTTTACATAATCGCCTTTCGTATTTAAAAAGTAATGTTTTCACAAGAAGGATACTTGCAGCTAAACTTCTTACGGCCAACCAATTCCATTGCTAAATTAATATATCAAACGAAACCTGAAATTGAAAAGAAATTTGTTTAAATAATAGTGTAGTATCTGCGAAATCTTATACTTAACTTTCACACACAATAAATTTGCACTTCACTTTGTAGGGATCACAGATTAATCATTTACAATAGGTATAATGGATAATGGACTTGGATTCAGGACATGACACAATAAATTTATTTTGATATAAATTGTTGTATCATGGTTAGGGTACACGCGCTTTTTGTACAAAATGCACAAATATAACCTAAAATAGCATGATTATAGAAAGTAACCAACTATGTGATTTTAAAAATCACTAGAAACCACCATGGAAATCACTAAACTCTGCAAATATCATCGTTTTTAGTCGGGTGTATACGAAACCTTATGAAAATTACGATAAGGCACCGCCATGTTGTGTTTCGGTATTTCAAATCTCAGCTTCACCCCCATGCTGATAAGGTACATAGCAGGAAGTGAGTGGGAGGCAAGGTGGGAGTAATAATGTAACGGTCGGATAGAAGCTGGAGTTTTTTTCAGAAAAAACTTGGAAATTTTTTTATTTTAAATAATAATTGTAAATCGATTAATTAATTAAAAGCAATAAAAAAAAGTGTTAACCAGAGTCTATCAGATGGAATCTCGTTAATCCATTCATGCTCCTACTGAAATTCTATGCTTCAACGTTATTTGGACGCACGCGGTGCGTGCGTTGCGTGCGTCGACGTTTTGCATAAACCAACCTTAACATTTTATACATCTTGTAACACTGATGAATTCTGTTACAATTGAACTGCCCCATCCTATGTATAATCTTTGCTTGTATAACATAGTCGTCCTTAGAGTATTATTAACCTTTACCACCCAGTGCACTGTGTTCCTATCTCGTGGTCCTACTTTAAAAAGAGGCTTGATGTTATCTATAATCTCTTCTTTAGCTATAGTATTACTAAAGTTCTTATTATAGATTTCCTCTTTTATTTGGGTTTCATCAAAGAGTATGTATATATAGAGGGACAGCTCTTATGGTAATACTTGTCACAAGTATTTCTTGATAGCTCTGCTACGCCATCTAGTGGAGGGGGTTATCTCTACGTCTTAATTTTTGGTCCTCTATATACAGGGTGCTGAATGAGTTAGCTGAACATGGGATATTAACATGTAAAAACTTATTTTTGCAAAAATACCTCCCTGTATATAAAGGATCAGCCATAAATTAAAAATTAAAACGTAGAGATCACACCGTCTACTAGATGGCGTAGCAGAGCCATTAACAAAAACTTGTGACAAATATTTGTTAATGGCTGTCCCTCTATATATACATACTCTTTGGTTTCATTCATATTCTTTTCAATATTGAATATAATCAATTTCGGCTTTATTTGTACTGGAGGCCTGATTTCAAGATTTTCCGTTACTTCTAACAATTTATTTTTTATTTGTTAACGTTTCCTCATCATTTTCGGTCTCGATTAGTATTCCCTCTCTAAAATTGTTGAGACGTTTGATATTAAGATTGTTTATGTCCTCTTTCAATGCCTCTGTCACTTGTTCTTTTATTTGCTCAGGTGGAAGTTGGACACCTGTCCTTATTCTTTATTATCAAGAGATTATCTTGGGGCTAGAGATCCGGGGAGTTTTTATTTGTTCGTAGTTGTAGTTTGGTTCATCCCCTCTCATTTGTTCATAGGCCTTTATCTGTCCTTCCATCCTGGCAGCTTTTACCTGTGATCCTCTCACTATCTCTTCGATTTTGGCAAATTTACGGAGCAGGGCAAGTTTTGCGTTGCGTTGTTGATTTTATTATTATCCGCAAATAATATATCACGTATATTATTTTTGATTTCCGCAATGGTATTGGACATATCTTCATCGTCATTTCCTGAATTCTTTCTTTTCCTTTTCCTGGTTTCTCCTGTTATGCTTTTATTTCCTGATGGTGTTGAATAGCCAGTTTCGTCATCTTCCCGCTCATCATCCACCCAACTAGCACAATTAGTCGCCGGAATGTAGCGGTGACTACTATAGGGAACCGCGAAGTCGTCGCTACTGGAGATGGGCACGTAATAGGCACGTGCCTATTACGTGCCTGCTACAAAAATGGGGAACACTTTTGTGGTAACCATAACGTCCCGGGGTCGTTCCGGCGACTTCTACCGCTACGTTCCAATAACGTCACCGTTACGTCGCGAGGACCACCCGGGGTGGTAACTACCACTTGATTGGGAACTACACGTTTTATTTAGGGTTTTGGTTTTGTACCTGCTTTTTTCATTGTCGTAAAACTTCTTTTGTAAAACTTATATTTCTTACCTTCATGATCCTTGTCTATTTCTTTAACAGATAAACAAGATGGAATATTTAAGAAGTACCTAAATATTATACTACGTATGGAAATACTATAAGAGAATATAAAATTACATTATTTTTCCATGGATAGGGTGATAAAATAGAAACGAATGCAAGTTTATTGTGAAATATATTAATTGTACATCGAAATTTGACCGTGCGCCATTGAAATTCGTATTTTTTTAATTAAATTATTTTATTTCAAATATTTGTCAATTAACAATCTGACACCGGTATACGTAGTAACAATTTGATTGTTATTCTTTGGGTCTTAAATCTACTTTTTATGCATTAATTTATTATATTTAATGCAAAAATTATGTTAAATTAGAATTTTTGTTCGTTATTCTGATTCAAGGTTCATATTTTACAATAATGGCTGCCATCAATAATATATAAAAATGGCGTGTAATTGAAAAAATAACTTTAAAGTCGTCATTACCCAAAACTGTGACCTTAAAGTAGCGACTACCTTGACTCTAGTGACGAGGTGGTCGTCATCACCCAAAACTGTGACCTTAAAGTAGTGACTACCTTGACTCTAGTGACGAGGTGGTCGCCGCACTGCAAAATTATAACTTTAAAGTTATTGTTACTGCAAAGTTTTGAAAGCGACTTTAAAGTAACCGTCATTATGATGGTGGGGTAAGCTTTACAACGCAAACAAAACCCAACTATACCGATATAACTGTACAAAAGTTCCTATTGAAACTGCGCGGTTGCATTGCGAATTGATTTATTTATTTAAAAGAAAATATTTCATATTAATGGAAATATTCAAAAAATATAAGAATAATACAATACGTAGAAAATCAAAATTCAAAAAATTTAAAAAGGAGACAATTAACACATAACAGGTCTGGATTAAGAAAATTTGAAAAAATGAAAATTTCGTAATACGAAGTACAATATAACGTTATTTCATGGTTATTGCCATTCATCAGTTGTACGCATCGATTACGATTACATTGTAAAATAAGAAGAAAAAATTTTTCAAACTAAACAAAATTATCGACTAAATTGTACAAAATTGACTTACCATAACCTCCAAAGATTATCAAAACTGAACTTGTTACACGAGGTATGAATAATTTAAAAATGATTTGAACTAAGAAATTCGTTTACCTAGCACTGCTAGTTTGAAATCCGAAGGCACTGCCCTCTTAATATGATTTCTAAAAACTTTGAAAAAATTCAAAATTCAAAAATTTACCACGTTTTTTAACCGTGAGGCGTAAAACTAGAAAAAGAACTCAAAATAAAAAATTTTAAGTAAATTTGTGGTTTTTAGTATGTATTTATGGTTAAATTCAAAAAATATAAGAATAATACAATACGTAGAAAATCAAAATTCAAAAAATTTAAAAAGGAGACAATTAACACATAACAGGTCTGGATTAAGAAAATTTGAAAAAATGAAAATTTCGTAATACGAAGTACAATATAACGTTATTTCATGGTTATTGCCATTCATCAGTTGTACGCATCGATTACGATTACATTGTAAAATAAGAAGAAAAAATTTTTCAAACTAAACAAAATTATCGACTAAATTGTACAAAATTGACTTACCATAACCTCCAAAGATTATCAAAACTGAACTTGTTACACGAGGTATGAATAATTTAAAAATGATTTGAACTAAGAAATTCGTTTACCTAGCACTGCTAGTTTGAAATCCGAAGGCACTGCCCTCTTAATATGATTTCTAAAAACTTTGAAAAAATTCAAAATTCAAAAATTTTTACCACGTTTTTTAACCGTGAGGCGTAAAACTAGAAAAAGAACTCAAAATAAAAAATTTTAAGTAAATTTGTGGTTTTTAGTATGTATTTATGGTTAAATTCAAAAAATATAAGAATAATACAATACGTAGAAAATCAAAATTCAAAAAATTTAAAAAGGAGACAATTAACACATAACAGGTCTGGATTAAGAAAATTTGAAAAAATGAAAATTTCGTAATACGAAGTACAATATAACGTTATTTCATGGTTATTGCCATTCATCAGTTGTACGCATCGATTACGATTACATTGTAAAATAAGAAGAAAAAATTTTTCAAACTAAACAAAATTATCGACTAAATTGTACAAAATTGACTTACCATAACCTCCAAAGATTATCAAAACTGAACTTGTTACACGAGGTATGAATAATTTAAAAATGATTTGAACTAAGAAATTCGTTTACCTAGCACTGCTAGTTTGAAATCCGAAGGCACTGCCCTCTTAATATGATTTCTAAAAACTTTGAAAAAATTCAAAATTCAAAAATTTACCACGTTTTTTAACCGTGAGGCGTAAAACTAGAAAAAGAACTCAAAATAAAAAATTTTAAGTAAATTTGTGGTTTTTAGTATGTATTTATGGTTAAATTCAAAAAATATAAGAATAATACAATACGTAGAAAATCAAAATTCAAAAAATTTAAAAAGGAGACAATTAACACATAACAGGTCTGGATTAAGAAAATTTGAAAAAATGAAAATTTCGTAATACGAAGTACAATATAACGTTATTTCATGGTTATTGCCATTCATCAGTTGTACGCATCGATTACGATTACATTGTAAAATAAGAAGAAAAAATTTTTCAAACTAAACAAAATTATCGACTAAATTGTACAAAATTGACTTACCATAACCTCCAAAGATTATCAAAACTGAACTTGTTACACGAGGTATGAATAATTTAAAAATGATTTGAACTAAGAAATTCGTTTACCTAGCACTGCTAGTTTGAAATCCGAAGGCACTGCCCTCTTAATATGATTTCTAAAAACTTTGAAAAAATTCAAAATTCAAAAATTTACCACGTTTTTTAACCGTGAGGCGTAAAACTAGAAAAAGAACTCAAAATAAAAAATTTTAAGTAAATTTGTGGTTTTTAGTATGTATTTATGGTTAAATTCAAAAAATATAAGAATAATACAATACGTAGAAAATCAAAATTCAAAAAATTTAAAAAGGAGACAATTAACACATAACAGGTCTGGATTAAGAAAATTTGAAAAAATGAAAATTTCGTAATACGAAGTACAATATAACGTTATTTCATGGTTATTGCCATTCATCAGTTGTACGCATCGATTACGATTACATTGTAAAATAAGAAGAAAAAATTTTTCAAACTAAACAAAATTATCGACTAAATTGTACAAAATTGACTTACCATAACCTCCAAAGATTATCAAAACTGAACTTGTTACACGAGGTATGAATAATTTAAAAATGATTTGAACTAAGAAATTCGTTTACCTAGCACTGCTAGTTTGAAATCCGAAGGCACTGCCCTCTTAATATGATTTCTAAAAACTTTGAAAAAATTCAAAATTCAAAAATTTACCACGTTTTTTAACCGTGAGGCGTAAAACTAGAAAAAGAACTCAAAATAAAAAATTTTAAGTAAATTTGTGGTTTTTAGTATGTATTTATGGTTAAATTCAAAAAATATAAGAATAATACAATACGTAGAAAATCAAAATTCAAAAAATTTAAAAAGGAGACAATTAACACATAACAGGTCTGGATTAAGAAAATTTGAAAAAATGAAAATTTCGTAATACGAAGTACAATATAACGTTATTTCATGGTTATTGCCATTCATCAGTTGTACGCATCGATTACGATTACATTGTAAAATAAGAAGAAAAAATTTTTCAAACTAAACAAAATTATCGACTAAATTGTACAAAATTGACTTACCATAACCTCCAAAGATTATCAAAACTGAACTTGTTACACGAGGTATGAATAATTTAAAAATGATTTGAACTAAGAAATTCGTTTACCTAGCACTGCTAGTTTGAAATCCGAAGGCACTGCCCTCTTAATATGATTTCTAAAAACTTTGAAAAAATTCAAAATTCAAAAATTTACCACGTTTTTTAACCGTGAGGCGTAAAACTAGAAAAAGAACTCAAAATAAAAAATTTTAAGTAAATTTGTGGTTTTTAGTATGTATTTATGGTTAAATTCAAAAAATATAAGAATAATACAATACGTAGAAAATCAAAATTCAAAAAATTTAAAAAGGAGACAATTAACACATAACAGGTCTGGATTAAGAAAATTTGAAAAAATGAAAATTTCGTAATACGAAGTACAATATAACGTTATTTCATGGTTATTGCCATTCATCAGTTGTACGCATCGATTACGATTACATTGTAAAATAAGAAGAAAAAATTTTTCAAACTAAACAAAATTATCGACTAAATTGTACAAAATTGACTTACCATAACCTCCAAAGATTATCAAAACTGAACTTGTTACACGAGGTATGAATAATTTAAAAATGATTTGAACTAAGAAATTCGTTTACCTAGCACTGCTAGTTTGAAATCCGAAGGCACTGCCCTCTTAATATGATTTCTAAAAACTTTGAAAAAATTCAAAATTCAAAAATTTACCACGTTTTTTAACCGTGAGGCGTAAAACTAGAAAAAGAACTCAAAATAAAAAATTTTAAGTAAATTTGTGGTTTTTAGTATGTATTTATGGTTAAATTCAAAAAATATAAGAATAATACAATACGTAGAAAATCAAAATTCAAAAAATTTAAAAAGGAGACAATTAACACATAACAGGTCTGGATTAAGAAAATTTGAAAAAATGAAAATTTCGTAATACGAAGTACAATATAACGTTATTTCATGGTTATTGCCATTCATCAGTTGTACGCATCGATTACGATTACATTGTAAAATAAGAAGAAAAAATTTTTCAAACTAAACAAAATTATCGACTAAATTGTACAAAATTGACTTACCATAACCTCCAAAGATTATCAAAACTGAACTTGTTACACGAGGTATGAATAATTTAAAAATGATTTGAACTAAGAAATTCGTTTACCTAGCACTGCTAGTTTGAAATCCGAAGGCACTGCCCTCTTAATATGATTTCTAAAAACTTTGAAAAAATTCAAAATTCAAAAATTTACCACGTTTTTTAACCGTGAGGCGTAAAACTAGAAAAAGAACTCAAAATAAAAAATTTTAAGTAAATTTGTGGTTTTTAGTATGTATTTATGGTTAAATTCAAAAAATATAAGAATAATACAATACGTAGAAAATCAAAATTCAAAAAATTTAAAAAGGAGACAATTAACACATAACAGGTCTGGATTAAGAAAATTTGAAAAAATGAAAATTTCGTAATACGAAGTACAATATAACGTTATTTCATGGTTATTGCCATTCATCAGTTGTACGCATCGATTACGATTACATTGTAAAATAAGAAGAAAAAATTTTTCAAACTAAACAAAATTATCGACTAAATTGTACAAAATTGACTTACCATAACCTCCAAAGATTATCAAAACTGAACTTGTTACACGAGGTATGAATAATTTAAAAATGATTTGAACTAAGAAATTCGTTTACCTAGCACTGCTAGTTTGAAATCCGAAAAAAATTTTTTCTTCTTATTTTACAATGTAATCGTAATCGATGCGTACAACTGATGAATGGCAATAACCATGAAATAACGTTATATTGTACTTCGTATTACGAAATTTTCATTTTTTCAAATTTTCTTAATCCAGACCTGTTATGTGTTAATTGTCTCCTTTTTAAATTTTTTGAATTTTGATTTTCTACGTATTGTATTATTCTTATATTTTTTGAATTTAACCATAAATACATACTAAAAACCACAAATTTACTTAAAATTTTTTATTTTGAGTTCTTTTTCTAGTTTTACGCCTCACGGTTAAAAAACGTGGTAAATTTTTGAATTTTGAATTTTTTCAAAGTTTTTAGAAATCATATTAAGAGGGCAGTGCCTTCGGATTTCAAACTAGCAGTGCTAGGTAAACGAATTTCTTAGTTCAAATCATTTTTAAATTATTCATACCTCGTGTAACAAGTTCAGTTTTGATAATCTTTGGAGGTTATGGTAAGTCAATTTTGTACAATTTAGTCGATAATTTTGTTTAGTTTGAAAAATTTTTTCTTCTTATTTTACAATGTAATCGTAATCGATGCGTACAACTGATGAATGGCAATAACCATGAAATAACGTTATATTGTACTTCGTATTACGAAATTTTCATTTTTTCAAATTTTCTTAATCCAGACCTGTTATGTGTTAATTGTCTCCTTTTTAAATTTTTTGAATTTTGATTTTCTACGTATTGTATTATTCTTATATTTTTTGAATTTAACCATAAATACATACTAAAAACCACAAATTTACTTAAAATTTTTTATTTTGAGTTCTTTTTCTAGTTTTACGCCTCACGGTTAAAAAACGTGGTAAATTTTTGAATTTTGAATTTTTTCAAAGTTTTTAGAAATCATATTAAGAGGGCAGTGCCTTCGGATTTCAAACTAGCAGTGCTAGGTAAACGAATTTCTTAGTTCAAATCATTTTTAAATTATTCATACCTCGTGTAACAAGTTCAGTTTTGATAATCTTTGGAGGTTATGGTAAGTCAATTTTGTACAATTTAGTCGATAATTTTGTTTAGTTTGAAAAATTTTTTCTTCTTATTTTACAATGTAATCGTAATCGATGCGTACAACTGATGAATGGCAATAACCATGAAATAACGTTATATTGTACTTCGTATTACGAAATTTTCATTTTTTCAAATTTTCTTAATCCAGACCTGTTATGTGTTAATTGTCTCCTTTTTAAATTTTTTGAATTTTGATTTTCTACGTATTGTATTATTCTTATATTTTTTGAATTTAACCATAAATACATACTAAAAACCACAAATTTACTTAAAATTTTTTATTTTGAGTTCTTTTTCTAGTTTTACGCCTCACGGTTAAAAAACGTGGTAAATTTTTGAATTTTGAATTTTTTCAAAGTTTTTAGAAATCATATTAAGAGGGCAGTGCCTTCGGATTTCAAACTAGCAGTGCTAGGTAAACGAATTTCTTAGTTCAAATCATTTTTAAATTATTCATACCTCGTGTAACAAGTTCAGTTTTGATAATCTTTGGAGGTTATGGTAAGTCAATTTTGTACAATTTAGTCGATAATTTTGTTTAGTTTGAAAAATTTTTTCTTCTTATTTTACAATGTAATCGTAATCGATGCGTACAACTGATGAATGGCAATAACCATGAAATAACGTTATATTGTACTTCGTATTACGAAATTTTCATTTTTTCAAATTTTCTTAATCCAGACCTGTTATGTGTTAATTGTCTCCTTTTTAAATTTTTTGAATTTTGATTTTCTACGTATTGTATTATTCTTATATTTTTTGAATTTAACCATAAATACATACTAAAAACCACAAATTTACTTAAAATTTTTTATTTTGAGTTCTTTTTCTAATGGAAATATGTTTAGAACCAATTTCAAAAACATTATTATATGTTTATTTTATTATTTTAATTATTAAATATTATTTTATAGACATCGAAGAATACGGGACAGTGACGGCGCCAGGGGTGGACCAGAGTGGGCACTTACCCACCCTGTTATAATATAATCTAAAGCTATATTTGATAGCGATATAAATTGTGAGATAAAAGGTGACAACAAAAACAGGGGGGGAATATTATTGTAAATTATATATTATTTTATAGGTACCAAATACGAAATGATTCAGGTCTTGGAATCCTACTGAGAATTATCGTATGAATGCCCCCCCCCCCCCAAATATTAAAAAATATAATTTTTCTAAAACTTGAAATACAAATTGGTACTAGAAGGAATATAATGTAAAGTTATATTTGACAATTATTTATTTAAATATTTAAAAGTCCTGATCGATTTTTAAATTCTGATTGAATTAATGAATTAATTTAGGTCAAAAAATTAATTATTAATTAAATTAATAAAAAAAAAACAAAAACTATTTTATCTATCTTATCTTACGCGTGGTGTTATGGTTATATGGTTTACCTACTTTTATACTGAAAATAATATAATTTTTATGATTGGTATAAACCGGGACCCGTCGGCACTAATTAGTAAAATTTACCTATTGGTGAATTTTAGAAGGTAATATTCACCAAGTAGTAGCCGTTCATAGGTAGCGGGAATGCCATTAACATTAATAAATATTACTTACAAGTTCCACGACTTCAAAGTATTGGTCAAGGTCCCCAGGATGTCGCGGCGACTACCAATGCTACTTAAAAGTGGTGGTAACTTTGAAGTCGCTGTTTAGTAATCTAAGTTAGTCACCGTTACTACCATTTGCCACCACTAAGTTGCGAAAACTTTAAGGTCGTCGAATAGGTAATTACGACGTCCCCACTACCAGTAAAGTTACTTCGAAGTAATGTAACTTCAAAGTAATCACCATTGGTAACAATTACGTAGCAGCGACTAAAAATTTCTAAAATTAAGTAATTTATACATCAAAGTCGTACATTTAGTAGCGGTTACGTAATAGTTACTCAATAAAGGTTCCCGTCTCAGTTGCTGCTACTTTGGTGCTAGTTGGGCATGCTTATGTCCAATAGTGTCTGGTGATTTGCTGTTAGATTCGACGTTTTGTTAGGCTCTGATGCTACTTTAACGGGTGATCTTAATAACGTAGACATTGGAACGAAATTTCCATGGCCTGAACTGACTATTGGCGGAAGTTCTTTTCTATGAGCCATCTTATTAAACCTTATTTTTAGGTGGAATGCTTCTCTCTCGTTAGGTTCAATTTTGATATTTTATATAAAAGGTTTATTAGGATTTAACAGGATTAGGATACAGGAAATGTATGTGTTTTGGAATTGTTTTGTTTTGGAGGAATTGAAAAGAATATATTAATTAGGTTTGGATTCTCTAGTGATTAGCTGTTACGATAGTAACAACTATAAGCAGAGTGCAGATTTAGGTTGATAGGATATATGTTCAGGATAGTAACGCCAAAGTGGTTAAAAATTGTTTTAAGAATAAATTTTAATTGGGCTATTAGGATAGATGGAATAGATAGTTAATTATTTTAGTGGGATATATATGATGTTATTAGTTGTTAATAGGAACAGGATAAATGTGTAATTTGGGATTTGGTAGGACTAGGATTAAGGATAATTTGGGTTACGATATTACTTACCATATTTCCTTCGTCTTTTTTGGAAAGTACTCTGTGGTAAATTGCTATTTGATCTTTTCTGAAGGAGGGTCGCTGTTTAATCATTTTTATTATAGTGCATTTTTACACCGTTCTAAGTGGGGGATGCGCGGTTAGGGATGTAGTGAGTGACGGCATCATTCGCGCAGTAACCGTCTTACAAGACGCACACATTTTTTACTAGAACTGTCGTTTCTTTTATTCATCACATGTTATTAGTTATTACTTATTACAAATAAAATTACGTTCGTTAAGCAGTGTTACGTTTTACTAACAAAGTATCAAATAACAAAATTAAACACGTGAAATACAAATCAAATTGCACTAAGCTAGTTAATTTATTTAATTAACAAACAGTCGATGTTGTCAGATGTGACATCCGTTTCCCTGGATTAAGCCCCTCTGTCTGACGGAGATATTTACCTTTGATTCGACGTGCGATTTGATACAATTGCTGAAAATCCTGGCGAGAATAGACGAGATGTTTATGGGTCGCCAGTTTTCAGCCTTCGTTAGATCTTTATCCTCCTTAGGGATCACATGTCCTGTTCCTTAACCATTCGGTAGGGTAATGTTCGGTAATAAGTACCGCGTTGAAGATTAGTACCAAAGCCTCGATTATTCCCTGCTGCCCCATCTTTGAAATGCCGTCCGGGCCGGGGGCATCCTTGCTTTTTAATTTGTGGATTACCGCGATACCTTGGTAGTTGTTATCCCCTCCACAGCCTCGTCATCCCCCAAATAGTTATTTCAGTGATTTATAATGCTGGCTTCTCTGAGCCAGTCAGTTCATGGGTGTTGCCTTTTATGACGAGATTGGCGAGAGAAGACGGATTCTTTTTATAGAGTTCCTGTGCCTTGGCGTACTGCGTCTTTTTCCTAATGGTTATTTAGGCGAAGAAGATTTGACAACGCTAATGGCATATTTGGGCGTCCAGGGAGGGATTTCGAGATAGAGCCCAACCTTACGTCTAGTGCCAACCCTCATAAGAGGGGCGGCTCGACGCGGCGGGCTGTTCTCGGAGCTAGAAGGGAGGGCTCGTTGTTATCCCTATTAACAATGCAATCCCTGGATGGGTTAATGGGTAGGGCGGCCTCGTCGGGCGATTCACCGGCAGTTTCGCCTTCCTCGGCTAACCCAGTCGTATCGGGGCACGTGCGGCCGGTAACCCCGGTTAAGGGGAGAACAGGATCCTCTTCAATTTTCTGTAAGTAGGCCTCAAGGGCCTCTGGCGGAAACGTTCGTTTTTTCTAATCAGCCAGGCGGTCCCGGCATTGCTTGGCTGTCTTGCCGGAGATCTTGGCAAGTTTGTTTGAGTAGTCTTTTTCCCCGTCCAGTTTGATATATTCATCCACGAGCAGCGCCGTTTCGGCTTCGCTCCAGACGGAGGTGCCACGCGAGATGTGGATAGCTGGCTTAGGAACTAACGCTGCTGTTTTCTGCTCGTTGCGCAGCGCGGGGTGAGCCGTCCTGGTATGGGTAAAAAGCCCGCTTTTAGTGGAAAATTTGCGGGGGCAAGCCGAGCAGGGGTATAGCTCGGCAGGTGTTACAACTGAGCCACTACATTTAGCTTAGTGGCAATTACCGGGATGGTAGACAGGAAAAGGCTTCCGGCACTTCCCGCAGACGAACAGAAGAGAATGTCTTCGATGGTAGGAGAGATAATGGTCCATCAACAGGACGTGTCTGTTGAAGCAACGCTTACATAAGTGACAGGGACCGCTTTTAAAGGGAATGGAATAACCCTGTGTAGTGCTGGCAACCCCGGCGGTGGTTAGCCAAGAGCATCAGAGTTCGGTTCGGCTTCGGCTTTCCTGTTCCCCCGGCATTCGGAAACTTCCGAGATTGAGTCTCCACATCTTACCCCAGCGAGGCCAGCGCGTCTTGTCAGATTAGGTCGGGGGGTGTTACACCACCAATCGCCACTCCTCGCTGACATAGGTTTGCCTCACTAGGTCGAGCAAAAGACTGGAGCGCACACGTGGAAGGCGATCTCGACTCCTGCAACATCCAGCAGGAAATTTAGTCTATCGCACATCCCCGGGGCTCAGTCTCTACTCTAAGTTCAATAGAAAGCAGATACAAGAGTGGATGGAAATTGTTGCTCCACGGGCATCAGCCATTCACAGAGATCACACTTACGCTATTACTTGTACCCCGAAATAATATAGAAACCTGAAGGCCCACACTGAACAAACAGAAGGAGCCATATAATGATTTCCATAGAATTCCAGTGATTTCCAAACGAGTTCCAAGCTAAAGAATTTTAATGATTCAATAAAGTGTACACAACATTTTAGAAATATTTATCCCTCGAGGCAGCCCCTTCAAAACTTTCCCGATACTTGATTCCAATCTAACTTACAAATCTTTATAAATTATAACTTTATCGATGTGGTCTTTTATGGTCTCCATTTGCTAACTTAATAATGATTCCTCGGTTTCTAAATTCCATACTTTGACAAACAATAATATTTCAGGGTAATTAAAGCAACCGTGTTCGTTTAAAGTTACCGTGCCGATCACGACAATTAACTTATTTTCAACCTTTTCAATTGCACGGATTCTTCTGATGACGATGCCTTCGGAAAACGTGTAGCGGTCAATCGGTCAATTTATGCTACATGGTATTTATTATTTTCAATAAATTGATTTAAACTTAAAACTTATTACTTCCCCTATATATAAAACCAAAAGATAGATAATAGAAAAATCGAAACGAAAAAGGATTCGATATATGGCGTTGAAGACGATAAGATCGAGAGAATTTGTGTTTCGAAATAAAATTGGTTTATTAAGAATATTTAATTATTACTGGTCGATATAAAGTATCGAAGTTTTTTTTGAAAGCGAGTGTGGCAAGTGTTTGGCTCGTCAAAAGATTTTGGTGAGTTTCATTTTTGTTTTGGCTATAAATTTGTGGGAGACACTTGACCTTATTCCATCTTTGATTTTTTCAACTGAGAAATTCGTATTCGCCTTCTATTCTGTTGAAAAAATTATTTTAATAGTTTTGAAACGGTAATTTTACTTTATAATCGAGGACATTTGTTAACCATTTCTATCGATAAAATTTTGTCTTTGCTTGCAATAAGTTTTATCAACGTTGAGGTTTAAAACAAGTAACTAATTTTAATTATTTACTATTCAGTATGTTAATTAAATTATTTTTGCTGTTGGCGTGGACTACTTGATCTTTCTATGTTTCTCCGATAAGGATAATACCAAGACAAATAGCTATAAATTTTTTTTATCTCAGTTGTAAGGCTTTCGGTTTCTTCGCAGCAAGTTTCGTGCAGTTATTTTTTTATCACGGAAGCCACTCTTTTTTTAACTTTAAGATTTCAAAGACCACTTAAATATATTTAAAAACATTTATTTTTTTTATCAAATTATAAATATTATCTTTACTTCTTTACATAATCTTTAACTTCAGTGAGTCCTTCCTTATTCTTCGGGGGTTTATTGATGTTTGGCGCCCACTAATTAAGTTGTTAAAGGAAAAAAATTTAAATACAAGAAGAAAGAACCTACCAGCATCTCGTGCTCTCACTAATAGTTTAAGCTAGTCTGCCTGCCATAAGAATCGCAGGTCATCGGGGTAAAATTATCAATAAGAAAAAAAACGCTATTATTGGTACAAACGTTAAGCAGAAAAGTTTTTCGATCTAGATTATTGTAATAAAACAAATTAAAATGTTTAATTTTTCAATTGTTCCACAAATTCCAAGCAGTTAAAAGTGGATACTCGACGATTCTTAAAAAATTTCCAAAGTCAGGAATTCAGTTTCGGTAAACCCATTAAATTCAATTATTTTAAAAATAGTCAATTTTTTTTTACTAATTACCCTCTGGTCCTATCATTTACCATTGCCGTGGTCGAGTTCATCACCAAAATTTCGTCACAATCCGAAGTTGCAATAATTACATCTCCGCTAAAGTACCCGAAAATCGGGTAACGTATCATTTATAGCATCTTTATAGTTTTGTTTAATCCAATTGTTTTCTAGCTTACTGTTATAAATATAAATCTCCTGAAAGTAACAATTCGTATAGCAGCCGTAGAGCAAAATATTCAAACTTACTTCCCAATAAGAATGCTGCTTCATATAATTTCGATAAAATTTGGAGTTCAAGTCGTCTTCTGTTTCGAAATAGCATTCTATTTCTCCATTTTTGGCAAAAATCCCGTGCGTTGTACAAATCGCGGGGGGACAAATACGTCAGAATTTCATGATAAATTTCAATCGGTAAGCTTACCGGGATGTCCATTTTCGGGACGCATTCTATCACTGCTCTGCTAAGTTCAATTTGATTCTCCATTTCTAACTTTCACATAAGAACAGATTACCGTAACATGGGGTTACTTTATTCCTTAAGGTCGTACTTTGAGCCACCACAAAAAATTGTGACTTCGCGATTCTCGCGTTCCAACGTGTCACCAGCTGTGCGATTTTTGCTACTGATTAATTCTAATTATATTTATATTTTTTATTATATCTCCAAATCATTCCAATCATAATAATCCAATTAATTTATACCACCATTTCAAAATTTTCAAAAATAAGTTTCAAATTTGGACATTTCAATCCAACTCATCAAATAAAATTCACATACATCGAATGAACTTATTTATTTGTAAAATATTTTGAAATTTGAAAACACAAATTTTTATAAAATTATTAAAGACTTATGGCTTATCGTCCGCGTTGTTGAGCGGTCACCCGGCAAAAAGCAAAAATTATTTACATTCTCCCACCAAAATCAACATTTCCGATCCAAAAACAAAACAATTTCAAATATTTACAACGTTTACACAAAACTATTTACAAAATTCAAATCTAAAATACATAAATAAAATTAAAATCCAGGTCTATAAAAAAATTCAAAACACAAATAAAATTTAATCTCACAACAACACACTCAAATTATTAAATAATGGTTCATATTATAATAAAAATAAAAATAAAAATTTCAAAATGTAAAAAATTTTGATTTTGGAACACGACAATGTGTGTGTGAACACGACTTATGGCAAGAACAATGGGATATTAACCCAACAGGTAGATTCTTCCATAACATTATTGGAGTTGCTCAACTACCATATATGCCATGGAGTCCCTGGGCATAGACAGTTCTCTTGTTATTACCAAAGGTTTAATCTCCGGCAAGGTAAATATATTGTCATGTTATTTTACATTTTAATTAATTTTTTTGAAAAACTTGCGATTCTAGATGCTTACTGAAGTTAAAACTAACATCTCCGTGTGGTTCCTTGAATGTATAATCTTTTGGTGTGTTTTTGTTATTAATTTTAATGAATGTCCAACAATGAACGGACAAGATGATTTCACAAATCTAAAAGGAATCAGTTTAGAATTATAAAGTTTAGTTTTTATGTACAAAGGTATTAAATTTTAAAGTAACGATTTGCCGCCAAAATTTAAATAAGTAAGTGATTGAAATTTTGAAAAGGATAAAAAAATAACATCTCAATATACATGCGGAATGTATCTGAGAACGGGCAAGACACTCCTGGACATATCCTGTATCATTGTCAATGGCCATATTGGATAATTCTTACTTTTGAAAACTGCATCCTTATCAACTTGGAGTCTATCCTTGAGCAACTATGGCTTTTTAATTTATTAAACTTTTGTGTATTTCTAATAAATTTTTAACTGTATTTTAATATCTAATTTGGCCAATAAGTTGACTCCTAAAATGCAGTCCATAGACATCTCGTTCATAATCATTATGCAATCAGTAAAAGCCTTTTCCCCTACCTCAATCGTAACCATTAAAGATTTGTTTATTTTTGAAAATTCTTTGTTGTTCACGGTAATTAAATCTATTGGGTTGGTTTTTATTATTCTTTCTTAATCAAGGACACCTCTGCCCATGTATCCAATAACGCTTTGTTTGTTTATTTATTTATTTATTAATTTATTTATTGGTGCTTTTATATATTGTCATATTCAAAAAGTAGTTAAATAGAAGTTGATGATAATTGTTTAATTTTTGTATAAAAATTTTGTGTTAAAAAAATTTTGTGTTAAAAAAATTTTAATCGTTCTGTATAGCGGGTAATTGTAATATTTTACTTCTATTTAATTTGTTTAACAAATTATTTTTAACACCCAGGTTATGGGTTAAACGTATTTGTAATTATTCGTTATTGGTTTTTATCACAATTTTATTTGGTCGTCGTAGTAAAATGGAGTTTATCAATATTGGAAATCATTTCTTATCCGCATACGGTTCCAATATTGTGTTTCTGGTTTTGCTATGACGCCGCTTTATCTGTCATCTGTTTAGAAGATTTGGGATTTGAAACATTATTATCATTTAAGATCAATAGTCCGAAGAATGGTTATTTTTTATTATGGATTTCGATGCCCAATGGTTGTTTTTTATTCACAAGAGGATGTATCCTTGTGAATGTGTAGTACCAAGTGGATCGAGATTAATTTAATTTAGAGAACCAAACTTCGTGGATTTATCGTTTTGTTGTTTCAAAAACTTTTCAATCCCGGACGTGGATTTACGTTTTTTTTATTTGGGATGGTACACCTCGATTTCAAGCGGATGATTTGATTTTTATAAAGATGTTTCAGTAGAGATTAATTGAGTTTGCAGTCACACTTTCTCGGTTGATGAGTATTGGTAGTTGGTAGTACTGCGTTCAGAGTAAGTCTCATAGAGATGCATATGCTAATTTTAAATGATGCTGTATGCCAGGTTCTATTTGTAAGTCAATTATCCCGAGATAATGAAATCCGGTGTGCAATTAATCTTTGTTGGGCATAACTTTTTTTGTTGAGTTATCCTCTTCAGGGATACTCAACTGTTTTTTTTTAACTTGACTGAATCTACCCCTCAGGTGGATGTCAGTTCTTTACTTTTGTATTTTTTTATTTTTGTTTTCTAGTTTGTAATCCTCAATTACTTTTAAAGCTTTACTTTATCCTTATATGTATGTTATATGTTTCGTTTTGATTAGTGAATTAATTAAACTTGTCGACATCTTTTATTTCTATCTGTGTTAATGCAATAAATCGACTCTTGTTTTCTTTTTAGTTTTCATTTAGCTGAGTTTAGATTTGATTATGAAGAACTTTTTGTTACGAACCCACGATGTTTTTCGAAAAACCCACACTCTCGAGAACTGCGTTTTAAATAACAGAGTTAGCTAACACGTACCTACAGTCCATCTACGGTTAAGCAAGTGGCAGATGTAGTGGAATTTTGAGCAATTTACGCTACAATACATCGATTACCGTGCGCGGATTATCCGTGCTGCAGTTTAGTGTATCTTTCTGTGTTATACATAATATGAAATTTTGCTGAATTTATTGTTTTGTACAAATGACTTATACAAAAATGTACTTAAATGTTAATTTCATCTAAATTTTCTACTTACCTACTTTCCTTAATTTAGGTAAAAGTCAAAAACAAACAAAATTAACTTATTTTTTCAAAAAGAACTTTTTAATTATTATGTTCCTAGTTTGTAATCTACTATACAATAAGTATATTTTGTGATATTAACAATATACATCAATTATTATTATCCGTGTTTTTCAATTATCCGTGCGGAGCACGGTTTCAGTCGGCCCGGATAATCGAGATTCTACTGTAATAATATTTGATTCAAGAAGCGAACAACAATATAGGTACACATAAAACATACAAAAAAGAAAATGGGAAAACCTGAAAATCAATCGGCTAACTCGAAAATGTGTAGAAATTTCTGCGGTGCGTGCAGAGGAGATAGGACAAGTGGCAATTACACTTGTCCGTTTTGTACGGAAAATATTAGCGAAATTACAATAGTGCCAAAAGTGGATAAATGCTGAGTGACTCGATATGTTTTTGATGATAATACTATGGAAAATATATGCATTTCTATTAAGCATGCCAACATACCTGATATTTTAATGCATTTCTCCGTATTATTTTTATCTAATTTCTTTATAAATATGTAAAAAATAATTGATAATTTGTTATACTCCGACAAAAACTACAACTAAAAATTGTTTTATTATTTAAAAAAAAGAGTTAGTTAGTAGCCATCGTAGGGTGCAGACGTGTTTTAAGGTAAAGATTGATTAAATTGCATTACTATGGAAAACAATAAAATCGCTATTGAGCTAAAAAAAGCTATTAAAAGAAGAATATTGGTAGAAGAATTAATTAATGGAGAAATGGCACGACGATACGATTTTATAAGAGTCGCAAATTCAAGAAACCAAGGTCGAATTGGAACAAAACGAACTTTTAATAGCCGAAACCTACCAACCCACAATTTTCGAAAAATGAGTTAATTACGAAAATGAACTTATTATAAACTATTCTTTGACCTGAAAAATCCTAGATAAAATTCAACAAGCCTATATGGATTTGATCTAGATATTCATTATTTTGCTTAACCCTTCGTTGGTACACATGTGAGCGAAACGCTCACATGAATAAGATTTCGACCGTCAATCCTATAAATGATGTCGAATTAATCTGATACTATTAATACCTTCAAATGACATGTCTACAAATATTGACAAAAATAAATTATAGCGCTATTTGCCGTTCCGTCATAGTTATCGTCTTACAAAGTTGACAACTCCGATAAAATGAGCTTCGCTCAATATTTTTATCACCGTCGTACGTACACGTGTTTCTATTTTTTCAATTCATCATGGCCAATAAATTAATTTCGTAGTTGGAGGAGACCGAAAAACAATTTTTTGGAAGTCTGATAGTGATATTTCTGAACCTACATCTAAGCATTAGTACACAATAATCAAATACTCCGCAAACATCTCGTTGGAGAATAACACAAAATTATTTCGAGTACATACAAAACATATTTACATTTTTAATGAAGGGTAAAAATATACATATTTCTATGTACGATTGGACATTCTAAGTTGATCGAGCAATTAATAATGATATAAAAATAACGTGTCAGCGCTTCGCTCACAGTGTACCAATCGCGTTAAAAAATGAAGTATACCAACGACGGGTTAAAACTACCAACCCACATAATTTGAGTATTTTGGTACAAACTCAGGAAATAGTATTTTTGGCTTAAAGATAACTTATAAATAAGTGACTTTTTGATATAAAAGCACTTTCACAACTGTCTTTCACATTTTACTACCTAATACGATTTTTAAAATTAAATCTTATTTATTTATTTTCGCAATAAGTGTTTTATTGGGTTGGTAGGTTTCTGCTTAACTACGTCCAATTGATGCAAGAGCTATTAGCTGAAAAATCCGTATATGCAACAAACTACTGCTTGACAAAATCGACACAATTGAAGCAAATAACTCGTACATGAATATACGCGAATTTACCAGTGATTTTCCTACCTTAAATATAGGCAACCTGTATCGTAGGCAAGGAAAACCTTCGAAAGTAACCTCAATAAAACGAAACACCCGAATGCGAAAGCTATCGCTCAACCAAAGAATAATCAAGCTACAACAAAAACCATACTTGATGAGGTTAAAGAAGAATGGTGGAGAAAAATGTATAAAAGTTGCTCAAGACCAAGCCGGTGGTACTAGGATAGTTAATATTATTGAACAAAAAATCAAGTACCGTTGGTGTTCAACGTTGGCAATCAAGGTCATTTACTAACTAATAATACTAACGATAATGAATTTAAGGTTGTTATGGTCGTGACCATTTTAAGTCGCGCATGACTCATCGAGAAAAAGCGCAAAATTTAAAGTATTTTTATTTTCTGTCACTTTTCTAATAGTTACTTCTTGTATGCGCAAGACAAAGAAAACCAAATTTTATGCGTTGGATCTCATTGCATAAAACGATTAGTCATGCTTGAGTTAAAATGGTTACGACTATAATTACGGACAACGCAAGGTGAATGTAGGCTCCTCTGATGGTACAGCTGATTTTTGTGGTGAGAACAAGAAATGTTGGTAGCACATCCCAAGCAACCGAAACATCGTTATTATCGTATGGTACCTCTTCCGAAGATCAACATTGCTTGTAGTTTTGGGGATCTACGACCTATCAGCATCTTACCTGCTCTCTCGAAGGTACTTGAATCTTTCATCCATTTTCAACTGCTTGAGCACATTCAAAAATTTGACGTCCTTCCTAACACCCAATCGGGATTTCGCTCTGGATATAGCACTTCTACTGCTCTGTCTAGGAATGATGAGATTAGCAACATTAATAACTCTAAAGCTTTTGAAATAATTGATCACGATCCTTTAAATGCTAAGTTGGTGTACTATGGATGCGCTGAGTCGGTACTGAAATTACTCGGCGACTACCTGGTTGGTGTTCCCTAAAGAAGTTTACTGGATCCACTTTTTTTCGTGATTTTCACAGCTGACCTTTCCATAGTTTTACCAGAAGGCACCAGTTCTCATTAGTATGTAGATGATGCTCAGATAAATATTTCAGGCAAACCGTCGCGTCGTCTATTAATGATATAGTCCGAGACATGAATGTTTGTCTTGAACTGGTGCAGTGTGTGGGTTTCAGTGGGAGATTCCCACATCGCGCTGAAGCTAGTGATATATATGTCGTAGATGTTCTTTATTTGACAAACCCTCTGCAACAGTAAAATCGACCCCCAAGTACGAAAATGCCCCATCTACTATGTAGTTACGCAATGTAGAGTTTTTGACTTTAACTATAATGTCCTCAGCGACCCAAGTCTTTCTGGAACCCCCCCCCCACCCTGATACTGAACACGGCACTTTTTGTGATTAAAATTTTAAGTCTGTAATAAATTGAGGTTGGCCGTAATCAAATAAAGACGATTGCTAAAATATAAATAAATATATTCTGCACCAACAATCTAACACCATGTTAGGATTCGTCCTGCTACATGTAATTTTCAATGCCAACATGGAAAGCATAGCTGTGTTACCAACATAAAACAATTTATATACAATATATTACAATATCCTCCCCTCACAAAAAAAATTTATTTTTTTACAAATATAATACATCATAATATAATACAAGTTATTCATAACCTAAGCGATCAGGTTTTACGATCATCGTCTATGACGATGCTTAGCAATACTATATGGACTGTTATTGGTGTCATTTAATATTACATCATTATTACTATTACTAACAATTACATCATCCTTTGTTTTACTGTCAGTAACCCTATCTTTAGTTGTGTCAACAATATCAGTATCAAAATCATCTTTGAAATCATTAGAATCTAACTTAGTCTTAATTTTATTTGAATCGGGTTTATCTTCGGAACTAGCATTCACTATTTGGTCTATATGGCGTTTCCAAATAACATCTAATGATGGAATATAACATACATAAATTTTAATGCCTAAAACACCGACGATCTTCCCTTCAATCCAAGGTCTATCCGCAGAGCGGTAATCTTTTACGTAAACCTTATCGCCAATATTTAACGCAATCTGCCTTGTACCTTTAAAATGTTCCACTTGACTTTCGTTGCGTTGATTATGTATCGAAAATTTATTCCTTAATTCGCGACCGAATATTAATTTCGAAGGTGTTTCTTGTGTGGTACTGTGAGGAGTTGTACGATAACTAAATAAATACCTATTAATAATAGTAGGATATGACTCATTAGCATTCTTCAAATCTAGTAATACTTTCTTTAAACCGCTTTTAAAACTTTTAACAGCATTTTGCTGTTAAAAAAGCTGAAGCTGCGTGGTACGGAGGGCTAGTTTTATGTTTAATATTATTTTTGACACAAAAATCTTCGAATTCATTCGATGTAAATGCACTACCATTATCACTTACAATAACTTTGGGTAATCCAAATCTCGCGAAAATTTCCCTTAAAATTTCTGTAGTTTCTTTACTGTTCGCGTTCTTAACTTCAAACACCTCTGGCCATTTTGTAAAAGTATCAGTTAAAATTAAAAACATTTTATTTTAAATGGTCCTAAAAAATCTATATGAAGTCTTTCAAATGGCATTGTAGTACTACTCCATGGTTTTAATGGTGTTTTGTTAGGTATTGGTCTATTTTCTGAACATATTGAACATGATTTACTTAAATTTTCGATATCCTTATCGAGACCAGGCCACCAAAAATATTGCCTTGCTTTGGCCTTCATTTTGGATGCCCCAAAATGTGTATCATGAAGTTGTTCTAAAATTTGTGACCTAAATTTTTTAGGAATCACAGCTCTGTAACCCCACATCAAAATTCCTTGTTCCACAGTTAATTCGTTACGCCTAATATAAAAATTATTTACAACTTCATTATTGGAAGTTGGCCAACCATTGTTAACATAAAAAATTACTTTTGAGATTTCGGGATCTCTTCTAGATTCGATTTGAATTTTCTTAGTGTCAATTGTAAAATTAACTTGACAAAATTTAAATAACTATACTCATTTTCGGTTTCCGCACTCTCAATTAACTTCAAAGGTAAACGTGATATAAGGTGTCTGCACTAACTTTTTCATTCCCTTTTATGAATTTAATGTTAAACTGAAAACTGCTTAAATATAAACTCCATCTCTGTAGCCTACTAGTAGCCATTGATGGCATTCCCTTTTTGTTCCCAAAAATAGTCAACAAAGGTTTGTGATCTGTAAGTAAGTCAAATTTCCTACCCATTAAATATTGTGAAAATTTATTTACACCATAATAAATTGCTAATGCTTCTTTATCAACCATTGACTAATTTTTTTCAGCATTAGTTAAAACTCGGGACACAAAAGCAATTGGTCTTTCATCACCATTTGGAAAAGTATGACTAATTACCGCTCCTATACCCTGACCAGACGCATCACATTTTAAATTTACTGGTAGATTTTGATCAATAGCAGCTAAGTTTTTTATAAATTTACCGTAATAATTAACCATACCAGCAAAGCTTTTAACTTCCGACACATTCGCTGGCCGTGATACATCCAAAATTGCCTTAACTTTTTCTGTATCCTTTTTAATACCCTCAGAGGTAATAATAAAACCTAAATATTTAATTTCAGTCTTTAAAAATTCGCATTTATTTTTACTTAATGTAAACTCTGCGTCATTTAGTCTACCCAGAACCATTTTCAGCCTTTGAAAATATTCTTGGAGATCTTTACCGGATACAATAATATCGTCTAGATAAGAACCAACCCCCTCGATATGTTGTATCGTCTTTTCGATAGTTTTCTGAAATACAGCGCAAGCTGATTTGGTACCAAACGGTAAGCGATTTTAAAAATTCCTTATGTATGCTCCAAGCTAATATGAGACCTGTATCTTCGTCTACCTGTAGCTGATTATATGCTTGGCTTAAATCCAACCTGGTAAAATATTTCCCCCCCTGCACTATCATAAACAGTTCCTCTACTCGCGGTATGGGGTGGTAAATGTCTTTTAAATGTTTGTTGACGGTAACTACTAGTTTCAACTCTCGTGATAACACCTAATTTCTCCAATCGCTCTAACTCGTCTTCAACTTTCTTTTTAAAAGCAAAAGGCAGATTTCGTGGTTTCAAAAAAATTGGAGAACTTTCCGGATTAACTTCCAGTCTAATTTTTTTGAAATTTATAACAACCTATTCCACCAGCGTATAAACCACTGAATTCTTCAAAAAGACGGTCTAATGTTAAAGGTTTCTGTGGCGACTGTGATAATATTTGTAATAATGGATACACCAGCACACATTATAATTATAAAATAATAAGTATTGCAATTGCATTACAAAGTTCCTTTTATACGAACAATTTGTAATACTTAATTAATTTAATTCAATATGACGTACAAAATATAGCCCAGAATACCAACTATCTTATAAAATAATCACTGTTTATTTCAAACGCTAGGCGAGAAAAACAGCTTTTCAAGCCGTATTTGAAATATGCAATTGAACACTTGCCTGACAGAAGCGTAAAAAAATATTTATAACTTTTGTGATGGTGGTGGGAAACCTTCGAATAGATGGCAGAAACCTTATCTTTACATAAAGGAAAAAAGAAGAAGCAGGTTAAACGACATTAAATGAAATCCGTAACAAAATTAAATAAAAAACATATCTGTATCTAATTAAAGATTTTATTGTGACTTATTCAAATTGTAAAGGTAGGTACATCTAACTTACAATTTATTTAAACAAGTAATATTTCACACGAAGTCGAAACAAGCCACCCATATTTTAACCATGACGTTTCGTTGGTGTAGCAATAGGACGATATATTTTAAGAAACATAGCTCCCGAACCAAATATTTTATCACGATAAATGCCATCGACATCATATCGGTATTCACCAGTTGGTAAGAAAGACGGAAATCGAGATTCGTCAGGATAAAAATTGCAGAGTGTATAGGTGGTATCCTACCAAAAATATTATTTAGAGTATTTAATAACATTTTATCAGTTTAAAAAAATTGTTACTTTGACAAATTGACATGAAGTCATATTTCCACATTTCAAAATGTTTTGTATTCCCAATATATTTGAAGCAATACTTTTACACATATTTACTTGAAATCTTGATCCGGGGAGTTGGCGATATTCATTACTAAGAAATTTATTAAATTGGACTAGTATCTAAAACAATTCCAAAAGCAAAAATAAATTCTGAACGAATATCTACTATTTATAAAAGTTTCTTTCTGTGCAGTACATACCTCCACTTCATTACCCAAGTTCACTTTTGAGTTAAACGAGATATTCACAACTGGTTGTGTTCGATTATATTTAACAGTTTTAACTTCCAAAAAATTGAGAAAAGATTTATTATAATTAATCAATTCGATTCTTTGAAAATCGATCTTGAAATCTGTTTGATGAAACTTTGAATAAAAGTCATCATTTTTTGTAAAATTTGGAGATATTAAAAATATTATTGCAAAATATAATAATTTTTTGTACTTGAACATTTCTGTACAAATAATGTATTATTGTGCATTGTAAAAATTATATTCCTGCAATATTTTTTGTTTCCGAAATCAATTAAGTCGTTGATCATTAAGGGGAGGCCATTAAGGATAATTAAAATTGAAGGTTTTCGCTAATGGTGACATGGTATAATAGTTAAGCGCTAATTATAACAAACACGAACTTGAAAGTGTTCTATAGCAGTTACAAAAACAACAAAAAAGCTCAAAAAATCCTAAAAGACAAAGTAGGTGGAGAAGCCGTGAGAGACCTGGTAGGACTCAAGAAAAGATTTGCAATCAGAGACACAGAGGATCTCTCAACAATAGAGGAAACTAAGGAGGATCTCCGAAGAGTGGCACCGGATGAGAACCTGATTCTCATTTTGTAGTTAAAACACAAATAAAAACAGTTAAAGTAACTAATTCTAAAAAAAAATATTGCAACTACTTATATTTTACTTTATTTAACACTTTAAATGTTGACACAAATCTGAATACTTTTGACACAATTTTGATTCCATCAAATGAAATTGTAACCATCTCAAACACAATCCAGAGATCTTCCTATACAGATTTAATAGGTTTAGAAAATATTAGATTTTAGATATTAGAAAATCACCCTTAAAAAGCGTGTCATCTTCAGAGAATTAAAAAATTCGTATAACCTCAACGGAAACTCGAGAAGAAGACGAGCAATTCATACCTCTTTACGGAGAAGATTTTGATCAAGATCGTCTTTTCTTGCACCGAGATGTCTCTCGACGCCATGAAAAGTCAAAATGAAGCCGTGACCACCTTTACGGACGCTTTTAACCAAATAAAACGGCAAAAAAATGCACCTCACAACTATTTTGCATGAATTTTTTTTCTGTTCTGTCGCGTGGCGTTGACCATACAGGTGACATCTGATGAAGCTGAACGTTCGTTCTCATGGCTCCGACAAACGAAAACGTCAAAGCATCTCAACGACCTATGTCTGCTTGCAGTGCATAGGGAGAAGATGGAAGCTATTGATTGCGATGAAATTGCTAATCAGTTTATAATAAGATCAGCCGTACGCAGCAACACATTTTATATGAAGAGGACGTAGACTAATATGTAATATTAACTGTCATTTATTATTATCATCACTTCTTATTTGTATAATATTAATAGACACCGTCATAAACTTTCAACCAAAAAAAACATTAAAATACAAAAAAAACACATTTTCCACAGATTTCCCCATCCCATTTTTGGAAATTCGAAAACTGCATATTGTGCCCGATGTGTGCTACGGTGTGCCGTTTTTTTTTTGATTTTATAGAGATTGCTTATTTTGGGGTAGAAGTTAGCCCCGCCATTTTCGATGATTCTAAAAATCAAAATTGTATTGGATTATACTGGACTTGTGCCGTTGTGTGCCGTAAATTATAAAATTTTATAATTTTATAATATAATAAATATATTTATATATATATCCTGTGTTAAGCTGCTCGACCACCAGATCATCATACGAAATTCCAGCACATCCAGAACGAATGTGGTTCTTCACAACCGTGGAATCGACATGTAAATTTGCCCTACGCACGTATATCCACATAAACCTCGGTACTGCAGTCAACGATGTCCCGTCAGATGGAGCGGGGCCCGTATTGAATTTCCTGGAAGAGTTATTACTGTTACAATATTATTAATTATTATAAATAGTAATAAGATGTGAGTATCGAATAAGTCTATTAGGAGGGAATGCACCAGCGTCCCAGGCCAGATGTGTAGATTTAAGAATATAAAAAGCGAATTTAACAAATTGCGGGAATAAATAATCCATAAATCCTATGTCACATTACCCTTCCAAATCCCTGTAATTTCCAATAACAATGAAATAAACATATTTTAATAACAAGTCCTATATGTACTAATCTTTTTCTCTGTTTTAGAAGAACGACATCTATGTAGTACGGGCGTATATAAGGATAAGATGTATCCAAGGTCAGTCATTAATAACACAAATGATAATAAAGCATGGATACTTAAATTGTAGACATGATAGCCTGTGACGGGCTCAAATTGCCCTAAGTCTCAAAATTGATAGCGGGGAATGGCTATCCGCTCCGACACACAGGATTGCCGCTGGCTAGAGTCGGCGAGGTCGTGGGTCGCTGAAAAACAAGGAAATCCTGGGTCCAAGTAAACGATGTTCCTCAAAGGATCTTCAAGAGTCGTCAAAATCGAGAGGGCGCCACTCGAGCAAATGTCACTAAATCTTACCTTGAGTTGAGTTCGGCTCGAGATGGAATCTTCAACTAAATATGATTTTGGGCAGGTAGATTCAATAGAAGGATATGTCAATGAAAAATTAATAAAATTTAAGGAAAGGTTAATTAATGACAAAAACAAATGATTAAAAATATAGTTGGTGAATAATTTGCAAAAGTACCACAAACGAAATCTTAAAAGTTGATAATAGTTTTGGTTTCCGGACAGTTATAATGCTTAAAATTAAATGAATGATGAGATGAAGTTTAACATTAATTTTCAATACCTGTAAATAACATAATTTTTCACATAATATGTTGTCGTAACATTAAAAATTTAATACAATAAAATGTTGCCTTAGAGATACAACCCAATTAACACAATAGAATTTTTGAAATAATATTTTGAAGATAATCAAATAATTAAAATAGCAAGCATACAAAATAATACTTTGTATCCCCGACTCGTAGAGGTGTCGTAAAGAGCCTGAACACAAAATAATTGCAACGATGACCTCCAACGAGTCAAGTCAAAGTTTTGCAGTGTTAGTCAAAAGCAATTAAGATTAACTAAAAATACGTTTGGCATGGAGCACTTCAATTTATTTCGGTAGTGAAATCAAAATTATTGTCAATTGAAGGAGAATTAAATTCCAAGAGACTTAACGACGCAATGTATCGGTGGCACTAAACTAAATAACATGAAAGTTAAAAGTTGGTTTCTTAAAATTTTGAAAGTTACTTAGGTCGGTTAAAAAAATGCAAAAACCGGAAATCACAATTGCTGGGGATGGTTCAAACCAGCACGGTCACTGGATGACGTCACAACGGAAATTTTTGGGAGAAATTCAATACCAGGTGGACCGTTAATTGTTGGTAAAATCAAATTTCGAGGAATGTTAATTAAAAGAATCGTAGGCACTTACAGTTGTGTAGAGTACGAGCGGATTAACGTTGAAAATTAAACAAGATAGACGCTGAACAACGTGGTTGAATGATGAAATCTGCAATCATCGCCTCACGGGGTTGCAAATGAGAATACGAAGACTACCTCCAGATCTTAGCATGTATTGTGGCGTCATCTAGCATCAACTTCTGATATTTTCTCCTGTCAAAATTCAAAATCATGTTGATTATAGAGGTTTTATAATAACCTATAAATTCAACTTAATTATAAATTATTTTTTGTTCGAGATAAATGTGTCAAATATAGTAAAAAGTGAAAATTGTGTGCAATAATTATTCTTTTCTACCTCATCTTGAATAGATTGTATTTTAGAATCCACTTAAAATTTTTAACTGTTTGTGTTGTTGAACAAATTAATCTTGACCTTATGTGTAGGCCAATACTGTCTTAGTTTACCAGTACGTTGTATTCAGTAAATATTTAACTACAGGTCATGTTTACAAAACATTTAGATTTACGATAAGCAAAAGTTTGTTAGAACTGGTAACAGCCTAACACCACCATATTTATGATAAGTAAAAACTATTTATCAAGAAAACAATAATTTATTTACAATAACCGACAGAATTTATTTACAACAATCGTTATAAATTATTTAAATCAAAGGTATACTTTTGTTATTATAAAAGTATTTTTTATTTCTTAGCAAACCTCTCCTTTTAGCTACAATAATTCTCTGGTACCAAACAAAAAGAACTTAATTTTGCTTTTTACTGAAGGTTAAGTCTGTTTTATATTATTATTAAGAACTAACTATAATATTTCTTGTTAATATATGATTTATAACATAAAATGATCTATTTAAATCGTACCACGTAGTCGACAATAATTTATCCTAAACAGTAAAAAAGAAATTAACCACTTTCAGACTCGAGTTCTTTTTATTTTGCATCAGAAAATTTATATTGCATTACCAAGACTCGCCACGTGGAGGCTGGATTAGGAATTATTTTAGAGTCTCGTCTGAAACCGACATTAAATAATGCCAAAAATCATTTTAAAGAAAAACATAAAATACACATGGAAAATAAAAAGGATACCATCTATTCTTTTCTTTGCTTCTTTTGCGGTTGAGGATAACATGTTTGCTTCTCCATTTTTCTTTTTGTGGAAGTATTTCCTTGGAATTTCATAACATCCGACGTTAGTTGAACAGCAAGTTTCTTGAAATCTGTAAGATCTAATTTAATATCATTTTTTAAGTTTTTAAAATATATATCCTTGTAAGTTTCAACATCTATATTTTCTATCTTCTCGCAATCTTGACATTTTTCTTCTAAGAATTTATTTGCAGCTTCCTGTAACTTGAATTTTTCTTCACTTGTTTCTTGAATACAAAAAGTCCCTGATTCTTCATTTTCTGCCTCTTCATCTAAAACAGATTTCGCAAGCACCCCTCTTTCATACAAAGACACCATGTGTACATGCTTGCACATGACATTTTTCACTGAGTACTCCAGGCATTCACATACGTACTTATGCTTGCAAATTTGACATACCCTACATTTTAAACTCACACAACTGCATACACCAACTTCACCATACACAACCGAATAAAAGTTCTCACCTGGTACTGAAGACCTTACCTGAAATTTTCCAAATTCTGTTATCTTCACATCATCATTCAAATTTTGTTGTTCCGCTTTCTTGTGTGCCTTGGCAATTTGTCGGTCTTGATAACTATTTGAATTTGGACGTTCCATATTTGCGATTGTTTTCCACATTTTTCTATCCACAGCATCATCGAAGGCATCACACAATCTTTCTATTGAACTTGTTGCATTGCGGGTTAGTAATTCTTTAAAAATTGAGGATAAACATATACATTAATAACCACTATTAAGCATTATTATTTATAGTTAAATTTAAAAAGAAGCATATTATAAATATAATTATTAAGGAAAACACAATCGTTACCAAAAACTTGTACTTTCAAATTTGATGAAAGTTTATTGTAAGAACTATTATTATTAAATATATATATAGGTACTTATTATTACTTTTCAAAAAATTGTTAAAACTTTCCAGTGCCATGTTTGTATTAATACCAGCATGGAGTCGATAACAATATGCCCACTTTTTCTCGGTTTCTTCATCTTTAAAATACATCCTAAAAACCATTGTGTAAATTATTATTTTCGGATATAAAATTGAAGTAATTAAAATAATGTATTGTTTTAACCTTCATAAACCCGAGCGGGGTACAGCTGTACCCCAGACATGAATTCCTGGGTATATTTTGTAAAATAATTTTTTATTATTTATTATTAAATTGTATTTTTAAATAATGTAAGTTTTTAACCACGGGTTTATGAAGGTTAATACCAATCTACAGTAATCTCGGTGATCCGAACACATGCACTAATCTGATCATCCAGTAATCCGAACAAAAGAAGAAAAACTCAGTAGTCTGCACAAATAGTTATAATCCAAACTCAAATAAGTTGTGATTATAACTATTTGTGCGGACTACTGAGTTTTTTTTGTACATTGAATATTAAAGATACTGTTAAAAAGTAATAATTCTTACTTTTGAAGATAATTTAAAAATTGAAATTCATTTTCGTCTGCAAGTTTCTTCAAGTAAGCATTCTTCAAGGCTATAAAACGTTCTTCTTTGGTGGCCATCATAATCTGTCGCAAGTCCTTTCCCATATTACTTTGAATTGATTTGTTGTTAATTTTTGGTTTCCCTCGTTGATTCCAATTTTTCAAAACATGCCACGTACACAACAGTCTTCTTGGTGAATTGCCCATAATTGTTTTCCATGCTTCGTGGTATTTTGCATCGCCATCACTCATAAAATATTCTGGTATTATTTCTTCTCCAATGCGGTCCTTTAATGCCTTTAAAAATACCTCTTGAATAAAGCGGTCTTGCCTATAAATATAATTACAAATTTATATTGTAGTTAAAAATACAGTTACAAATTTTCTTATAAATTAAAAATATTAAAATTAGCAAATAGTAGATATATTCAAAAAAAAAAATTGAAGGTAAAGTCACTTCTAATATATTTCAAAAAAGCTTTTGATAGTGGTAGTTGTATTTCTTAAGTCTTTGAAGCTAATAATTTACATAGTTTAAAATATTTAAGTACCTAAGCTTTACCTGTTCGATAAAAAGAAGGCTACAGGGAAACCCATATCTTCGTGATCTTTCACCATCATAACGGTAAGGTCATATTTTTTATAATTCGTACAGTGGGTTCCATCTATACAAATTATACGACTGAATTGCTTGAGCTTCTGTTCCATTGTGTTGTTCATAAATCCTAAGGCAAAATCTGTTTCTTTAAGTAATGGATGTGAATCACCTACAAAAACCACCACCAACCTGATTTAATACATTGTTTAACCCAATACCACTACAGAATCCAATTACCTCACATTAATTACATATTAGAAATATAAACAATAAATTCCACCTCATTAATATTACACCAAACCCCCAACGAAAATCTTTACACATATTAGCCATTGCGATAGTATAATTTGTTATAATTACCTACCAATTTTTGTAAATAAAAATGCATAGTTCCTGCCATCCGAATTCCATTCCTGTACCTTAATAGATGTAGCGATAGAATCGTTTGGGTCTCTTTTTATTCCAATTCCATTTTTTTTCTTTTGATATTTTAGGTCATCTATTTGCAATAAGTTGATTCGTTCCATTTTACCATTCTTCACTTTTTGGGCGTGTCTTACAATCCTATCCAACGATACACCAGCTCTCAATTTTTCACCAATTTCATTCTGTTCTTCAGGTGTCAAACGTCGAGTTCGAAGTTCATTTTTATGTCCAACGTGTGTTTTAATGAAACGAACTTCAACTTTACCTAAATGTAAAAAGCAAATAATAAAAAATTAAATTATGAGATCAAGTTACCTTCATTGTAAAATTGTGCTGTTATCCTTGAAGGACAAACACCATTAATTTTAATGCTCCCTCCTTTTTTCATTAAATATTTGGTGCAATTACTTTTAAATGCTGCAATGAAATCATAATTATTATTATTATTATTATCATCATCATCATCATCAGTTCAACTATAATTATTTTGAGTAGGTAATACTAACCATATGTATAGCTACGATTGCAGTTGTAACTCTTTATAGTCTTACAGTTTTCCTTCCAAGTCCTATCCTTGATGTAATCAACATTTCGGTACTCTAATTTCATCCAATTTTCAAAATCTTCAAGGTTAGAGAATGTTGATTGTTCTTCTTCTATCACTACATTGTGTTGATCTCTAAAATGTTTAATTAATGCAATAGAACTAGCCATACCTTGCTTATCTTCATCGACACAGAGTGGACAATACTATATACGGCTAGTTCTATCTTGAATTTGTGCTTCGGAGGGATGGATCTTCCTGATATGTTTATTTTTCGCAGAGGTGTTAATATAATTTTTCAAGCAATGAGGACAAGTAGCGCTAAAAGAAAGAATTAGATATAGCTATATCCTACATATTTATATACTTTATTAATAATTCTTGGTTCAACTTTAATGCTAAATGTGTACAAGTAAAAATAAACTTACCGCTCCATCGTTTCTGTTATCAAGACACCTATAAATACCTAAAACAAACTAAATAGCACTCAAAATGGTATACAATTAGTGTTTATATTAAGTTATTTATATTTTAATAGTTAAATAATAATGTTTATTTCAATATTTATAAATAAGATGAAAATAATAATTTCACCACCAACAAGTTATTTATACAGTAGCAATAAAGATTGCTATTTATTCTTTAATAGCTCTTTAATAGTTCTTAAATAGAACAACAATAAAATAATTTCACTTTGGTTAGAGAGGTTATAGCCAGTTATAGCAACACAACTTCAACACAAGCTTAAAGACAAGTAATAAAGATATTTTAAAAGGCGGCAAATAAAAGTCTTGCGCAATAGGGGCTTTATAAGTTATTATATAACCTCTAAGTATAATCAACATGATTTTGACAGGAGAAAATATCAGAAGTTAATGCTAGATGACGCCACAATACAAGCTAAGGTCTGGAGGTAGTCTTCGTATTCTTTGCAAATGGTGGTAACCAACAACTTTTTTGGATGTTAAATCAAGTAGTCCACAAAGGTTGATATTGATTTGTCAGCAATTAGGATGTTAAAATGGTTTTCCTTCAAATTTTCAAATGAAACGCAATCGACCTGGGATTGCGCAATGTTGGATAATACCTTGGAATTTGTGAATTAAATTTGCAACAAGTTCAGAATGGTTCTTGATCTGCCTAGACCATAAAGAACCCCAAAACTTAAACGGCAACACTAAAATTTTCCAAGTTTTTCAACAAAAAGGAAACCATTTCCCAACGCACAACCTTCTATGAGTGATGTTAAGACAGAACTGCTCGCTGCGGTCGATGCGCAGTTAATCGTCCAAAGGGGGAAGGGGGTTTTGCAGGTAGCTGCGTTTAATAATGAATCTGTAATTACTTAAAAATGGGCTTAATTATACTATTGACCGATAGAGGGCATAAGAATGTCCTTTACCAAATTAAAAGTGACAAAATTAAATTTTCCAAGCCTAGTGAATGTGACAATTGAACGTAATTTGGTTTGAATAAAATTTTGAACGAGCCTGAATTAAAAAAATGTCGATTAACATTACAAGCCATAGGCATCGTCGCTGATTTTCACACAAGGCGCAACAACTGTAGTTGCTGGTTAGAGGGAGCTTCCCATCTATGGTGAAACTAGATAGCCGCTAAAGGCTAGGAGCCCAGTGTCGAAAGACGGGAAGGAGTGGCTTGCCACAACTCCTAGTTTGTCCCTACCTATATAGACTATATATAGACAGCGGCATATTAATTTAATTATAGATAGACATACGAGTTTATTATCAGAATGCGAGTGGTTTGCGTACGAAGCTGGAAGATTTTTATTTGAAGTTGGTTGGTAGCGAGTTCGATGTCATTTGTATAACTGAATTGTGGTTAAATGAAAGCACCCTGGATGAAGAGCTGGTGGGGTAGTGGTGAATGGGTTGTTTTTATTACGTTCGATGGGACGGCACAGCCTACTGGAAGAGAAAGGGGTGGTGGTGCGTTTATTATCATTAAAAGTAAATATTTAGTTAAGGACGTGTTTGTATCTGACAGTGTTTTTAATGCTGTTGGAGTCACCATAGGGATGGGATCCGAATTGCTTACGATAGTATCGGTGTACATCCCCCCAAGGTCCCCTGGGGTAGTTTGCACAGAGTTCTTCCAGTTTAAGTGTACCAATTGGGTTAAAATAATAGAAGCAGATTGAAGAAGAATGGACACAGGTTAGCGTAAAACTTGAACATTCTAAGTGTTCGCACGATTTATGCGGCAATTTACTACGGATCGGAACAAACGGTGCGTTAACTGGCAATAACTGTAAAATTAAAATATTTATACTGTAATTCAATTGTTTCCTTAGCTCAAAATAAAATTTCAATATTCATTCAAAAAACCTAGTAAGATTTCTTGAAATAAAAGATTGCAATTTCACATTCATTTATTGCATAAGGTAGAATCTGAGGTTTCCATTTAGCTGTTCATTTATTGCATAATACAATAAAGTAAGTATGGGCTATTAAAGGCTTTCAGACTTTAACAGTGCAATATAATCTGTTCAATAAGCTTGCTAGGGGCCGCTATGATGGATATTGGTCGATAGTTGTCAAACCTAGCATTAGTTTCATTTTCTTTGCTGCCCAATACACCTCCTCTGCAGTTATTCGAGTAACACGGATGTTATCTTGCAAGGGTAAGACATTTACATCATCCACGGAAGACTTAAGATCATAACTACTAATATCACCAGAATATACCGAACCAAAATATAAATCGAATTTTTCAGCCTGATTATCAATAGCAACACGCAGAGTTGAAAGTAATTCAATTAATCAATTTAATCAATTTAAAAAAAAGTAATTGAATTGCTTTTAAAATGAACCTAAAGTAGTTGGTATTTGAATTATTTTAATAAAGTATTTGAGTATTTGGTAATCGGGTTTCAGATCTTTCTTTAGTAATTGAATTAATTTCTCGGTAATTGAATTACTTTTGAGTAATTGAATTACTTTCTCGGTAATTGAATTACTTTATAGGTAATTGAATAACTTTCTCAGTAATTGAATTACTTTTGAGCAATTGAGTTACTTCTTGACTTACAGAATGAAGACATGCTCTATCGTATACAAATTTAGAACATTTGGTTTTAATAAAAGCTATAATTCCAAAAAAGATAATTAACTTGTTTTTACTGTCCTCAAATGAGGACGTTGGTATACTTAATGGTTTAAAGTAACTTGTATTTTGAAATACTTGAAGTAATTAAATTACTTTTTTGCTAATTGAATTACCAACCCCCTCGGCTCCATAAATTGTCGACCAATCAGTGTTTGCAATATTATTAATTAATCCTTCCTTGTTTACTTTCTTAAAGTTATAACTGTTGTTTGGTATGCTGTTCTTGATATACTTATCCGAAGATACATTGGTATTTACTATTAAAGTTGGATGATCCTGACTAATAAATGGCATATCTTCTCTAACAATAGTGCAGTTTAAACTACCCACCCACAAGGTCCAAAGTTTTCCCGTATTCATTTAAGATATTATTGAACTGCTTTAAATTGTTCATCGCTAAATTCTGAAAATAATCTTGTGTTTGGCCCACCCAGATTCACATCATATGCAGGACCCCGAATATCACTCAAATTAAAGTCTCCAAGTAATGTGACCTTATCCGATATATAATTCAAATTTTGCTCGTAAAACTAGAAGAACTCTGTGTAAACTACCCCAGGGGACCTTGGGGGGATGTACACCGATACTATCGTACGCAATTCGGATCCCATCCCTATGGTGACTCCAACAGCATTAAAAACACTGTCGGATACAAACACGTCCTTAAGGACGTTCATGCGCTACACTAGAGTCAAATGACTACTAACCTTTTCAAAATTTATTCGGAACCATGGACTTAGAAGCTCAGGACAGGTATCTATGGATTGAAATGGCGATCTCTTAAGCGAATCACGTCAAACTATGATACCAGATGGCGCAGAATTTCATTGGCCTAATATTCGAAAGAAAGCTATGAGTTTTTATAAAAATTAATCATATTTATGACGTTTTTGAATATTTTCTTCACATAGCGTATGTTTTCAGTAATGTAATAGTAATATTTAAACAAAAAATATATATATATTTAAGAACAACAAATCACAAATACAAATAAACAATTAAAATTAGGTTTTTGAAAACTTGGATACTTTTTTCCGTTCAGCAGCAACTTTTCTTGATTCACAATTAATATGATGAGTATATTGTCTTAACCTCATCGTAATATAATAATGAATAATATAAAACAATATATCTGTTTTATGTGATACACATGGAAATGTAAACTTCACATTTTTAATCAAATCTGTAACCACTTGTTCATATACATCGGTTTGCTTGATATATTTCAACAAAGTTGATTCAATAATTTGAATTATTCCAAAAAAATGTGAGTTTGGATGTGTCAATCTTCCTAAGCTCTTAATATTTACTAGAGAAGAATACTTATTCACTGTATCAAAATTCGGATTGCAGAAAGCTGCCAAACAATTTTCGCATTTAGTGTGCTTTCTTAATTGTTTGCACAAATAGCCGGTCACATAATAATTGACACAATCTGCTGCATCGGCGAGTAAATAAGAGTGATCTAATTGAATCACATCTTCACACTCCCACTTTCCTTCTTCAATTAAATTATCCAACTTGTCTTTCAAATTTTGTTTAAAATTAATTGGATTTTTATCTTTGTAAATTTCTTTAATTTCTGCCAAAGTTATTTGCAATGGTTTATCTTCTGTATCGATCATACAATTGCCATACTTAGGTGGTTTTATTATCGAATTTAGTGACAAAATATTATACAATTGCAAAAAAGTGGGAGTGCACGGGTGATCATTTGCACCACCAGCTTGTCGAATGGTTCCAAAAAATTGCTAAAATATAAAACATAAATAATTAATTAAAATTATTAGCTCTTGAAAATACATTATAATGATAATCATATTTAAAACATAAATAATAATAGTTTACAGAAAATATTTCTTTATAAAAATTACCTCCAGAGGATCTTGGCTCATTTTGCCTGTCAATACGTATTTGTAATTACAATTATTTAATAAGTGTTCTGATAAATCAATTACAGACATTAACGTCACTCTCAAGCTTTCCGCAGTGGTGCTCGTTAAGAACTGGTCGTTTCTTATTTTATAATCCAATTTTTCACGTTCCCACTGATTTAGCCATTCCAAAGAATTTTTAAGATACTAATAAATAAAATTTATTAATTAAATTTAAAAAAACATACTTTTATTTATTGTTTATATGATACAGTAGAACCCCTCTATAACGAAAGCTCAAGGGACCAGCCTACTTCGCAAACAAAAGTCAAGAGACCGAACTTTTACTCGTTATAGCCGATTTTTCGTTATAACCGGGACTCGTTATAGAGAGGTTCTACTGTATTATATAATACCTACCTCTAAATCTTGGCTACCTATTCGAATTCCTTCCTTGGGAAACTTTCTATTTAGAGCATCAAACATGTTGTTTATTCTTACACAAAATTGTAATCGTACCTAAATAAATAATAAATTAAATTGATAATCGATAATAAAAAATAAATTGTTAACATTAGTATTGCCACCTAAAGAAAAAATATTATTAACTGGAAATGTCAATAGTTATTTTAAACACAGGAAGACTAACCTCGGTGGTAACTATAATAATAACCTCTACGTATAATAATGTCATCGATACTTACTTCTTCATCTGGAATGCCTGGAATATTATATCTTATAATTTTCGTTCGTATAATGCAATCTTCTGTAAAATGTCTTTCACAAACCCTATGACTCTCTTTCAACTCAAAATCTCGAGGAATGATTTTGTTCCATTGCCTACGTCTTTCAAGATCTCGTGGTGCAATGAACATAGAATAGGACTTTAATTTCTTCTTTTCGCTTTCATATCCACTTAAGCAATTAGGCACGACACATTTGAAACCCATTTTAAATCTAATTAAACAAAAAATACAAATTTATCGCAACTTTATATAAATCAGGTTAGAAAATACTTACAACACAAACAAACACTTTAAACTTAAAAACACTAACTTTTAACAAACCGGTAAAAAATTAAACTTTTAATAAGTGTATATTTTCTTCTTTCATATTATAATTCAATATTATTTTATTTTTTATCGGTATAAATAAACACGCATTTTGAATTTTAAAATTAATACGGCCTTGGTTGTTCAGAGCCACCTGGTGGTAACTTATTCGTTATTCGCTTAAGGAATCGAAAATTATAAGCTTTCAGGTATGAAGATGCGGGTCCTTAGGTTCTAAGTCCATGTTCGGAACTTATCAATAATATACAATGATTTATAATGTTTTATTATTCTTCCCGAATATTTTTTAGTAGTTTATTGTAAAATATCAGTTAATAAAATAAGTCATTTTTCTTTCTGTTTCTGTTGCGCGCTGTTGCTAGATTTCAATCTGGAGAAAATCTAGTACGATATTTTTAATTTAACTGATTAAAATAATAATTAATTTAAACGTTCGTCAACACCAGTTTTTTAATAGAATTACATAAACTGCATAGTTTGAAGAATATTAAGAAATTATTTATTATGGTATCTACTTTAATAATATGGTTATTATAATTATAAACACAACAAAATGCTGCTTCCCCATAAGGCTCTATGTTAAAAATTTGATTTTCAATCATTAATTACGCTCCGAAATGATCGATGAAGAGTTTTGAATTTTTGAGGATGACTATATAATTGATGATTCCAATTTTCAAAATTAAAATTTTTTATCTACTATCAAGTTTCACGCATGAACGTCCTTAACTACATCTTTACTTGTAATGATAATAAACGCACCACCACCCCTCTCCCTTCCAGTACGCTACGCCCTCCCATCGAAGCTAATAAAAACAACCCATTCACCACTACCCCACCAGCTCTCCCTCCAGGATGCTTTCATTTAACCACGATAAAGCGATTTTTTTAATCATAATTGCGTCCGCACGCGCGCGCTGCTGACAATATTGTTTTACACACACTTCGAGTTTTTCAATTGTCGCTTGTTTACTTAAATAATTAAAATAAATTTGTTATTTTTATAAACTATCTGAATCCAAGATTTGATCCTTGAACTAAAGTTTTCCCTTTTACAAATTAACTTTTGATTAATAAACTTTTTCAACAGCCCAGGTTCGATTGCTTGCTTTTGTTTAGTTTTTTTTTTCATAGTGAAAACTATAAAAACTTATTATCGACTTCCCTGCACAAATTTTGCAGGACCATGGAAATCCCTCACGTCTGCTGACTTCAAACGCCCATTGTGTTTCATCGCAATATATAATCGTATTTATAACCACGTTAAGAAGTCATTAAACGCAAACCAAGACGGTTTCTTACCGGGTAGGTCAACGGCAACTAATTTGTTTTTATTTACGCAGTAAATTTATGAATCATTTGACAACGGATCACAAGTTGATCTAATATACAGATTTTAGATAAGCGTTTGATCGGGTTGATCACGATGTTCTGCCACGAAAGCTTTACAGCTTCGGCTTGGTAGCACTGTTGCCGTTGATTGCTTCCTACCTTAAAGGAAGAACATTTAGGGTGTCGTTTTTTTTTATAACAACCTAACAAAATAAGAAATAAAAATGAAACTCTTGAAAAAAAAATTAATCACGGCTTAGCTCAGTTAAAAAAATAAATTTTATTTCCTCTGATTTCAAATTAAACAGAATATCAAGAAGAATTTACGATGTTACTATCATTCATGAACAATGTTGATTTTAAAATTTACAGTCTGACATCTAGTTTAGCTCTACAAAATTTTACTTGATAAACAATATTTCCAATTTGCTGATTACAAATCAAAAACGAACAATGAGGTGGTGCTACTATTGAAAACTCGAGTCTCATTTAACTCAAAATCTCCTATACCTCGAATTTTCAATATGCAACGAGATGATACAAAAAATGAATGAAATAAATACGTAATGTTCTGTGTTTAAGTTAAACTTTAATTTCAAACAATCTTACCGATACTAAGTGTTGTTTTCAATTTTTCTTCATGAATTCACTATTGTTTTTTTTATTCATGTCCACCTCTTGAATTTAGTACCGCAGAATTTCTGAATTTCCACATACGTTTGACCTGGATTCAATTCAAAATCAAATTTCCAATTTTTCCAAACAATTCAAAAAATTTAACTTCTTCCAAATTAATTTTAAAATCATGTGACATCTTCTTTTTACAAAAAAATCCGATACGTATACTTTACAATAATGATCCCATTCACAATAATATCATTAACCACCATTTAATTTATAAGTTACGTTATAATTTTTCCAATAATTCTTCTTATAGATCATTTTAATTTCAAATCACGCCAATTCTTGCCAATTAATTTTTTATCGGACCATAATTCCATTTTTCATTCTCTGTACTACCAACCTCTACCTTTTCGTGGAACCAAATTAAAAAAATTTCATATCGGTAGTTGCAAAAAATTTTTAACACTTTACTTTTATTACAGAACAACCTCACTCTTACAAAGTTAAAATTTCTCAAAAGAAATTTTATTAAATTAGAAATATTGTTCTCTATTTTCAAAATTAAAAATAATTTATAAACAAACTTTTGGGCATCGAGATATCAGGAATGTATCAGTAAAGAACGCAAACTCTGACTCGCAATTGATTTCATAAATGACAGCAAAATTCGCAAAATTGTTCTCGACAATAATTTAAAATTCCAAAAGATACAACTTAAAATTTATTTTAATATTTTCAGGACATGACAATACATGACAATATATATAAATATATTATAAATAAATAATAAATACATGACATGACAATAATTGGGTTAAGAAATCATCAAAGTTTTTTTTTTCATTGCCTCTTTAAAACAAGTATGTCTCACATGGACTTAAATACGAAGACGACGCTAGTAGTAAGTACATTCGGACAACAAAAACAGATGTAAGGGATCTCTGGCTCGGTTATTCATATGAAGGATAATAAGATCGCTTTGCTCAAATATGCTTTTATCAGAAGCTCGGCCACCTTAAACTTTGGATATGAAGGTTATTAGCCCTGCTGGCGAAACCGCCATCATTATTTTTATTGTTGCATTATTTTTATATTGCGAATAAAATCTTATCCTACAACACTTTGGCTTCTGAATTCTTACTTCGGTGAAAGCCATAGAAGCCAATAGAAATAATCCGAAAAAAAAGAGTTTCTTTGTTTTTGAGTCTTTTATTAAATAAATTCAATAAGTTTTTAAAACGTTGTTGGTTGTTTTTATTCTTATTAATTATTATTATTATTCTAAGGAAAATGCTTGTAAAATTTAATGCAAATAAACATTTAAATTAAAAGCTAACTAAAATGTTATGATTACTAAAAATTTTTTTAAATATCAAAAATAATAGATAAGATGTTTTTATTTCAATTTGTTGCATTGGGAATTATTTCCGAATAAAAAAAACAATTCCCGATGAAATTTTCTGTTTTTAAACAATTGAATTAGCGTCCTTTTTAATAATTTTCTTTTTTTATTTAACTTGGCATCAACTGAAAATCGAATTGATCAAAACCTAATGCCTTTATTTATTAAAACTAATTCTCTGGACACCTCCCACATATACAAAATTTTATATGTAAATTTAATAATCAAAACAAATAGAAGTTGTTTTATGTTCTCTTTGCAAAACCCAACCATACGCCATCAGTTGGTAATAAATTTAACGATCCTTTAGCAGGTTTAAACGGAATAACTGTTTCTTTAACTGGAACAATATCAAAATCTTTAACTAACTTGACTAAAATTAATTTGATTTGTAGCAACGCAAAACGGGAACCTAAAAATTTGTTTGTAAAATCATGTAAAATAATTTTTCTGTAACTCACCAATACAGTTACGTGGTCCAGCACCAAATGGCAGATACGTGTTTGGTATTATGTTATGCTTATTTTTATCATTAAATCTTTCGGGATCAAATTTTTCAGGATTTGGATGATACTTTGCATCATGATGCAGACCCCAAATTGGCATCCAGATAATAGTTCCTTTTTCTAAATAAAGTGGTGTTTCACCCGGTAGTTCAGGTTCAATGGTAAATGGTTTTGCTGTTTTCCGATTCATAATTGGAGAAGGAAGATATCTAGCATTTTCTAAAGATTAAAAAATTAGTTCTCGGTATCGTAATTTCTAATGCAATTGTCACCTGAGACCACACAATCCAGATACTTCATATTCATTAATGCTTCATACGTAATTTTACCATTGCACTTTGTCAAGGTTTCCTCAATTTCGTTTCGTAATTTGTGTTGAACGTCCGGATTGACTGCTAGTGCATACGATACGTGACTTAATGCTGTAGATGTTCCCTCAAATCCCGCAATAAAAAATAACATCGCTTGAGCGGTTATATCGTCATCTGTTAAATTGGCTTTCGCTTTATGATTCGCAGTTACCTGCGATTCCTGCACTACGGCAAAACCTAAATCGGGATCATCCTGGTTGTCGATACTTAAGCGATTTTTTCTTGCTTCCAGCAGAAGATGGAGCATATCGTGTCTAACCACGTTGTTTTCCTTACGATGTTTAACGACCTCTTTTATTGTTTTCGAGAAGAAGGCTTCTGCATCGGCATGCAATAGTCGAACATTCAGTAACTGAAAATAATTTTTACATTTTCTTTTTATATAGCTTAAATAAACTCACTTTAGCTATTATAGGACTGAAGGAAGACACAAAAATTAGCAAACTCTTGAGGCCCGTCCTTTGCGTAACATTTTTACCCAAAACATAAAATTCGTTGTTTTCATCTATTAACGAGTTGCACTGAACGCCAAATGCGGTAGAAGCAATCACGTCGTTGGATATTCTGTTAAACGTATTTGAAACTTCTCGAGTAACTACGCCTTCCTTTTGTTGTGATAAATAGTCGACGAGTTGGTCACCACATTCGTCCATCAAAGTAAAAATCATTCTCATTTTACTACTAGTAAATGCCGGACTCAAAATTGATCTCATATCTTGCCAACCAGTTTTTTCTATAAGTAACAAAAATATTTGAAAATTTCAAATATTTTACTAATATACTTACGATTTAAATACAAAAGAGTTTTCTTTGCCAGATTATCATTTTGCTCCGATATCAACGAAGTTTGTTCGGAAAACGTATCAAACTCTTTAATAGCAATTTTCTTGATCAGGTCTGGATCACGAATCAAAAGAGCTGGTTGCAGAAACTGATAAATACCAACGTATCTGAAAGTTATAATAGAAAATTTAAAAAGTCAAAATAAGTTCGCACTTACCGTTTATTTGGATACTCCGTGTAAAGATCCAATAAAGTGTCGGTAAAATTGGACATTCTTAAAACATATCGACCAAAGTTTCCAAATATTGGCCATGGTTTTATGTATGGTACACCCCTGCTTTTCCAATAATTATGAGGTTTAATTAATTTGAAATATAGAAATACAAAAATAAAAATTAAGCCAAGGATCAACATGTTTGGTTGTCGAATAAAACTTGTGAATACAATAACAACTTTATTTATTATATTTGATATATATAATATGTACCTAAGCATGATTGTACAAAAAATATATACAAATATTTGCTTGAGTACTTGTGTTGATGCTACTTAAAGATAAATTGTAGTTTCTTAAGTGTTCGAGATAGGAGATACATCTAACCTTACATAGATAAAGTTAATAATGGTGAAAATTAAGTTTTTTATAAATTCCTTAATATTTTGGGTTTTAAAAATAAATTGAGTACTTAAAATAAGTTTACTACTTGGCAGGGACACACTTCATTGATACTAACTGTGAACTTTTGTTGTTGTATGTTTTTCTGTTAGCTTTTGTGACACTGGAAATTGATCCCCAATTCCACGATTAATGACACAAACATAGAGAAATATAGCCTTCACCTTAACAGCTTTTAATGTTTCAATCTTGCGCACCCAACTTCCTGTTGCATCGAAAATACACGAAGAACGATATTTTTTGCAATATATTCTACATACTTTTAGCTGGTGATTTTTCAAGTAGTGAACAAAAAACGGATTATTGCTTAATAGTACAGGGTGGGGCATTTATCGTAACCGAAAGTAAAGGGCGGTCATTTTTTAAAGGAAAAGAATTTTTTATTAAATTTCGGATCAAAAGTATACAACTAAATTTTTGTTATCACTTCAGTTCTTAAAGATAATGATAAGGCTTGAACACAGACCTTGCACCGTATACAAAAACGTATTCACTATTAACAAAGAAACAACCGTAAAAGGAAAATGTTTTTACGAAATATAATCGCGATATTTGTTGGTTATTGTATTTTGTCAATTTTTCGTCAATCTTTTTTTGTTTGTTTTTAGAAGAACAACTTTCTGTGAACGGCTTCATGGTACTGTTTGAAGCAATGTAAACTTTATTTTGCTCCTGTTTAAAAACATGATAAATCCAATCAAGTGCAGTGATTTGCTGTTGTCCACATCTTGTGTTGAACCCTGTCGATCTCATTCTGTTCAAACAACTGCTTCAAGATTTCTGTTATACTAGACGTTTTTGGACATAGTTCACAATTGTGATAGTAGAATCAGAACAAACAAACTTGCTCAGCAGACTTTTATACAACGGCTGTCATTTATCTAGCCAATCAATGTATTTCACCAATGTCGAAAGTTTAATTCCTGAAAGAATTTAATGTCGTAGAAATGAGGAAACTAGAAATGGACAGTTTAAATGAGATTTAACTCACCTTCCAACATGAGCTTAAGGTTTTGATGAATAGTACAAACACAAATGATATGCGTACCAGCAGCTCCAGCTAAACAATAATGCGGTGGTCTCAACAGTGTAAATTTTGTGAATCCAATTTTTAGATATGTATGTTTCTAAAATTACTCATCAATAAATTTTTGTTTTATCGAATAAGTACCATCAGCGGTTTTGATGGACTTTACGTCTTTTTTTCCTGGCATTTCTATAGAATTCTCTTGATCTTCATAAAAGTCTATCACTTTCTGTTGCACTTCTGATGCAATCGGTTGATTTCCAGAATGTTTAGACAAGAACAGTTGGGCTGCTACTTGATCACTTTTTGATAAATTCCTTGCGGTTTCAAAATAAGACCTTGAGCAATCAAAGTTTTCATTGACTTGAGTATAGCTCCAATCGTCAGGCAACATTAAAAGATACTCAATCTGGCGTGTTCTGAGAGAAAATAAGATAAGGAAATAATAAGCAAAATCAATATGGAATTGAACAATTTATTAGAAAATCGGTGGCTTACTTATTAGCTTCAAGATAGTACAGCTTTTTTAATTTCTTCTTATTGAAGTTTATCATCGATTCGTCGGCACCTCTTCTTAAAATGCAAAATCTGCCACCATTACGAACAACTTCGTCGTCATCCAAAATTTTAGTTGCATCTGAAGCGATCCGTGGAAAACAAAATCGACATTGATTTCCATTTTTAAAACGGGTTTTTGTGTGTTTGTGTGATTGCAGACGTTTAACTAAATTGTTCATCTCAGGGTCATCCTCTGCATCAGGTATTTCACAAGTAATTACACTGTCTATTAATAAAATGATGCAGAATATTGACCCTATAGCTTTTTGGGTCTATAAATAAAAAATGCCACTAAATGGTTGCTGACCGGTTTCGGTCATTTAGATTTAGAGATGTCTACTATCGACAGGTTTCAGGATGTGATGAAAATACACCTGTCATTGCCAATTAGTTTGAAGGCATTTTCTTCAATGTTTACTGATAACATATCGGTTTGCGATACGATCGCTTCCACAACATTATCATTTATCTCCTGCGTAATAGTGTTATAATTAAGCCGAACATTGGAATACAAGTGATTATTTAGTACTAGCCATTGCAAAGTCCGTTTGATTTTGTCAATATTGATTAAATACCGTCTATTATTAACAACATTTTGCAACGTTTCCGAAACTATGATTATTCCGGCACTTGTTATAGAAATTGGTAGTTATTCAGCAATTTACTCAATTTGCTGAGCAAACAGAACTGCCTGGACCTTAAACCCTTGTTGCCCAAATCGACCACCTAAACGCACCACTTTCAGAAATAGTTTTATTCTTGAAAGCAAACGTATTTCCATTTCATTCAAACATTCCAATTCTGGCGGTATATGTAGTAACCACCGTCATATTATTCCAAAATGCATTCGGTGGTATATTATTTTTCAATAAGTGTGTTGCGCACCGATTACAAGAAATAAATTGACTTGGACTATCTAATGGTGAAACACTTGACTGGTTATCAGAAATCGATCTTGTTTGATTTTGATAACATAATTTTTTGCAAATGTAGCATACATGATTTGCGGTTTGTGATATAAAATCAATGAATACTGAGTCATCCGAGAAGGATTGTCACCGATAATGTCGTTAACCCTTAAACGTGAAAGTCCATTATCTCTAGATGTTGGCGACTCATCAGTTATAAATTCACGAGCGGTAATTCGTGTTGTTTGAGATTCATCAACCCGCATTTGAGACGCGTGTGTTCTCATAGATGACAATCTTCGAAAGCGTGTCGATGGCGATTCCAGCTCACGAGTTTTGGCTGTTAGTAATGTTTGTTTACTAAGTCTATTACTTTTAATTTTTACGATACTCGGCCATTCTAATCAAAGTTTCATTCAGTATTCTTGTCTTTTTTGTGGGCGACTGGCTATTATACCTTAGACGAATTTGGTCTCTCACGTGTTGTAATTATTCCTGCTAAGATGCCGGAGACTGTGTTTCGCGACGGAATCATACAAAGGCAAAAATGAATTACCCGACATGAAAGATATGACTAATTTTTTGAAGGAAAAGTGTGAAGTTTTAGAAAAACTTGAAAATAATAAATAGGATAAACAAAAATCGTATGTTAATAAAAAAATAGTTAGTAATACATTTCACGTAAGCACTAATAATAATTTAAGTAAATTGCAATGTTTCTATTGTGGGAATAACCATACAATTTTTAATTGCGACGGATTTTTAAAATTGTCTACCGAAGAGCGAATTGCTTCCGTCGAAAGGCATAAACTTTGTATGGTTTGTTTCAAAAATAACCATTTCTCGTGGAAATGCAAAGCAACAAAAAAATGCTTTAAATGCGACTAACCGCATAATACACTATTGCATATTAATAATTTAAATATTGAAGCAGCAGCATTTACACCGGTAAGCTCTGCAATAAATGAAGAAGCAACTTCAATCAGTACGTCGTCATCGGTTAGTAATTACAGCGAGCTACCAGTGGCGTCACAAGTTTTACTCGCGACGGCAATAATTAAAGTTAAGGATAAAGATAATAAAATAATAACCTGCCGAGCTTTGTTGGACAGTGGTTCACAAAGTCATTTTATAAGAGAAGAAATATGTAAAAAATTGTCATTAAAACAATCAAAGGTTAACCATGTAGTGAAAGGTGTGGGTCAATCATTAACAAATATTAGTAATCAAGTCAATATTACGTTCATGTCTTGTTTCGGTGACTTTGACATGAACATAGATTGCCTTGTCTTACCAAAAATTACTGAAAAATTACCCACGGTATCCTTTGACAGAACAAAATTAAATATTCCAAAAAATGTGTGTTTGGCGGATCCAACTTTTAATATTTCTAATGAAGTTGATATTTTATTAGGGTCCCAGGTATTTTGGTCAATAGGATGCCATGGCAAAATACAAATGGGCAAAAATTTACCTGTTTTGCAAGAGACAAAACTAGGTTGGATAATAGCAGGTAATTTGGGTGGGCAGTTTAATAATAATACCACAATGAGCTATTTAAGCACTTCTTCGGATTGCATTGATGACAAAATATTAAAGTTCTGGGAATTGGAAGAAGTTATTAGTAAAAATAAAAATATTATTATGTCACAAGCCGAAAAGTATTGCGAAAGGTACTTTGCCGAAACTACCGAACGCAATACTACAGGTAGATTTGTTGTCGTATTCCATTCAAAGAATCTTTACAAAATTTAGGTAACTCGCGTGAAATGGCACTCAAACGTTTTTATTCATTAGAAAGAAAATTTAGAAAAAATGCTGATCTAAAGAGGGAATATGTGACTTTTATGAATAATTATAAGGGCGAAAATCAAATGCAGGAAATAACCGATGTCGAACAGCAAAGAGATGATGGATACTATTTACCCCATCATGCAGTTTTTAAAAACACTAGTATTACCACTAAGTATAGGGTGGTATTTGATGCATCCGCAAAAACAGACACAGGTCTATCTTTAAACGATGTGCAATTTAACGGTCCGTCTCTGCAAAGTGACATATTTACAATTTTAATAAGATTTAGACATTTCAAATATGCAATGACCGCAGATATATCAAAAATGTATCGTCAAATCTTATTAGCGGAAAATCAACGTAAATTTCAAAAAATATTTTGGCGGGATGACGAATACCAAGAATTAAAATGCTACATGCTAAATACTGTAACCTACGGCACTGCTTCTGCACCATATTTAGCCATTAGGGCCTTAAAACAGGTAGGGGTCGAGAATAAGGAATCTTACCCGTTGGCAAATAAAATAATTGATAGTGATTTTTATGTTGACGATTTGCTAACGGGTTCGAACCTTAAGGAGGAACTTCTCAAAATTCAACGAGATGTAACAAAAATATTAGCAGAAGCAGAGTTCGAACTAAGAAAATGGCTATGCAATGATAAAATCATATTAAATAATTTTAAAATAAATAAAGAATTAGAATCAAGCGTCTTACACATAGGTGAAAATGAACAAAACAAAACTTTGGGTATTTACTGGGATTCGGATAACGATCACATAAAATATTCAATAAATAATAAAATTGATATTACAAATATTTCAAAACGAATGATTTTATCATGTATTTGTCAAGTTTTTGATCCACTGGGATTATTGGGATTATTGCTAAATTAATAATTCAAGAATTGTGGAGAGAAAAGATAGGTTGAGATGATACTATTTCTGAAAAATTGCGAAATAGGTGGGTCGAATTTTAAGACAAATTATCTATTTTAAATAATATTGAGGTACCGCGACATGCCTTAACTTCAAATTATACGGAAGTACAGCTTCATGGGTTTTGTGATTCATCTGAAAGGGCTTACGGAGCCTGCATATATTTGCGATGTTCGAATCAAAACGGAACATTTTCTTCTAATTTATTATGCGCAAAATCTCGAGTTGCGCCATTAAAGCAAATAAGTTTACCACGGTTAGAATTGTGTGGAGCAGTATTATTAGCAAATTTAGTAAAGACGGTCATTGATTCATTAGAATTAAAATTCGATAAAATATTTTTGTGGACCGATTCCACGGTGACATTAGCATGGATCAGAAGAGCTTCAAATAAGTGGAAAACCTTTGTAGCAAACCGGGTAAGTGAGATTCAATCTCTCACCAATGAAGATAATTGGTATCACGTACGATCGACTGAAAATCCAGCCGATTTGTTATCCCGCGGCGTTAGTCCAGATTCAATCAATAAATCAACATTATGGTGGCATGGCCCCAAATGGCTTCACGAGCTAGAGAATACTTGGAATCTGGATAACGATAACGGTCTAAACAGCGAATTGCCTGAACAACGATCATCAGTATCGTATGTTATCTGTACGGAACAGAATCCAATTTTAAGTTTATTAGACATGTTTTCGGGGTTAACAAAGATAATTAGAATTATAGCATATATGCTAAGGTTTATAAGCAATAGCAAAAGACTAAAGGAATTGAGAAAATTTGGGAAATTAACACCTCAAGAACTGGAAAATGCTCTAAACTTATTAATAATCCAAATTGAATGTTTTCCGCGCGAATACAAGGATTTGGTTCTAAAACGGGAAATTAAGAAAAGCAGTAAAATTTTAAATCTTAATCCTTTTATTCATAATGATTTGATACGTGTTGGAGGGAGACTTTCAAATTCAAAATATGTATTCGATAAAAAATATCCCATAATTCTACCAAAAGGTAACAAACTAACAAAATTAATTGTAGAATGGGAGCACATTCGATTATTGCATTGTGGAGCTCAACTCTTATTATCTTCCATAAGAGAACGGTACTGGCCGATTTCGGGACGCAATTCATGTAAGGGCATTGTAAAAAATTGCGTCATTTGCACAAAGGCAAAACCTCTTCAATTTCAATATATTATGGGAAATTTACCTGACGTCAGAGTCTCAAACAATTTTCCCTTTATAAATGTTGGTGTAGATTATGGAGGACCCTTTTTATTAAAAGTTCGCAAAACAAGAGGCGCTAAATTAATAAAATCTTACATATGTTTGTTTGTGTGCATGTGTACAAAGGCGGTACACTTAGAACTGGTTTCAGAATTAAATTCAAAAAAATATAAGAATACAATACGTAGAAGATCAAAATTCAAAAAATTTAAAAAAGGGACAATTAACACATAACAGGTCTGAATTAAGAAAATTTGAAAAAATGAAAAATTCGTAATACGATAGTACAATATAACGTTATTTCATGGTTATTGCCATTCTTCAGTTGCACGCAATCGCTTACATTGTGAAATAAGAAAAAAATTTCAAACTAAACAAAAATATCGACTAAATTGTACAAAATTGACTTACCATAACCTCCAAAGATTATCAAAACTGAACTTGTTAGATGAAGTATAAATAATTTAAAAATGATTTGAACTAAGAAATTCGTTTACCTCAAATCATTATGAAAGAACTAGAAAAAATATTAATAATACATGACATATTTACTGTAATACCAACCTATTGGTTTAATTCAGTGAATTTCTATATATAGAAAATCATTTAGAAACATTTTCCAAACATTTTTAACTTCATAGTAAGAAATCGCAAGAAAAAATCGCATAAAATTAGAACAAGTTCTAATTTAAAAAACCCCACGTGCGCAAAGTTGCAGCAACAAATCGCATTAGCGATTTTGTATTACACGAGGCGCTAAGCGCCTGCAACTTATCGCAGCGATCGATCGCATGAAAAAATCGCCTCGTGTAATGTGGCCTTTAAAAAATTTTCGATTGTCGACATCCCGACGTAAGTCAGCAGGTAGAGCATTGTAAAATTTAATGCCCTTGAAGTACCCTTCTTTTATATTATTTAAATAAATTTATTTATTATAAATCAACTGTCTATCGGTTTTACAAAAATATTAGTGCTTGTTCACAATGTACAGGGTGGCTCAATTTCGATGCCTCTTATGGGGAAATCGGTAACTATAGGAGATATCGAAAAATGGATGGCGCATCCTCGATCTCTTTTTTTGAGAAAAGTCTAATGGTTTAAACTCGAATTGGATATCTTTTTTCATTTTCGAGTTATGGCTAAAAGTTGACTTTTTCGACTTTTCGTTAAACGTCGATATCTCGGTTATTTGTAAAGTTATAGAAAAAATATTTACACTTTCTTCAGACACTTTTTTAATGGCAATAAAATGGGCTAAAGAGATTTTAAATATCTAACTTAGTTTGCGAGTTATAATATAAAGTTATGTTTTTTTAAATAGAAACCATAGTTGGCTATGAAATATTTAAATAAAGTTTTTTATTCTCTTTTCAATTATATATAATATGTGGGGTCTATTATTTCAGTTTCGTCCCATTATATTAAAAAATGTTAAATAAAAACAAACTAAGATCGGAAAATTAAATGTTGGATTTATCAAAACAATCAATTATACGTAAAATAAAGTTCTCACCCAATGAAAATATAAAACTGAATTTTCGGGTTGGCTGGGTAGCAATTCAAACAACAATTTTGTCTGTCAGGAAGATGGACGGCACTCTAACCACGGACATCTATAGGAAACCATCTTCCACGGACCGCCTGTTGAACTTCAGCTCATCTCATCCCACTAACCAAAAAATGAGTGTAATTAATACACTCAAACATCGCATACATACCTGCGTTCCCCAACATGCAATAATTGGGAATTTGCTCGATCTAAAGAAACAACTGCTGAAGAACAATTTCCCCACACGTTTGATCGATACGGCTCTCTTTCGGAACAGGACTGTCCCTATCGTCTCTACCACAACCCTAAATCAGGAAGAGCCCAAACCCAAACAGAAATACAGCAAAATCACCTATCATCCATGGCTTGAACATCAAATTAAATAAAATTGGCAACCTTTTTAAAATCTGAAGTCCACGCTATATAAATTAATTTTATCAATCTGTTTTATTTGATAATACATATCTTATTGTACATAATTTTACGCATTGCGTTAATTTTTAAATGTTACACGTTTTATATATTTTATATACATAGTTTATTTACACTTTACACTTATATGTTATTTATTACGTTTTTGAATCTTAATTTATTGACTTTGTTGATTGTAACCATTGCATCGTGCGCTGCCTCATGTAGCAATTTTTCAGACAGTATACCATCTTTTTGTTCCTCGGTGAGTGTTGTTTTTTGTAACTGTTGCTTGCTAGTTTTTGTAATCAGTCGGGACTGACGGTTTTCTCTTTTTCAGTCTTGATAATGGATAAATAAATTGTCCGAAACGTCGACAGACAAAATTGTTGTTTGAATTGCTACCCAGCCAACCCGAAAATTCAGTTTTAAATCAATTATACATTTATATTATAATATTTCATAATTCTGTGGTACCAAATTCCAGACGTGTATGTGAACAAAAAACAACCAACAATAGTAATTTCATGAAGAGAAAATTTATAACGTCAATTAGATCGGTAACACTGTTTAAAATTAAAGTTTATCTTGAACACGGAACATTACCTATTTATTTCATTCATTTTGTATTATCGGGTTGCATATTGAAAATTCGAGGTATAGGAGATTTTGAATTAAATGAGACTCGAGTTTTCAATAGTAGCACCATCACATTGTTGTTCTTTTTGATTTGTAATCAGCAAAATTAGAAATATTGCTTATCAAGTAAAATTTCGTAGGGCTAAAGCTAGATGTCAGGCTGTGTTTTATTAAGATTACTTGTTTTTTTTTCTTTAATGAGAGTAAATAGCAAATTCCCTATTGATATTTTGTTTTATTTCCAATCAAGGAGAATAAATTTATTTTAAACTGAGCTAGGCCGTGGCTGAATATTTACAAGAGTCTCATATTTTTTATTTGTTAGGTTTGTTTATTAATTTTTTACTTTCCTCATACGTATACGTATGTATAAGGGAAAGTATTGTAATCCACTCAAAAATCAAAAATCGAAATTTTTGCATTAAAATGTTCCTTATCATGTCCTGATAAGTTTTTGATGAATTTTAGTTGGATGTTCGTCTGTATGTCTGTCTGTATGTAGTTACGAGATCATGAAATGAAATAGTATCAATTGCACAGGTTAAACCACGCAACCAAATGTCAAAAAATTTAGCATAAATGTACATCATAGTTAAACTTAGAGGCCAGCTGAAAATGGTGAAAATTTGTTGAAAATTGCGGAAATGATAAAGAAAATAAAAAAAGTTCAAGTGTCAATTACTTTTGGACCACCATTTGTTATATCCAAATTATTTAATCGTGCCGTGTCGCATCTCTCTCTAAAGCAAGTATAGTCGCGTAGCAACTCGATTCCAAAAATTTTCGGAAATTAATTCAAGTTTGACGTTTATGAAATTTTGAGGTTTTCGGATTTTACACCCCGTGTCCCGAGTAGCGCGATTTTTGGGCCCCGCAGATGCGACCTGTCGTTTCCTTGAGGTCTTGCACATCGAACGGTACATTTCAAGAAGGTGGCGAACGAAAATTTACTCTCTAATTATGTGTGCAAAGAAGTAAATCTGCACCTTTAATTAAACTGGTTTTCAAATTTTTCAACTTTTTGACTTTTTGATTCGAACTGTTGCTTCCTCGAGATGTTTCTCCTCGAATGGTACCCAGAAAGACGAGGTTGAACGATAATTTTTATACCCAAATTGAATGGGGAAAGTTATGCAATGTTTACATAGCAAATTTTTTTATTTTTTTTTTTTTGAAATTTACACTCCTAACATTACAGTATATATATTTTTTTAAGCAATTTTTTTGTATATACAGTTGTTAATGCAACATTTGGAAACATATTCTGTAGTTGTGATTATCAAATAAACAAAGAAATAAACTTTCAAGATGCTTTTCTGAAATTTATTCGGTATTTTACCCTTCCGGGCCCTTGAGGGATCCCGGGCCCCGGGGACAAATCCCCGAACGCTCCCCCCCCTCTGGTTGGGCCTGTGTATATGTATGTCCGTCCCACCAAAATCTCCCCAACAGAAAGCACGATTGAATTGAAATTTTAAATGGTTATTCAGCTAAGAGTTCTAAGGTTAACGCCACTATTCCCAGCTTTCTAAGTAAATTTTCAATTTTTTGAAAACAAAAGTAAAAACAATGTGACCAATTTTGTGATTTTAAGTTTCCAGGTCATTCAAATATTAGGAGGTCATGGCCTGCCTGACCTGCTAGTCATATTTAAAATTAAACAGAATGACAAAAATTAACAAAATCTTCGTAATTACATAAAAAAATCAAAATTTGATGTTTGAAACACGACAATATCTATTAGAAGTTGACACCCGCAAAGTGACCTGCCAATTCCCAGTAATGGGTGACTCCATATGCGTGTTTCTTAGGGTTTGTTTCATAATATCGTTTTGCGATGCGAGCACTTGCTCAACAGCCCTATAAAGAAAAAGTTTAAATATTGCAATCGGTCTGTTTAAAGAAATACATAAATCCATTACCCAGCAAAGGAGTTTAAACATCCATCGTCAACAAAATAAATAAATTAAGTAACAAATCAAATTTTTAATTGCTAATATACTAATATGCTAATATACTCGTAGTTGCCTGGTTGGTTACTTGGCTAATTTATTTAATAAACGAATCAAGCAAAATAAGTGCCGTTTTTGCAATAGTCGGATAAACTTGAAAAAATAAAGTCGTGATGATCAAATCATCAATCTCATCAATCTGGTCAAAACAGGGGTGTGGACCTGCAATATAAAACTAAAACGCATCAGTATAGTGCTGGTTTCTAACGTTATAGACAACGGGAAGAGACAGGAGAAAAAATGATGTAGACGAGGACGGTCGAGGAGGTCGATTTGCCGCCAAAATTTAAATAAGTGAGTGATTAAAATTTTAAAATGGAGAGTTGGCACTAAAAGGTGAGAAGCGAGCTGCAGAATGAACATGGTGGACGTTGTTTTGAAATTCACGAAGAAAACCGTAAAATTTCGGTAACAAAAAATTTAATTTCATCGAAAAGTAACGATAATTTTTATATTTTACTGATTCATTTGGATGTAAACAGTATTGTCGTTTATTGATGGATGATTATTGGAAATGTAATGCGGATTGATTTGGATTTAAATATCACATGCTAGATGGACGACTGTTAAAAACAAAATTGGACACTAAATACATGGAAATAAGAAAAGGACTTGGGTGAAAGGTACAAACGAAAATAAAGAAGGTACAAACGGGCACAAACGACGTACAAACGATTTAAACTATTTTGGATCCAAAATTCAAAATGGGGGGGGGGGGGGGGGCTGGCGAAATGCACCTGAAGAATAAATGCTTTCGAGTTGTTTAACATTGATTTCTGGCCAATGTAAGTAATGTAAGATTCTCAAGAAATTTCTGGAGCAGAGAAACTTACAAGAAGAATCTCAAAAACAGAATCTAAATTTTCAAGACGGTCAAGACAAGTAACAATCTTTTTCTTTAAAATACAGTATTTTAAAAATATAGAGCTATCGTACTGGACATTTGGATACAGATAAATATTGAATTATTTAATTTTTAATACAATTTTGTAAAATAAGGCAATTAATTGGAGTCTGAAATGCGGAAAATAGACGACCGATCACATACAATAGACTCACAAAAACGTTATCAATGGTCAATACAAGAACAGTTACTTAGACAGAATAAATTCTATCCACTCATCAATCTTAACAATGAGGTGAGTGAAAGCCCTCCTTCAACAACTCAAATTCAACCAAAACTTTATTCTGAAAGAATTAAATTATCCCGTAACTAACACAACTCGTTTACTAAATAAATATCATGAACCAACACCAGTTGTAGCAGTAGAATTAACTGATAACAAAACAGCACGAGAAATATTTAAATTACAGCGAATGAATCACGCAATAGATAAGGGCTAATCAGAAGAGAAGTTTCTATAGTAGGAATAAATCCACCACCTTTATCAGAAAATGCTGTTACTTCAAAACTAAACTTTGCAATAACTGTATATTTACGAGTACATCCAATTAAATCAGTTCGTTTTATCTCACAACTTCCTCTAAAGTGCATCTCAGACCTGTTGTTTCTAGTGCTTTTCGTCTTGCTTCTAATTCTCGTTTAAAAACACTTAGAACCAATGCCACAAAGTTTTATGGCCAACAGATAAGGGGTGTTCGTCATACTCAAATAGTCACATCATCAAATTCTGAAATTATTTCCAACTTACAGATACAACCGCACGTATCGTACATTCCGTTCCCAGTAGTCAAATTAAATTCGTATCAAACTCCATTGCTGTTAGAAAACCTGCAAAAGGTCCTAACACAAGCATAGTACGAATATACTCTCCCAAAGTAATTCGTACTTCTGCACCTAGCCAAACGCAACAACAACCTTCTTTAAATATTGCAATTCCAAGAATATCTAAATTTGGAACTCCCCCTTTGATTCCCGAAACAACAGCAAAGAATAATGATGAATTAGTGATGGCTCTAACCACAAATAGCGCCTATGTTAATGAAGATAGTATATAGGAGAAGTTAATTTAACTGAAGAAACTCAACTAATGTTGAATTCTAATTAATTAATCTAATTTAGCTGCGCAAGGTTTCAGAAAATTTGATCCCAAAGTTGGCGAACTTATATCACATGGACTTCAAGAAAGGTTAAAAAATTTGATAGAAGACTTAGCACTTTTAGCAGAAGAAAGATTAAAAAGCATGGAAAACGCCTATCTTAGTGAAATAAAGGCTAATGAAGTTTTACTTTTGGAAACTTGTGATACTGAACAAAATAATTATCGTGATTTAGAATCGGAAGAAGTTTCTACATCGAGCGAAGTACCAATTTTAACCCAAGTTGAGCAAGTGGCTATTCGCATCTGGATTTATATTTAAACGAGCGTATCAAAACAGTTGAATTAGACGATCTTGTATTTATTTATATTCAAACGTGATAATGAATGTTATGGAAATATGCCATATATCTGGCGATTTTAAAAATAATATTATCTTATGAAAACAAGTATTTCTTATCCTGTTCCTATTCTCTTTTCTAGTACCTGATGTAGTTTGCAGGGGCAGCTATATTTCTAATTTCTTGGGGGGGGGGGGTTATTTCTGAAAAAATAACCACAGAATTGAAAAATATATCATTGCTATCTTCCAAAATTAAATCAATTAATAAAAACAATAATCCATAAAATTAATTTCCATTAAATTTAAATTCAACTTTTAAATAAATTTTCATACTTAATATAAAATGGAACGGCGATTGTGAGCGCGCCTTATCATCCAGGTGCAACGTGCACATCCAAATTTAACTTTTCCTTCAAAATTAAACGAATTAAATTTTCATAAAAAAAGCAATAACAATTTCCAAATCTTTCTTAATAAAAAAAATATTAACGGATACAAATCCAATTCAAACCTCCAAATAAATTCAATCTCGTCCAACTTCGGACGATTTCCAAATTAAATAATAATCAAAAATTACTCACGTAAAATAATTTTATTTGTTCAATAAATAAACTCAATCCCACAAATTTACAAAAAAAATACACTAAAAACTGACCAAAATGCTCAAAAACTAGGAGAGCGTGGCGGAACACGTCCACTCTCAGTACCAATCTTGGCAAAAACCCCTTCCTTTACAAAAACTATTGCCAACTTAAAGATTCTTTCGCGCGTTATTATGAAATTTAAAAATTATTTACAAATTTATAAAAATTATCAAATTAAACCGGAACGTCGACTGACAGATATTATTTCATCATTCGAATATTCGACTGTTACAAGTCATATTATTAAATGTGGATGGTCTCTCAAGTGAAAATGATAAAGGTGCAGGTAAGAGGTCAAATTTTATACTTTTTGTTTTAATTATTTACCACAATTTTTTACTTTTGTAGCGAATTCTACTAATTTTGATACAAGTGACATCCCAAGTACCAGTTTTTTAAAAAGCGATACACAATGGAGTGCGATAATGTTATCGAATTGGATAATGACTCTAGCTAAGTTAATAATCTTCCAATTAACACTTTCCTTGTGCCAAAAGAAGTTCCAAATAATGTAAATACAGCACGTAAACGTATGTAATTTTTTTTAGCATAGAATTTCTACTAAAAAATTACTTTATTTCAGGTTATTCTTGGAACCCTAACGCATTAACGACTCCAAAGAATGTAAAACTCAAAACCAATAATACGACAGTAACGGGAAATTATCAATTTGTGTGGCCACTATACGTGAAGAACTCTTAGAACTTCAAAAGAAGGCGGCTGAACAGGAACTGTTAAAATTGTCAGTAGAAATAGAAAATCTTCAGAAAGCTAACGAAAGAACAAAACACCTGCATCTTTTGTAAATGAAGATACTAGAAAAAAGCAACAACAACTATTGACGTACGAAACGCATTTAATTCTATGAAATGGGGCGACATCTTGGCGACTTTGAAAAAGAGAAAAATAAGAGGATACCTTTTCAATAGATTTTCAAAGATTTTCGTTATACAAGGTCTTTATTTCGCTCCGAACCTCCAGTCGTTTACGGTTAACTAGACGATTTCCAAATCCCGCACTCGTTAGTTTTCGTTATACAAGACTACCGAAGCTCTTATAAATTACGTCACCTTTAAAACAACTTTAAAACCTTTTAAACACTGTAGACCAGACAGCTGCGACCCTTCGGGATGCACTGTCAAATAAAAAAGCTGCAGAGGGCATGTCAGATCAGTCTGATGTCCCACCCAGTAATACAGGGATGGTACAGTCTGCACAAGACAAGCCATCCCAAGATGATAATGCGGTCGTGCCTTCCGGAGCCAAGATGGGGACGTCTCTAGGAGATGCCCTGCTGGATGGTAACACTGTGGAGTCTCGCCCTAAGAGGCATAGGCTCTGCGGTGCCGAAAGGAAACGCCGCAAGAAAGCAAATATGCAGAAGGCGGCTGAGAAAGCCGGTCTGCAAAAAAAGGTAACGACCGAGCACGAACGGGCTGTCCAAACCTCAGGGTAAGGATAGCACACCATCCGGCTCTCGGTCGATAAAGAAGGTAAATAGACCAGCACCACCAAAAAGAGGTGAAAGTAGTTTCCCTCAGAAGGGTGATGCGAAGAAACGGGTTAGGTCTGAAGACTCCCAGCCATCGCCTCAGAGTGATCAGAGGAAGAAGGCTAAGATGTCTGTACCTAAACCAAGGACCACAACGGGTTCGTTCACCTACAAGGAGGTGGCTACTAAGCACCTCCGAGTAGCAGTAATTGACCGTTCCAACCCTCTGGGCAAACTCACTGAGGCCCAGAAGGATATAGTTGAGATGCATCTCAATGAAGCCCTTGACAGAACCATCCAGATGGCCCAGGAAAGGGTAGTAATAGTGCCCACTTTTGGGGGGGTTCCGCTATTCCGGGGAGATCCTTAGGATCACCTGTGATGACGATGATTCCCTGAAATGGTTACAAAACACGGTAGCAGGCCTCCCGCAACTGTGGGAGGGAGCTAAGATAGAGGTAACCCAAGCAGATGAGTTACCCAGGCTGTCTAAAGCCACCATTTGGATTCCGGGAAAACCCGAACCAACTGGGGAGGTGACAAAGCGGCTCGGGGCTCAAAATCCTTGGGTAAAAGTCAATGAGTGGTGTGTCTTCTTCGACACTGACAGAAGTGACCCTTTGGGGAAACTCATTGTCTTTGGTGTCAACGAGAAAGATGCTGAGGCGCTCAAAGAAAAGAAGGAGAAGCTGAGCTACAGATTCTCCAGTCTTAGAGTGAAGGTGCAACACATCGTTAAGAGTGTGGCACCGACACAAACAGTGGAGCAAGTGGCTGAGGAGCTTGAACTCTTGGGTATCCAAGAGGGATCTCAGGAGACAGCTGCTACTGCTCCAAAAGAAGATCCCTCCAAAAAGGAAGTCTAATGGCTGCCTTAGGGGAGTGGAAATTCATACAAACAAACCTACAACACAGCAGAGCGGCGACTTTATGCCGCCGCCTAGCTGGTTGTATGGAAACAATAGCTCTTATACAAGAGCCACATTTAGCTAAAGGAAAAATTATAGGCCTTTCAGCGTTAAAGGGCAATGTCTTCGCGGGCAGCCCTTCAAATAAACCCAGGACATGTATTTTCGTGCCTGGTAACATTCGGGCAAGCCCCTTACCGCAGTTTAGTGATCGTGACCTAACAGCTGTCCGACTGAGCTGCGACTTTGGGGAAGGTCCAAAAGATGTCATTCTGGCATCCATATATCTCCCAATTGATTCCCAGGACCTGCCACCTTCGCAAAAGATGGTAGACCTGGTGAGTCACTGTGAGCAACATAAGAGACACCTCATTATAGGCTGCGACTCCAATTCCCATCATAGCGCTTGGGGTAGCGGAGATTGCAACAACAGAGGGAAGTCTTTATTTGAATACCTTATTGGTACAAACTTAGAAATTCTTAATCGAGGGGATACACCAACGTTTTACGTGTCGCCCCAAAGGCATTCAGTGATTGACATCACTTTGGCAACGTTAGGTATTTCGACACAGATAAATGACTGGCATGTGTCTAAACAGCTGACCATGTCAGATCACAAATGGATTTGCTTCAAAATTAAAGCAACTAAAGTGGAACCTAAGCGATTTAGGAATCCTAGGAAGCTTGACAAGGAAGTCTTTTTGGACGTCCTGTCAAGCACCTTGAAGACCGATATGCCTGGGTTAATTACCACGAAGGTCAATTTAGACAGTACTGAGGAGATTGAAGTATGCTGTAACGTACTGCAGAAATCCCTCACTAAAGCTTTCGAAGCATCGTGCCCGCTGACAGTGGTTGATTCGGGGAGACGTGCGACACCTTGGTGGTGCAGCGAACTGGATCGGCTGCGGAAGGCGGTAACGAAACTTTGCAATAAGGCCAAAAAATCGAAGAATGGGTCTGACTGGGAGGAATTTAAAACCCTCCAGTTGGAGTACAAGAAGATGATTCGCCAAAAACAACGTAAGTCTTGGAGAGACTTCTGCAGCGGCATTGCGTCCACTACGGATGCTGCTAAACTGAAGAAGATCATATCCAAAGACCCAAACCAGCAGCTTGGAGCGATTCTCCGGGACGACGGCTCCTATACAGAGAGCCTCGAGGAGACAGCCAAAGTACTGCTACAAACACACTTTCCTGATAGTAAAACCGTCCCGGAATACGTGTGGACTGAGCATAGTGCTCGGACGCCGACTGGGACGGATTGGGAAATTGAAAATCAGATCGTAAACCCGATCAAAGTGGCATGGGCCATTAAGACCTTCAGTCCCTATAAATCGCCGGGGTTAGATGGAGTGTATCCGGTCCTACTTCAGTGGGGCCTGGATTACTTACTCTGTCCCCTAGTGAAGGTGTTCAGGGCATGTGTTGCGCATGGCTACACACCCAAAGAATGGCAGAAGGTCAAAGTCATCTTCATACCCAAGCCAGGTCCAGCTGACTACTCACTGGCTAAATCCTTTAGGCCAATAAGTCTTACCTCGTTCTTTTTAAAGACACTGGAAAGACTGTGCGATAGAGAAATTCGTGATGGTGTTCTGGTGCACAACCCACTCCATCCGAATCAACACGCATATACTCCGGGGCGATCTACTGAGTCCGCACTTCACAAAGTGGTGGAATGTATCGAGAAATCGTTACAGTCTCGGGAATGCACTCTAGGAGCATTTATAGATATCGAAGGGGCTTTTGATAAAGCCACTTTTGAGAGCATTACGACATCCCTACAAAGTCATGGCGTTCCTGACACCATCGTAAGATGGATCAGCTCTATGCTGAGCACCAAGGCTGTTATGATCGGTGTGGGAGATGTGAACATAAAAGGTATTGTCACCAAGGGCTGCCCGCAGGGAGGCGTACTCTCCCCACTCTTGTGGGACTTTGTGGTAGACAGCCTTTTGCGACGCCTTAATGAAAGTGGTTATTATACCATAGGGTACGCAGATGATATAAACATACTGCTAAAAGGAAAATTCGAGAATGTCCTGTGCGATCTGATGCAGGATGCTCTCCGAATCTTAGAGAAATGGTGCACGGAGCAATCTCTCTCGGTCAATCCGACCAAGACAGAGCTTATTCTGTTCACTAGAAAAAGGAAGCTAAGGAACATGAAAATGCCTAGCCTAAAAGGAACCCCTCTTAAAATGGCATTCGAGGTCAAGTATCTGGGAATCATACTGGACAGGAAGCTAAATTGGGGTAAACATATCACCTCTAAAATAACCAAGGCTTGCATGGCTTTCTGGCAGTGTCGAAGGGCAATGGGAAGATCGTGGGGATTTTCCCCGAAGATTGCCCTCTGGCTCTACACTGCCATAATAAGACCAATGCTATGCTATGGTGCACTAGTCTGGTGGCCCAGGATCAGACTGGTAACAACAGCGTCTTCTCTATGTCGGCTGCAGAGATCGGTCTGCTTGGCTGTAACGGGAGTGATGCGAACAACACCAACTGCAGCCTTGGAGACTCTCCTCTGCCTTCCTCCGCTGGATTTCTATGTGGAGGAGCAGGCGGTGAGAGCTGCTCTTAGGATGCGGTCGTGGGGTCTTTGGACTCACAGACAGGGAGCTAGTGGGCATGTACGGATCCTGGAGGAATTCTCAAAAAGGACGCCTCTTTTGGGTCTGGATGCCGACAGAATCTCTCCCAAATATGTGTTTGACAGGAAATTTACCATCTTGCCAGACGCAACAGGAACCGACGGATCAGACATTTGTCTGTACACGGATGGTTCCAAAAGCAATACTGGCTCGGGGGCGGGGATTTTCTCCTCTGAACTTCAGCTGGATATAAGCCTAAAGCTGGGTAGTTATGCCTCCGTCTTCCAAACGGAGCTAATGGGTATACTACACTGTGCGGAAATAGTCCAGGAAAGGAATATCCAGGACAAAACAATTCAAATTATCACAGACAGCAGAGCTGCTCTTGTGGCACTTGGGCGTCATAAGATCATCTCGGGCCTGGTGCTGCAATGCATCCGGGCACTGAATGTGATATCAACACGCAATGCTCTAACTCTTAGTTGGGTAAAAGGGCACAAAGGCAATGAAGGCAACGAGATGGCTGACAGGTTGGCGAGGCTGGGATCGGGTTATCCACCTTGTGGTCCCGAGCCTTTCATCACGCCGGCTGTTAAGACATTAGATGCTATCATAAAGAAAGAAACACATAAACGGCATGCGGAAAGATGGGCGAATGTGATTGGATGCCGACAGGCGCGGGCGACAATGCGCTCTCCCTCTAAAAAACATGCAAAATACTACCTACAGTTGTCACGGGATAGCCTGCGTATTATTGCTGGCTTTCTAACAGGACACTGTAAGCTAAATAAACACCTGTACACAATGGGGCTAGTTGATAGCCCAATTTGCCGGGGGTGTAATGAAGCAGACGAAACAATGGAGCATGTGCTTTGTAACTGCCCATCGCTGGCGTCGAAAAGAGGATCCATGTTGGGGGACTTCTGGCCTAGCATGGCCAGTATTAGCGGCACACCGCCCTCTAAAATACTCGAGTTTATCTTAAGTGTGGGATGGCTCGAGGAATAGAAGGGAAGGTGGGCTGCTGCAACAATCGGAGGTAGCATAATGGGCCCGTTTTGCGGCCTGAGTGCATGCGAACTTCGGTTTGCCCTCTACATCCAATCCAATCCAATCCACCTTTTAAACAGTCGTTTACGGTTACTAGACGATTTCCAATTCCTGTATCGTAAGCTTTCGGTATCAAGGCTAACGGAAGTCCCTACAAAAAACTACCATAATCATTTAAACATCATTTATTATTTATTAAACAACATGCTAAAGCACCCTACAACTGCTTACTCGACTTTGTCGAGGAAACGCAGTTGCTGGAGTAAAACGTGGAACGAGGGGCACAATAAGCTCAAGCTTCAGTGCAGTGGGTGTCAGAACCACAACCCGTTTTAATAATAATAAAACATCCGTTTCCGATAATATTAAAATTACCTTTCAGTTATTCAGAAGGAGGCAGGAGTCCCATCATCGGTAGCATTAGAAGCTGCAATCCCTTTGGTAAATTACTTGTCCACAATCCCACATCCCCGTATCCTATCTATTTTGTTAAAAACCAAATCCCGTTTTTGTATTATATACATATTCACGAGGATAATTTCCAGTTACAAGAGAATTTCAATTTTTTTGTAAACAGTAGTTATAATGTAGATTTTGATTAGTTAGAAGTAAGCAGCTACAGTCGTCTTGTTCGAGAGCTTAGATTAGAGTTAAGTAATTCCAGCGCAACCAGATATCGTTTTTGCAAATCACATAACCTAAAAGAGTATAAACGTGTTGTTATAAAATTTAGTTAAAGACTATTTTTAAACCATACTTACTAATAGGAAGTTGTTGCACTATTCATTTTACTACCGAGGATACAATCAGTATACACAGGAAAAGTATCACATTTTTACTTTGCAAATATAAACTGTCAAATAAATAAGTAATCGCTACCAGGAAACATAGCCGTACCAGTTAGATTTCATACAGGGTTCAAGTTATTATTTTGTATTAAAATGTGTTCACCGTAATATTTCTTTTGTAAGTTGAGTAGTAAATATTTTAATTTGAGAATCAATCATCAAGTTTATTTTGTACATTATTTGGTGCAATATATTTTTTTATTCTTGATATTTCCCCGGAAACCTGTGTTTTATTAACCCCCCCCCCCCCCCCGTTTAGTATTCAACTTATTCGAATTGGCTCCCGAGTACCGTCCAGTAAGTGAGAAGTATAATCAACAATTTAAGTCCACCCCCTGGCCTAGCTTCCGGAGCTACCCAGTAGCTACCAAATATTAACCCATTTTACTCCCCACTACCAAGTCAAAATCTAAATTTAGCAATAACAGTAGGAAAATAGTTATAATTCAAACCTTCCAGCAAACTTACTCCTGATTCTCTTTCCTTCCGATCCAACAAAACAAATTTTTTATTTAAAATGGAGACACTAGGAGCAGGAGCAGAGGCAGGAGCAGAAGCAACCGGTGATTTGATGGGAGTCCACACCCCCGAGGGTCAGCTACGGTGGCCTCAACTACGATGTTCACTGTTCGTACAAAATGAGAACAACTACATAATACCGACACCGCCACCGAGAAGTGACGCATTCACCTGGCTGAACCCATTGAAGAAACCGGCACTGGCCGCGTTAGCAAATGAGTGCGGTCTCATTTCATACGGGATAATCGTCGAACTAAGAGATCAAATCAAAAAATATTTTTTAACAGGTGAAAGGAAAAGACCAAGGGTCGTAATACCGGAACCAATCATCAGGCAAAACCCAGAAGTATCAACAACGTCGACGACACCGGCTGACGTTTGTAACACAGTACGTAAGTGGAACCTCCGTTTTGATGAACGAGGAGATCCAGTCTCGTTCTTAGAAAGATTAGAAGAGTTAAAAGAGAGTTACCGACTTTCCGAGGACACGCTACTGTTGGCGCTCCCGGAACTACTTAAGGATAAACCTCTCCTGTGGTACAGGAACAACAAATGAACAAATGGTCCCAATTTTTGAGCTCTTTCCGCCAACATTATTGTCCAGATCTGGGTCGACTACAACGAATATGTTGACGTTGATGAGACGTATAACATTAATTTGGAATTACCCGGTAAGTTCAAGAAAGGACTTGCGCGTTGAGAGAGAGAGAGATGATAGAGAAATGGGGACAGATAAATAGGTAAAGAAGAATTGAAATTGAATTTTATGAGTTTACTAAATAATTAGTCCAGAATGGTCACTGGAGGAATTAATGTCAGAATGCACCAAGACTTTGTTGTACCCGATGTGGTAGTAATAATAAGTAAATTATAGTTGTTAATTTGGCAAGAAAACTTAGATAGTGGTTGTTTCTTTTGTTGGAGATTAGGCTCAGCTTTCCGCAAGGAAGGTAATTGTATCTTTTGCTACGTTGATAGCTGCTGATTTAAGTCCTTTTAGACTTCTAATTTAGATTTAAAAAGGTAAATTTGAATACCATTATTAAATAATTGCGAGCGGAGGAGGAATTTTGGTGACTCGAGAGCGATTGTTGGAACTCCAATCCGTAAATATTGGCCTAACCAGGAACCTACCATTTCTAGAATTTCGAATAAAGAAATACTATTTGTGTGAAAACTTATGAACGTGCTGAACCCAAGGAGCGCTGGCGTAAGTTAAGATTGTTTGCTTGTCCGGGAATCCGGAAATATTAGTTATTTTCTATTGTATTGTTTATTTGAATTATTGTTGCGGTCAAGCACGTACATATTTTTTTCCCGTTTTTTTTAAAGCCAATTAAAGCTGGTGGCGGCCTTCAAGGGAGTTACAGACGGTATGGAAAATACACGCCGACCGAACAGATGGAAATAATTCATAATAATTTAAGACGAGAATTTAAGCTCAGCATACGTCAAAAAGATTTCGCCTCGACCAACGAACTAATCCTGCTCGCACAAGAAACGGAGCGAACCTTAAAAGAAGTCAGGAAGAGTACTAAAAGTACCTCCGTGCTAACGATAAGCGAGTCCACGGGAAGTCAACCAGCCTCCCCTAGTGCAGCATTCCGACCCCGAAATACTCGACCGAACCTTCCCCCAAGAGCTCGTGCAACAACTACGTTTATAGGAAGCCGTTGCTTCAGATGTGGGGCTTTGGGTCACTGGAGGAATTAATGTCAGAATGCACCAAGACTTTGTTGTACCCGATGTGGTAAAGTAAACGTGCGAACCCAAGATTGCCACTGCCCCTCGTTTCCGGGAAACGAAGGAGGCCGAAGGGACTAAAGAGACGATCCTTTCACCGACCGGCCATAGTCTGCTCCCTAAACCAAGAGAGTGATTACATCTCCCGAGACAAACGTCCTTACGTTCAGGTAGCCTTCCATAAAAAGACATACTTGGCTCTGATAGATACGGTAGCAGCCGAATGTTTTATTGGAAAAAGGGTTTTCCGCTACTTACAAAAAAGGCGGAAAAACGTGCTCATTCGGACACCGAAGAAAGTTGTGCTAGCCGATGGTCGCACCACCCTGGTGAGTGCTAGTATCCAGACACCAGTTCGAATAGGTACCCGAACAGTAATCATACAATTAAACTATTAGTCCAGTCAAATTAGATTAAAATGAGGCAAATAGAAAAATTAACCGGTAAAAAGCTATAAATTGGTGGAGACCTTTGTTGTGGCTTACTTTTGAAGATAGTAAAAGTCCTGACCTCTATCTTCAAGGCTCGATCCGCCATCTTGAAAAAAAGGTCCTTCAATCCAGTTTTTTGATCATATCTCGGTAATCCTTGATCCGATCGCGATAAAAGTTATTATAAAAATTAAAGCTCGTTAAATTCTCTATAAAAATTGTATAATTCATTTTATTCATATCTTTAACAGTATCTTTGTAATACATCGGTAAACACAGAAACAATTTTTACTTATACGCTGTGCTCTTGAATCTATGCTTTTACGCGTTTAAAATATCAACAAATAACTATCGGAAAAATTTTAAAATTCTTCATAATGGATGTGATATATATTATTTGATATGTTATAATATATTATGTGATATAGGTAAATGTAAGAATGTCCGCTTATCGACAGAACGCACAGATAACGCTCAGTTTGTATCAAAGCGTCGCGCGGTATACTGGTATCAAAAATATTGTAAAGTTTAAGCGTGTTGATAAAGTTCATCCTCTGGCTACAGTCAACTCTGCTATCAAAATCCACGACACAATGGTACCAATTGATCCTTTGTTACTCTTTCAAAGAATTATTATTGCAAAGAAAAATGACGAACAGTTAGTCGATTACCTAGAATACGAATTGGCACCATTTCCGCTTTCTCTGTTCAATGATGTAGGTATGCGAAAGACTAAAAAATCTGTGCTGTACGATATTCTCGAAGAGTCTGGTGATCGTGTGAATTTTAATAATTCTAGGCATGTTATTGATGGTGGATATCTTTTGCACCGCGTAATTTGGCATCAAAATCAGACATACCAATCAATTTGCAACATATACATAAATTATGTCAAAAACCACTTCGGAGCAACAGCCATAATTGTATTTGATGGTTATAACAACAGCGTTTCCAGTACTAAAACAGCGGAGCAATGCCTAAGGGCTGCAAAACATACAAGTGCTGATATACTTTTTGATCAAGCCATGGTAGCCACTGTCACACAAGAAAAGTTTTTAGGAAATGAAAAAAATAAGGTAAGGCTTATTTCGATGTTGTCGGAAAAATTTGAGACCGAGGGTTTTTCCGTTAAACAGGCTACAGACGATGCTGATACTCTGATAGTCACAACTGCAATAGAGGTATCTTCTTTCGAAGAAACAGTGATTATTGGTGAGGACGTAGACCTTCTCGTTTTATTAACTGCACTAGCTCCAGAAGAACGGAGTATTTATTTTATAAAACAAGGAAGAGGAAAAGCCGAACGGAAGATCTATTGTTCTCGTACTTTACAATCGCATGGAGGGATTCGAGATATAATTCTATTTGCACATGCTTTTAGTGGCTGTGACACGACATCGTGTCTCTTTCAAAAGGGTAAGCTTAAATGCTTCAAATTATTAAGACAACGGGAAGATTTATGTGGAATCGTTGCAGCATTTAATAAAGACAACGCTTCTCATGATGATATAACTCGGGCTGGAGAACGTTTTTTTATGGCTATATACGGTGCGCCTGTAAGCGAGACATCTTTAAATCGACATCGGTACAATCTTTTCACGAAGTCGGCTTATAAAAGTAAGTCAAATTTAGCTTCGCTGCCCCCTACAGCTGCAGCAGCTCATTCAGCAAAACTCATTCCGCGTTTATTTACAAGTTCAAACGTGGCGTGGTAATGAGAAATGTCCTGAACTTTGGGGTTGGAAAAAAATTAATAACCGCCTTAAACCAGTATTGACACTCAAGGCACCTGCTCCAGAATCATTACTGAAATTAATATCGTGCAATTGCAAAAAAAGGCTGCACTTCATCCTGTGGATGTTCGAAAGCGGGACTAAAATGTGCGACTATATGTGGCTACTGCCATGGTACATCATGTCTAAATTCAAATTCTGCTTTTGACCCGGAAATGGAGGGTTTCGTTTAGAGGGAGCTTGACGAGAATGACTTCCCAGAAACGGTTCAGTAAAACGTCATAGAAAAGGCTACTCCCAGTACCGGTTGTGTCCAACAATATTAAATAGTAAGAGTTATCAATATTTTATGAGTATGAGAAATTTTACGTGTAAATTTTATGATTTTTGGTGATTAACATTTTTTTTACAGACTACACCGAGATTGTGGTTTTAACGACAGCCTGAGACAAAAACTACATTCATCCATGTAATACTAATAATACTTGTAATACTAATACTAATAATTGATGCATTTATTTTATATATTTTGAGATTTAAATTAAATTTTTTTTTTTCAATTTTAACATTTTTTTTTCGTTGTCAATTTACTCTGATTTTTTTTTGTTCACAGCCACTAAGTGTAATTAATAAATTAAGTTAATTAAGTTTTTCTACATTTTCAACAGTATTTCAAGAGGTGGCAACCTGCAAGCCGAAATTTTAAGGTGCCGATTTTAGGTACTTTTGAAAAGGCTATAGCCGGGTAAGCATGGGGAAATGGCCCTTACACCGATTTGGCTAATTTTTTTTTTAGAGGTTCCTCTCTAAGCAACATTACATTTTCCAAAATATTAGATCCAAAATGTTGATAGTTTCTTAGAAAAAAATTATTTTCAAAATTTAGTAAAGAATTTTTTTCTCAGAAGTTATTGTTGAAAATTGAATGATATTGGAATATGTTATAGAGGTACTAAAGACCTATAAGTGGTAATTTTTTTGTAATTTTAGCTCCATAAAACATGTAGAAAAAACGGGAAAAAAGTTTTCAAAAATTAAAAAAATTAAATTTTGGCCGTACAACAATCACCAAATTTTTGTCAAAGATTCCTTATATATGCCCATATAACATAAATTAATTTTAATTTTTTACGAATGGTATAACATATTGATATTTATAAAAGTTCTTGCCTAGTTGCACCGCCCAGCATTGACAGTCAACTGCGTAAGAGCCCAAGCAACAAAATCTAGTCTTATAATAGTTGGTAAATAGTTAATACAACATATTTTAAAAACTTGTGACTATGTATAATAGTCCTATATCGTACTTATAAACTCTTATTTAACGTTTGCATCAACTAATTGGGGAATCTATACACCCACAAATCAACGTTTTACAGTATCCTCAGCAACCCTTGCAATACCTCTTAAGGAACCATAATACAACGTTGTAACAACTCCGTATCTAGTCTGGTGACATACTATGAAGAAACTACACTACTTACACTAGTAAATCATTAATAAAACTAATATTATTATGCATATCTGTAATATAATATAATGTAATATAATATTCCCAACACTACAACAACAAACATGTGGAAGATCATTGTATAATAAATACATAATAAAATACTTGATATAATAATAATTGAACTTCAATTTAGCTACTCTAGGGTCATTAATTTTTTAAACGAACTAATGTTTTATGCTAAACATGAATATTGTATTTCTAAAAAATTGATGCGCTTCAGTTTTAGCCAAAAACGAACAATTTAAAACTTTTTAATTAATTATTGTAATTCGAAAATTTCGTAAATTTTATTGTAACTTCATGGCACGCTTCTGCTAAATGATCACTGTACTAAAAAGATTTCCATAAAAGTCACTTTAGACGTTCCCAATTGAATTTATTTAATATTAATAGATTGTGTAAAAATATGGTCGCCAAAGACAGATCTTTAATTCTAGAAAATGCATGGCGTCGTTATTTTGTGGTTGTATAATGATGTTCAGCAACTCTTTATAAAACGGTTTTATATTAGTTAAATTGTGTCCAAAATGACTTCATCAGGACTGTATTACAACCGTCTCATATCATCGCTAATACAACCATTTATAACTAATATGTGTATTATAATTCTGTAAGTTACAAAAACGTTAACAAAACCATTATTAAAATCCCATAGCAACTTCTTTGCGTCTATTATTTCACTTTTAAAGGGACTGATGAATAATAAAATTGTTTATATTATTTATACGATTAGGTGACGGACATTTTGAGGTTGATGATATTTTGAAAACATTACCAAAATTTTTTTTTTCTTATAATACATTTTTTTATTTCGTTGCACCGATTTTGAGATAACAGGTGACAATATATTTTGTATTTTACTGAGTCTCGTCTAAGTTGTTGTCAGTCAAAAACGGGGCGACAAAATAGAAAAATGTATAGATACAAAATTGAAGACAATGAAATTTTTAACAAAAAATGTCTAAAAAGTTTTGATGTAAAAGCGATTTTTGTATGAGTTTGAATATTTTCGTTAATCATTGTAAATTCATTCTATGAAATCAAACTAGTAAAGTAATGGCCGTATGCACCAACTACTAATAGCACTATTTGTCGAATAAAAATAAAATTTTGCATTGTTTTGCATTGTAATAATGTCATTTTATTCGACAAATAGTGCTATTTGTAGTTGGTGCATACGGTCATAAGTAGTATATTTTATATTATAAAAATAATAGTTTTATAACCGTTACATAAACTTAGAAGCAATACTCGTTATTATAAGAACTTAATTAACCACCTTTTAACGTTTAAGTAACTTCCTATTGAAACTGTCGTGCAGATTACATAAAGAAACTATTCAAAAACGTTGACAAAACCAAAAATTAAGTCCCCAAAAACACCTAGCTTTTGAAACCCCTTAAAGAGATAATAAAACCAAGCTTTAAAACTGTTGTAGTTGACGCGGAGCAAAAGTTACAAAGTAGGCTAATTAACTATATTTAGTGTTATAAGAGTTTTTAAATTTTTAGTTATATTTTATCTGTACAATATATGTACATTGTACAATTGCAACAAATCGTAAAATGTAAACGGTAACATATCTGCTTACGATAACTAGTACGAGAAATCCTAAGATAAATCGCATAGTGTAAAGGACCCTTAAGGAAGACTGCACTAGTATTTATACATAGCATTTCAGCTAAATAGGATAGTATAGATTGACTGTATTGGTAAGTTCCTGTAAAAAACCATTTTTAACTCGGTTTCAGTCATTTCAGGGAAATCCAGTATATCTCTTGAAACCAGAGCTTGAAAGGGTTGTTTTTTATGTAACCAGTCGTTTTGTTCTATTTGTGTTCCCAATATGTTTTCTTCATTAATCTTGAGGTCATATGGTCAAGAACTTCAGTAATGATAGTTTTGTCAGACTGTAATCTTTTTCCAAATTCATTTAAAAGCAACAATGCAATCTGGTAGTAACTTTTAATTTTTGGAAGCATTTTATTACCCAAAATGTTGTCTAATAGTAGGTACAGTTACTTAAACGATTGGTTATAAAATTATACTTGAATGGTGTTTTCTATTTCTTATTAAATGATTACTACGCAGTTGACTGTCGATGCTGGCCGGTGCATCTAGGCAAGAACTTTTATATAATATCAATATGTTATACCATTCGTAAAAATTTAAAATTAATTTATGTTATATGAGTATATATAAGGAATCTTTGACCAAAATTTGGTTGATTGTTGTTGTAAATAATAAGACCTGCTGAAATCCTAACGAACTTATTTAAAAATGCAGCATACCATATTATTGAAGAAGATAGTAATAAGTAACATCGATTAATACTAAAATTATATTTAAATGGTGTTTTCTATTTCTTTATTAAATTATTATTAGGGCACGTCCATTAATTACGTTAGGCGATTTTTTGACCTCTCCTTCCCCTTCTGGTAAAATGTCGTAAGAATTGGATCGATCTCCCCCTCTAATCTCACGTCAGATTGTTTGTTTTACTAAATTTTACAGTTTATTGTGGATAAAAAAAAAATTACGTAATATTTTCCGAGACCCCCCTTTTCTACACATGAGATTGGGTGAGATTCCTCTCGAAACGCCTCACGTAATTAATGGACATCCCCTTACGCAGTTGACTGTCAATGCTGAGCGGTACATCTAGGCAAGAACTTTTATAAATATCAATATGTTATACCATTCGTAAAAATTTAAAATTAATTTATGTTATATGGACATATATAAGGAATCTTTGACAAAAATTTGGTGATTGTTGTACGGCCAAAATTTAATTGTTTTAATTTTTGAAAACTTTTTTCCCGTTTTTTCTACATTTTTTGTGGAGCTAAAATTACAAAAAAATTACCACTTACAGGTCTTGAGTACCTCTATAACATATTCCAATATCATTCAATTTGCAACAATGACTTCTGAGAAAAAAATTATTTACTAAATTTTGAAAATAATTTTTTTCTAAAAAACTATCAACATTTTTAAACTAATATTTTGGAAAATATAATGTTGCTTAGAGAGGAACCTCTAAAAATAAAATTAGCCAAATCGGTGTAAGGGCCATTTCCCCATGCTTACCCGGCTATAGCCTTTGCTGTAAATTTTTAGTTTTGTAGTATTAAAATGATTTTTTGCACAGGATTGTTGCTTTATACTTCCCCTTTCCTGTGTATGTTATTATATCAACAATACGTTGATTGTATGACGAGTTATGATCAAAAAAGCTATGGGGTGGCAACCTGTAAGCCTTACCTCTATATATTCAACAGTGTATAACAGAAAAACTATTGAAAATATGAATAAAATGAATTATACAATTTTTATAGAGAATTTAACGAGCTTTAATTTTTATAATAACTTTTATCGCGATCGGATCAAGGATTACCGAGATATGATCAAAAAACTGGATTGGAGGACCTTTTTTTCAAGATGGCGGATCGAGCCTTGAAGATAGAGGTCAGGACTTTTACTATCTTCAAAAGTAAGCCAAAACAAAGGTCTCCACCAATTTATAGCTTTTTACCGGTTAATTTTTCTATTTTTGCTAATTTGACTGGACTATATGTGCTGGGTCTAACCGCGGACGTCATTTTAAGGGATCTACTCACGGCCTGATTCGGTTGGATGTTCCTGAAGCGTCAGGTGGCCTTCATCGGGTTGGATAGTAAATCAGGTAGTGTGTAAAGATCATCAGCCAACAATTTAATGTGAATTCCTTATCGGGTGTTTTCTTATCGTACCCGACCAAGTCAGGCCGTGTAGAAGCATTCTTGCGGTCGGGTCTTGCTATCTTGCTTTAAACAGCAAGAGGAAAGAGTTCAACCAAGCAAATAAAATCATTTTCAGTTTAATTTAATGTAATTGCAATTTAATAATTGACCGAAGCTTCTTACTTCATTTTTATAATAATTACTAAAGTCATTCCAGTTTACTTATTTCCCTAATTACTTAATTTTTTATAAAAGTTTTTAATTTTTTTGTTAATTATTAATTAACTATAAGGCTAACGAAATTCTAACTATTTAATATTACGAGAAAACTGAAAGCATTATGTTTAATTACAAAAATTAAATAATTTTATTGATATCTGAAGCATATGAATGCAAAATTAAAAGGCGCAATCTTGCTGTCATCGTAAATCACTCTTATCTATCACCCGACCAAGTCAGTTCGTGTGTACCCCTAGATTATCAATTCTACCTAACTTTTATTACTCTTTTTGTATATTGTTTTAAGAATCATTCTGTTCAAAATTTTCAACTGAACAACATTGAAATGCCTCCTGTCTGTTCAAAATCCCAAAAAGTTGGGATCGCATTGGCAGCATCGATTTTAATTGATGAGAATACAAAAAAAAAGTGTGGTCAAAGAAATGGTTAAGAGAGCGTAAAAATTAGTCATTTGTTGTTAATGAAAGAATTGGATAGTGATGATTTGCGCAAATTTTTAAGAATCGATTATGAAAGTTTTAGTGAATTATTAAATTTAGTACGTCCATTCATTACAAAACAAGACCCAGTAATGCGAGAGGCAATTTCTGCTGAAGAACGGCTGGTTGTAACTTTAAGATATTTAGCAACAGGAAGAGATTATGGGGATCTGAAATTCAGTACTGCAATTTCAGCACAACTATTATCCCGTATAATTCCTGAAACATGTGAAGCTATTTATAACGTTCTGAAACACCATATACAGGTAAATATAACTTATTTAAGAATATATTAATATAAATGCTTCAAATCCCATCTTTATCAATATCCAAATTGTTCAAAATTGGGGTTTTGCAAAATATAAAATAATTACTCACTAATTCAAAATCAAACAATTTATTTACAAAATCAAAACTTAACATCAAAATCTCAACCAAAATTAACCAAAACACTAGAAAATTAAAAATAACAAAAATATAAAACAATTCCTAATTCATTTATTCAAAATCAAATATTTTTTAAATTAAAATGTTACAAAAAAATTAAAGTCTTTTCAAACAAAAATATTAATTTAACTTAAAAAGTGGGCCTGAATAGACTAAACGAAGGATCTGCTGGGTTAGGTGGGTAATGTTGGAGTGAAGGATGTATTGGAAGTATGGAAGTGCTGTTGGAAATTGGAGGAGGAGAGGAATATGTTGGTGAATGTGCATTATTGCCAGGAGAGTAATTTTGGTAATATAATGATGTTGAAGACGAGGAACTGCAAGCAGAGTTGTTTAGGAAAATTGATGACTGAAGTGATAATTTTTCTAGTTTCCCATAAAATATCACTTCAGATATCATTTTCTCTGCTATGCAGCGTTGAATGTTGGTCATCTCTTTTAGCTGCAGCCCTATTGCCCGTCCATAGGATTCGGCTGAGCTTTCTTCAGTGTGTGATAATAAATTTTGCGCACATTCTATCAATTTTTCTTGTTTTTTTCTAATATCTCCTGCTGTTGCACGGCGTTTAACAGGACGTTGTTCTGATAAATTTACTTCAGTTTGATGTGTTTCAGATACCTGCAACAGAAAGTGAATGGTCCAAAACTGCAAAAGAATTCGAAACAATGTGGCAATTTAACAACTGTGTGGATGCTATGGATGGAAAGCACGTATTAATTAATAAACCACCAGAAAGCGGTTCTGTGTTTTATAACTATAAAGGAACTTTCAGTGTAGTTTTATTTGCAGTGGTTAACGCGAATTATGAATTCATGTACGTCCATACCGGCACAAATGGAAGTGTTTCTGACGGTGGAGTGCTAAGACACACTAAATTTTACGAAAAACTAATGTCAAATAATTTAAATTTACCACCTTCCACTTTGCTGCCTGGCACAAATATATTAGCTCCACATGTTTTTTTAGGTGACAGTGCATTTGCTATCAACAAACATCTGTTGAAACCATTCCCACAGAAAAGTTTAACAAATGAAATGAGAATTTTTAATTATAGACTGTCACGGGCAAGAAGGGTTGTCGAGAATGCCTTTGGAATTTTATCATCACGTTTTAAAATTTTCCAACAACCCTTATTAGTGAATATCGAAAAAGTAGATGTTATTGTTTTAGCTTGTTGTGTTCTACACAATTTTTTGAGAAAAAAATCTAAAAATGACATCACAACAATTCATTCGAAATGCTACATTCCGGGAAGGCAACTGGCGGCGTGAAGAAAATGGTTTATTAAGTCTTAACCAAATTAACCAAAGGCAACAAACGGAAGAAAGTAAAAATGTTCGAAACATGTTTACCGAATATTTCAATCACGAGGGTAGAGTACCTTTCCAAGATAAAATGATAAATGTATTAGGTAATCATGTTATGTAAATAGTAGCCTACCATTACGATGATACAATCTAGTAACTAGAGTTTTTTAATAATTGCTTTTTCTACGTACAGTATTTTCAACCTTACAGTTAAAATTCTATTTTAACGTTTTGTTAAGTTCTGTTAAACGTTATTTGATTCTGTACCTATTTCTTTTTTAAGGATATTTAAGAATATTTCTTTTTTTTATTCAATTATATAAATATCGATGGTTTCAAAACCATTTTAGGCACCTTTTGGGCTTTTTTTTAAGAATTTTTATTTGGTTTATATTAATAACTCAACACTTAAGTTACTAGATTCTTTCGTTGTAAGATAGAAGCTACGTTCTTACTTCGTCTTCTTCGCAGTTGATAATAATAGTGTCGACTCCAGTCCTACTTAAAGCATCCTTTTGATTTAAAAACGTTAAATATTCGTAGTACCACAATGTGGGTATATAAATCTCATCTGCCCCTGTTCCAGTACTTTTACTGTCTTGCACCTAAATTAATAAAATTGGTTTTTTAGTTATAGAGTAATATTAATTTTTATGTTTATGTGTAATGTCTAATGTATTATTAATTTTATATTGTTATTGGATTTTTGTTGAATGCTGACAAAATTTAAGTTTTAAGAATAAATAACTGCATGCATTGATAATAAAAAATCATAAAATATCTATATTTATTATAAATAATTGTTTATTAACTTACCTTTTTCCATTCTCGTTTATATGCCGCTCTCATATTTTCCAGTTTTCTTTTCATTGTTGCATCTTTTTCTATAATTTTTAATTTTTCTAAAAGAATTTGAAGAGCCGCGTTCCTAGCATCTCTATTGGAGTATTCTTTTGTAGAAGGATCCCATAAACACGGAAAATCCTTATATTGTTCCAAAATATTAATGGTAACCTCTCGTTCGCTGATTAAAGCCATCGTACCAGTTCAATAGTTAAAAGAATACTGAAGCCTGAAGCGATAAACCACCCGGCCATGCTATTACACACGTGATCTGAGCTAAATTGTTTTTAGTTACCCCCAAAAATTACCTTACGATTTACGTATTATTTGTAAGTTATTAAATTCCCCAATATGTTTAAGTTATTAAATTGGGTAGCTAGATGAGAATAATCATTCCCGATTTAAAAATTGTAAAATAATATTTATTAATAATTTTTGTTATTGTTTAATGTTTAGTTTGGGATTTTCATTAAAATTTATTCATATTTTCGTCAATATGATTTACGTTGTTTGGTTAATCAAAGATAGAAAAATGTTGGCAAAAAAACGCTAAACATACAAAAAAATTTAGTAATTACAGAAATATTTAAACTGTAATGACTTTCGTAATTATTTAAAAATTCACTCAATACTTTAAAAGAATTATTATTAAAATGAAATAAAATTAAACTATGTAATTCAATTAATTTTATAAATGAATTAGTTCGAACATCTTTCACTTATTATTTTTTATAGTAAGACAAAAACTACCCAATCTATTCAAGTCGGATGGAAATCTCACCCGACAACGAATGCAATAAAAATGCCATAAAATTATCAGGTTAAGCCTCCACACGATCCGACGTACCACCCTATCTGAAAAAGATTAGAAAATGCAGCAAAAACACCCAACCAAATTGGGTATCGTGAATAGAACGCTTTAGGCATAGATGTGCTGCAAGAATTACAAGCCACCATCCAGTTAGATCCTCCCCAGGTGATTATACTACCAACACAGTATACCACTCCGCTCACCGCCAGCCATACAGAAGCGCCTACCGAGGCAGAGCGGCTGAAAGATTTCCTGGACAAACAATTACCCAGTTTGACAATGACAACCGGCCCTATAAAAGGAGTAGAGCATCGGATAAAGGGAAACCCGGTACAGCACCGATCAAACAAAGGTATTACCCCAGAAATCCGAAAATACAGGAAATCATTAATAAGGACATCGACAAAATGCTCGAAGCAGGAGTAATAGAAAGATCAAACAGTCCTTAGAGTTCACCAGTCGTTCTGGTAAGAAAGAAGTCCGGCAAATATAGATTCTGTGTGGACTTTCGACAACTAAATAAGGCGTCGACTCCCGATGCGTACCCCATACCCCACATACAGGGTATACTAGATAAGCTCCGTAGAGCGAAATACATCAGCACGTTAGATCTAACGATGGGTATTGGCAAATACCGCTCTCCCCAGAGAGCAGACTCTTTACCGCTTTCACCGTACCCGGAAGAGGACTCTTCCAGTTCGTCGTAATGTCATTCGGACTCCACTCCGCCCCAAGTACATTTCAACGCCTTCTCGACTCGGTCATTAGCCCAGAATTGGAGCCCAACGCTTTCTGCTATCTAGACGACATTATTGTAGTGAGCCAGACATTCGAAGAGCACTTACGTCATCTGGCAGAAGTGTTCGATAGATTAAGAAAAGCCGGACTGAAAATTCAACCAGAAAAATGTGTCTTCTGCAAACCCGAATTAAAATACCTGGGACATGTGGTGAACCATAAAGGAATCGAAACTGACCCAGACAAGATCGAGGCTATTTCAAGGTTGACCAGACCTACTACCGTGAAAGGAGTGAGAAGCTTCTTGGGGGCTGCTTCATGGTATAGGAAATTCGTGCCCAATTTCTCCGCCATAGCCGAACCACTAAACGCGTTATTGAGGAAAGGGAAGAAATTCAACTGGACCAACGCGCAAACCGAAGCGTTTGATACGCTGAAAAGAGCTCTTACTGCCGCCCCCGTTCTGACGTGTCCTGACTTTGAAAAACCATTCATATTGCGCACCGACGCCAGTTATCAGGGTCTTGGCGCCGTCCTGGAACAGGACTATCCGGACGGGTTTCGACCGATAGCCTTCATCAGCCGAAGTCTTCTAAACGCAGAAAAAAATTATTCAGTCACAGAGCTAGAGTGTTTAGCCGTGGTGTGGGCGATAAAAAAATTAAGGAGTTACCTGGAGGGGTATGAATTCACCATGGTAAGTGATCATCGGAGCCTGAGATGGCTGCAGTCGCATCCTAACCCGTCTGGAAGGTTGACTAGAAGGATCCTAGAATTACAGGAATACCAATTCAAAATAGAATATCAGCCGGGGAAAAGTAACCAAGTAGCAGAGATCATATCTCGTAGTTATTTACTTGAGGAAGTCCCGAACGCAGCTATAGGAAATCTCCCGCAACAAAACTGTACATGGTACAATAATTTAAAAGAAGGTATCCGACGGCAACCTAAGCGCTTCTCGGACTACCGAGTTCGCCGGCGTCAGGTTTACAGTAAATTCCCCACCAGTAAAAGCGTGATCATTGCCGAATTCGAATCCCCGTGGAAGAGCTGTGTCCCCACAATGGGGCGAGGGGCTCTATTAAAACGACACCACGATCACGCCACCGCTGGCTGGGCATGCCGGGATTGCCAAGACAGTCTCCGTAGATCGTACTATTGGCCAGGAATGATGCGCGATATAGCATGTTACATTAAAACCTGCAAATCGTGTAACGAGTATAAAATGGTGGGCGGAAAACCAGTGGGATTGATGTATCCACGTATACCACCTTATCCGTGGCATACGGTTAGCTCCGACTTCATGGGGCCTTTTCCACGATCCAAAAGGGGATTCCAACATCTCCTGGTCTTTCAGGACACATTCACCAAGTGGGTGGAACTATGCCCCTTGCGAAAAGCGAACGCCACAAACGTGAGCAAAAAATTAAAAGAGCATGTCTTGCTACGATTTGGTTCGCCCGCTCAAATACGTACGGATAACGGAACACCATATGTGAGCCGGGAGCTAAAGCGATTGACAGAAGAATACGGGATTCATCATAGTCTAACTCCTCCATATAGTCCAGCCAACAATCTAGTGGAACGGACGAATAAAACAATAGGCACAATGATTGCGCAGGCTTGTGAGAATCAGCACCGAAAATGGGATGAATGGTTGTCGGAAATTCAATTCGCTTTGAATACGACTCAACACGCTTCGACCGGATTCTCGCCCTGTATGTTGAATTTTGGAAGGGAGTTGATTTGTCCCCCCCCCCCCTCCCCAACCCGCAGGCCGAACAGCGGGAGGCACGTTCACCGAACCAGGTGCGACTACAAATGAGTAAGCTGCAAACACCTACACGAAGTAGCCAGACATCAATTGCAACAGTCCTTCCTTGATCAGAGGTGTTACTACAACTTACGACGGCGGCATAGATTACCAAGAAAAGGAGAAGTGGTATATAAAAAAAACCACATACTCTCTAACGCAGCCGAAGGGGTAATAGCGAAGTTGGCACCCAAGTATTCCGGTCCGTTTAGGATTAGCCAAGTATTGTCCCCAATGGTAGTAGAACTGAGTGATGAGTTTGGAGAAGTTTTGGGTAAAGAGCATGTGAAGGATCTCAAGTGGGCCGAGGGTCCACGGTCGGGGGAGCAGAACGAAATTCTCATACAATCCGAAGAAGAAGGGGAAGAGGAACAACCTCTATTGAGACGCTCCGAAAGGATCCAATCAAGAAGTCGAGCGAAAAGTCGTTAAACTAAAGAACGGCCGAACTCGGTCAAACTCAATGCATATCAGAAAGAAATCAAAGCCCTCGGCAGCAGGAATCGGTGAGCTAGCCAAGGATAGGGTTGAGGTGAACCCCCCGGTAGACGCCGACCACCAACCAACGGTTCAGGAAAGCAGCCTACCGTCCGAGAACGCGGGCAGTGCACCACCAATAGTTCCTGGTAAGACGACCGAACTTAATTCTGTTATAGGAAATACTGCTCCAGTTGTCCCTCCTGAAGGAGCAGCTCCACCGGCCGCCCCAGTGGGTTATATCACGATATCGCCACCCATCTCCACCTCGATAGGGGTCATCCAGAGAATCCTGGACAACAACATCAAAAAAAGTGGACCGTGGCGAACGGTTGTATTCCGCTTTTCGTTGGGCAGTGACATCATTTCAGATTGGAAAACAAAACCCTCTTCAAAAGCAGATGTATCCTGAATTTCAGATCCAAGAAAGGTGGCAGGCCTCCTCAACAGCGGCGGATAAAGGTAGTTGGACACACCGCCTGATTCCAGACATAGAGCCATGGGTCAACAGGAAACGTGGCGACCTTACGTACGAAATCACCCAAGCCCTGAGTAGGCATGGATGCTTCAGAAGCTAATTGCATCACTTCAAAAGATCAGATACCCCCAACTGCCACTTCTGTGGCGAGATAGACGATGCAGAACACACCATCTTTTTTTCCATCAAATGGATGAACCGGGAGAGTGTTCGGACTCAACCTATACCGCGAGCGGTCCGCGGACGGTATGGTAAGTGTAGTGATTTTCATCCCCCAAGAGCCAAAATATCAAGAGATCCCCTTGTTACCTCCTTGTGCCGATTAAAAACTGTTTTTGAATATGAATTTGAGACAGGATAAGAATGTATAGACCATTAAAAGTATAAGCCTGTACTGTTGTACACCTTAGGTAATATTTTACTTGTTAACTTACCATCATATGTATGCAGGAAAGAACAAATGCATGAAAATGTCGTTAGAAAGAAAATTATCAATCTGATCCAAAATATGTTTCGTCTTGATCCGGCAAAACGTATTACTCCTGCAGAAGCTTTAAAACATCCAGCAGTTTGTGATTTTAAGCAGTTTTATTAAAATTAGCCAGATAACGGATTTGATAATTGTGACAAATTTATTTCATTAGACCTTCAGTTTCAGGGTGTAAAGTGGATGTTCAACTTAAGATCGAATTAAAAAAGCCGTCTACCTAGAGAGGTAGACATTTTATCGTATCTTACAAATAATGCTTTCATAAATTTAATTAATAAATAACAATTTTGTTTAATTTTATTTTTTTAATTTGAAAATTCACTTTGAACTCTTTGTTATTTTCTGTGTAGGAATGATCATGAGATGACAGGAGGCCGAACTTACTAATAGCAAACAGAGACCTGAGTGAAAGATAACACGGCTTCAGACGAGGACACTCGACAATCAACTCAGTGAAATACATTGTCGACACAGCAAATGCAGCCAGATCTGGAACGTGGTGTACAAGAACAATGGTAGCCTTGGTAACGTTTGACGTGAAAAACGACTTTAAATGTAGGGAAGTTTGGAAAATACCGGAGACAGCTGAGCACGATCTAGAGAAGAGCCGCGCTACGAGTGGCGACGGAAAGAGCCAAAAACTACGAAGGCAAACATGACCAGATACAGAAAACTACGAAAAAAAAAACATCGAAAAATGGCAAGCCAACTGGGAAACCAGCCAGAAAGGAGACTGGACAAGACTACTCGTCCCACGAATCCAGGAAAGGAGCCATGGGGAAATAGACTATTACCTGACACAGGCACTAAGTGGACACGACTACTTCAATAGCTATCTCCATATAGAATTGGCAAGAGATATAGCCCGGTGTAGGTGATGCCTAGAGGAAGACACGGTGGAACATCACTGTTCAAGTGCGACAAATGGGTGGAACATAGAAAACACATGGAGCAGTCAATTTTATCCCCTACCAACGTATATACCAAAAATGCTGACAACTGAAGCTAGGTGGAATGAGATGGCACAGCTAATTTTTTTAATTTTTGTGACGTCCGAAAGTGAGGGAAAAGCAAAAAAGACAACAGTGAGAACCAATTATTTCTACTGCTACTACAACTCTTAGTAGTATTTCTTAGAGTGGGATGTATAATTTTTTCGGGAATGAGTCTTTGATATTGTCAAAACCTGGGGCCTTCTTGGATTCGGTAGTTTAATCAGTATTTCCAGTTCTTCTGAGGTCATCGGTTCAAGGTTGTCCGTATTTTCGTCGGCTTGAAAGTTATTGTAATCTGCTCTCATTTCGTGGTTCCCTTCAGTACCGGTTGCTACCGGTATGGATAGGAGTCTATCCATGCGATATTTCAACGTTTCTTTCTGAATCTTCGTCTGTCTTAAAGTAGGTTAGGATCGTTAGTCTTCTGAATTTTCCTGATGAGAGTTTATACGTGATTCTCCAAGGGTCCAGCTTTAGATCATTTTCCACGAATTTTTTCCAGCTGTCATCCTTAGTTTTTTTAGGGTCCTTGTAAATTTTTCTTTTTTTTTCCATTATTTTTGTGTATAGTTATTCTGTTGTGATGGGATTTTTGTCTTTGTAAAAAGTTCGTTTTGTATCCAAGTAAACTTTTCTAAAGTGGTCAACTGTATTCGTCCACCATTCAGGTCTTTCTTCAAACGTCTTCTTATCTTTTCTTACCATAAAATTACACCCGTGTCCGAATCACCCTGACTGGTTAACGAATACTGTTAACGATTTGCCAAGTTGGATGGTTTTTCACTTATGTGAATCTTTTGTGAAAGGTAAGATAGTAGCGGGATTTGGTGGGAAAAATATTTTTAAAAATTTAAATTTTTGTCGAGAACAATTTTTAATTTTTGCGAATTTTGCTGTCATTTATGAAATCAAATGAAGTCAGAGTTTATGTTCTTTTACTGATACATGCCTGATATCTCGATGCTCAAAAGTTTTGTTCATAAATTATTATTTTTTTAAACTTGAAAAAATAAAAAGACAATGATGACAGTACTTGTTACGCGACAATTTTTTCCATTTAAATTTTTGTAAGAGTCAGGTCGTTCTGTAATGAAAAAACCCTCTAATATAAAAATTGAAGCCTAGGCTTCGAGGCTATGTTCGGAGCCAACGGAGGGATATCCGTTTTCGCCCAGGTCTACAGATCGGATAACATCGATTTGAAAACATGAAAACAACTTCCAAGCTTTTGCAAAAAATTGATAATTCGAAATTTATCATTAGTATTTAGCTGATCGGTAGACTTGAGATAAAACGGGTATCCCTTAACGATGTATTCACGTAAAACCTAAAGGCTATGGCTCCGAACATAGCCTCGAAGCCTAGGCTTCAATATATTGAGCTTTTTATTTATTATATTATTATTTAAGTAGTTCAACTAAGTATTATTATTTTTATGTTAATTATTTAATACAAACGGAATTATCTGATAATCCTTTTAGTACCAACAACAAATTTTAGGATATAAGAAGAAAAGTAAAATTCGGATGACTGCAGTTCGTTGGCTTTTATATAAAGTACACCCTTGGTAGAACTTTAACAATATGGCGCGTAATATTTTTCCGCTATATTTATTATACTTACGAACTATGTATGTAAGAGTATGTAACGAGCCAAACTCGGCTTTGGAGCTAGGACAAGCTCGGCCCCCGGTCAAATGCACGTCGGCTAGACTACAGTGGAGAAGGGGTAGGGGTGGTTTTGAGGAAAATACAAAACCCAAGGTTATTTGACCGTAAGCGGTGAAGCCGCCTGCTCTAAACTCATTAATGTCCAAATCGAGATAAAAGGGCTCCACTTCACTAATAATCAGGTTCACGAAAATGATTGGGTATCGAGCGAAGGCGACACTCAACCATGAACCAAAAAGGTCGCTGATACTCAAAGAGCAATAAAATATCGTCGGTAAAAGGTAACTCGATTAAAATGCAACCGGTTAAACAAATAACTGGAACATATAAAATTACTTGTACATCTACAATATAAACAATCGAGCCAATGGTTACACAGTGTGGTCTTGGAGTGGTGATTAATAACTAGCGAGAATCGCTGGCTCAGCCGGTCGATGTATGACGTTTTAACAACAAGTAACGCGAGATCGTGATTGTCACTTGTCAACCAAACCAAGGAGCTAACCAAAAAGGCCGCCCACACTGTTAACTCAATCTTAAAACTAAGAGGGGTTAGTAATTTTAAAATACACATAAATCTTACACACTACTGACAATAGCAATTACAGTGCTTGAAGCGTTCGAAAGCTTCACATAAAACGTGACGAAAGCACTAAATTCCAGCATGGACTTACGTTGCTGACTGTACTAATTATTGACGATAATAAACTTTAAGTCCACACGAAGCGATAATGCTCTTGGTTTAAATAACGAAGTGACTTTGAAGTCCGATACAATAATGATCAGATTCTCAATGTTAAATATCAGAATGATTCGTACGGTAGTAACTATAATAGTTGACTCACTCATCTATGAATATAGCTCCAAAGTTATCCCGAAATAACACTTCGTTAAAACCGTGGTGTAAAATCTGTGAGCTTTTAAAGAATAAATACCCGGACGATAGGCAACACGTCGTACAATGTTCATTAACCCAACCGTGGTTTACTTGTAAAATCACTAATTGAATTAAACGGTACAAAACGGAATTATTTAAGGGTGTAATCACACCAAAGGATACACATATTTTTAATGTAAATAAGTAAAACAATACGAACCCAAAAGAAGCTGGGGCGAACCCTTGCAACGAGATTCATCTAATCGAACTTGTTCGAGTGACAAACTTCTTCGAAACCTTCAAACGGTACTATACCTAATACGAATGGACGATTGTACAGAAAACTCCTTTAACTTGGAATGGTCAAACAACTTGACACGGAAATATTTGAAACAGCACGAGGCGAGCGATACAATTTGCATTAAAGCGTCGCTAAAAGTTGTTGAAAACGCTTCCACATACGGTACACATAAAAGGATTGTGCTGTCTCCTAGATTCCAATAAAAATCAATCGTCCAAACCTCCAACAAAACTTTTACAACCCACAAAGCGGTTGGAGCACAGTTAACCCAGAAAGCGGGAAATTATCTATCTGCCTAACCTCACTTCTGCCCATAGACGTCACTAACAGGTCAAAACATAGGCGTGCGTAAAATTAACGAAACTACAAATGTACTAAACTTAAAATTACAAACGAAGGTTACAAGTAATTACTTAAGGTAAGTATTCCTTCTCGAATGTACCCGAACCTTGCCATGGTGAGGGGGCTTGCGTGTTTTGAGGAAGCGGTGTGCGTGTACCTGCTAGGATTCGAGCCAAGGACATAAAACTCCCTTGTGCTCGGTTTGTTTTGTCAGGCTGGCTCGGGCCGGGGCTTAAAAACCTTTGTGCTCGGGCTTAGCTTGTCAAGGAAACGGGATGACGGCCACTGTGGAGAAACCAGACGAATACAGGTACCTGCGTGTTTGTGCCGTGTAACCCGTACGGTGGGATGAAGGGCTCCTGGTGGCTGATCCAGCTTGGGGACGGTAGTAGTTCTCCTGGGTCTGGCAACACTCCACTTTGGCCTGGATTTCCACTCAAACGGGCGGTCAGGACTAGTCCACCCTGATCAATCGGCTGTGCTGTTCCGTCAGAGGTTCAGTAGAACGAGTCCTTAGGGAAGGATGTAGTGTGCAAGCACCGCACCTTTCCGAGGGCTATATCCTCCTAGTAGCCCTGGCGTCGATTTTCGGCGTCCCCAACGTTGCGGGCTCCATGGCGGGTGGGGAGCTCTGGAGGATGAATACTAAATTCTCTACATCGCAGAATTTAAACCCAAAAAACCAGCTGATCTATCAGAACTAACCAGCAGATGGGTGCGTCTTCGGATACCCCGTCTCAATCTGCAGATGCGTCCAATAAGGACACACTGCAAGTAGCACCTCCTTCCGGGACAGACCTACCTCCCAAGACTGGGAGAAAAAGGATCTGCGGAGCGGAGATAAAACGTCGTAGGAAAGCCCGCCTGGCAACAATGCAGTCAGCCGAGGGCACCCCGACAAGCAAAACCGCACACGAGCAGGCCAGGTTATCCAAACTACCGGCACGTGACGACGGTGTTAATAAAACCAAGCAGCTGAAAACCGAAGCTGCTAAAAAGCTACTCCGATCTCGGGACTCCTTGCCTTCACCCTCGAGCAATCAGGGAAAGAGGACAAAGCCGACTTCCGAAAACAAGAGTTCAAATCGGGTGGGCAATGTCACCTACAAAGAGGCCGCTGGAAAGCACCACCGAGTAGCGGTGATAGACCGCTCAAATCCCCTGGGCAAACTCGATTAGTCCCAGGTGACCATAGTGGAAAATCACCTCACCGCTGCACTAGATGCTTTTATAGCAGCAGCGAGAAATGAGGGAAAGCTAGCACCCACCTTCGATAGGTTCTATCACTCGGGGCAGATCCTTCGGATCGTCTGCAGTGACCAGAGCTCGTTGGAATGGTTGAAAACAAGTATAGCAAACCTGCCGCCACCATGGCAGGGTGCTAAATTGGATGTAGTCCAGGTGGACAACTTGCCAAGGCTGACTAAGGCCACTCTTTGGATTCCTGGGGAACCGGAACCCACTGAGATGATCACACGGCGCCTTCCTGCCTAGAACCCTTAGGCTAAACTGAAGGAATGGCGTCTTCCACGATGCGAGCAAGGATGAGCCGAAAGGTAAACTTCTTGTCTTTGGCGTTGGCAAGGCAGACAGCGCCGCCATCAAAACAAGAGGGGAGAGGTTGAACTATAAGTTCATCTCTTTCAAAGTTAAGATGCAGAAGTTCGACGACGAATCTGCATCCAAGGAAACTGAAACAGCCACCTTAACTCCCATGGAGACGGGCGAAAACCCGGCAACGGAGGCTGTGAATGTAGAGAAACATTAAACCCTCCAAGGTAGGCCAAATTGCTTCCTTGGTAGGGTGGAGCTTTCTCCAAGCAAACCTGCAGCATTGTCGGGAGGCAGTGGCAATACTATGCCGCCACCTTGACAACTGCAAGGACACTATTGCTCTAATACAAGAGCCCTGGTTAGTAAAATCTTCTTTACGAGGTTTTACAAAACTAAACGGGACTATGTTCACAGGTAGTTCCACAAATAAAAGCAGGACATGTATCTACATACCTAGCAATATTCAAGCCAACCTTTTGCCGCAGTACAGCGACTGCGACCTCACAGCAGTTCGGACGAGCTGCGACTTAGGAGATGGCCCAAAGGATGTCGTTTTAGCTTCCATCTACCTCCCAATCGATTCGCCGGAACTACCACCTTCTCGAAGGATGTTGGATCTGGTGAACTATTGCGAGCAAGAAAAGAAACACCTCATCATTGGGTGCGACTCCAACTCCCATCATCAGGCATGGGGCAGTAGAGATTGCAACAATCGAGGTAAGTCTCTATTAGACTATCTTATTGATACAAATTTAGTAATACTTAATCGCGGGGACGTCCCTACTTTTTACATGTCACCCCACCGCAACTCGGTAATTGATATTACCGTGGCGTCATTAAGCATTTCTAATTACTTATGTGAATGGAAAGTGTCCGACCAACTGACAATGTCAGATCACAGATGGATTTCCTTTAAATTAAAAGCTAAAGTAATGGAACCCAAGCAATATAGGAATCCTAGGAATGCGAACAGGATGGTCTTTCTAGATCACCTGTCAACATACATTATATGTTATTAATTGTTTTGCAAACTTGTGTAAATTTACCTGTATATATCCCAAATATAATTGGTTCTCAACAACTGTTCATATTTTCACATAAATTTTAAATATCTTTTGCACTTCACAAAATTGATACACGATCTTACTCAGTAGTTTACTCGTTCATGTGTCATGCGCATTCATTAAGCAGGATTGACGTAGTGCCGATTTACACATGCGTTCTAGTGCGACATACATATTTTTCAATAATAACATTTAAGCCTTCAGCAATAATATCATTTATAAAATTTGACGCCTAACGTCGTGGCTTATATTCAGAATTACATTACAAAATTTGGCGCTCAACGTCAAGGCGCGATTTCACAACTTGAGACATACATTACACAATATATTTGACAGGAAATACAATATCCTGTTGAATCCAACAGAAACCTACGACTATGACATATGTCTATTCTCAGACGGTTCCAAAAACAATGTTGGCTCAGGAGCAGCCATTTTCTCTGCTAAACTTGACCTAAACATAAGTATACCGCTGGGCAGGAACACATCAGTTTTTCAAACGGAACTTATGGGTATACTGCACTGCGCAAAAATAGTACAAGATAAACTTATCTGCGACAAAAACATTCAGATATCAACAGATAATAGAGCGGCACTTGTGGCACTGAGGAGTCACAAGGTCACATCCGGTTGCTAGAATGCATTCAGGCTCTAAATGATATATCTAACTCAAATGTCATTTCGCACTTTCAGGGTGAAAGGGCATCAAGGTAACAAGGGTAACGTAAAAGCGGACGAGCTTGCAAGAAACGGCTCCAACAGCCTTCCCTGCCGTACGGAGTCGATGATTGTACCAGCTGTCAAAACTATCGATACCTTCCTAAAACAACACATCCTAAAACTGCACTCTTGCAGATGGGCAAAAGAAACTGAATGCAGAGCAAGGGCAGCGATCAAAGCACCCTCTAGTAGGCATTCAAAATATTATTTGAAGCTGTCCAGAGTCAATCTAAGGACAATTGCAGGGATTTTAACTGGACACTGCAAACTGAACAAACATCTCAACACAATGGGACTTGTAGATAACCTAAAATATCGGGGATGTAATACAGCAGACGAAACCGCGGAACATGTGCTTTGTCACTGTCCGTCGCTAGCGTTAATTAGAGGTGCCATGCTGGGGGGCTTCTGGCCTAACATGGCCAGAATCAGCGACACTCCGCCTGCCAAGATACTCGAATTTATCCTGGCGACAGGGTGGCTTGAGGACTGACAGGACGGAGGGCCGCTGCATTCGGAGGCAGTACAATGGGCCCGATTCATTGGCCTAAGTGCGTGTGGGGATACCTCCCTACCCTCCTACCTAAAATCCAGAATCCATAAGGTAGGTATTTCCTCGCTGTTTTTTATTCATATCATTTGAAGTATCAACTTCAAAAATTACAGTATAAACTATACAGGCTCATTTTTATTCATAAGACCCATTGTCTCAAACAGGCTTAAGAAAACAAATCAACAAGTCAACATGTTTTGAAATTTTTGGTTACATATTTTTTTAAATTTTTGAACATGTAGGGCAGTGGTTCCCAACCTGGGGGTAATTACCCCCGCGGGGGTAAAAGTAAAGATATTTATATTTGCTTGTATGGTTTGTATTAATAATAATATTTAAGGGGGTGGGGGTAGTGGGGGTAATTTCAATTTTCCTAACAGGTCACAGGGGTAACAGTATTGAAAAGGTTGGGAACCACTGATGTAGGCTATACTTTTTGTACACACACTCACACACCCTCAAACATTTTTCATTACATATTTGTTTTAAATTTTTAACCTGTAGGGAGTACTTTTTGTACACACACACACACACACATTTTTCGTTACATATTTTTTTTAAATTTTTGAACATGTTACCGATTTTATAGACGTATTCACGTCAAAATGAAAATAAAGTGTTCCAAAATTTTTACAACTACCGATATGAAAAATTTTAAAACTTGGTTCCACTGAAAAGCAGAGGTTGGTAGTGGTAGAGAATAAAAGATAGAAAAGTATGGAGTCCGATAAGAAGTTTGGAAAAATTAAAAAGATTCGAAATTAAAGTTATCTATAACAAGAATAACTGGAAAAATTGGATTTTTATTTGTGAATTAAATGGTGATCAATGTTATTATTTGTGAAAGAAATCATTACCTATTATAAAGTATTGGAAGTTTTATCAAAAGAAGATATCATATGGTTTTAAAATAAATTACGAAGAAAAATTTATTTTTGAAAATTGGTATTGAAAAATTGGAATCTTAGAATAGAATTGGTAGGTATTTGATGATGTACTTTTTTGGAAATTAAATTGCAATAGGATCCAGGTGGAACATATGCGGTACTTCAGAATTTCTGCAGTATTTTTATGAAGAAATTTGTAAAAGACTCCAGTTAGTATCGGTAAGACTGTTTAAATTTTAAATTTATTCTGAACACGGACCATTATTTTATTTATATCATTATATTTGTATCATCTTGTTGCTAATTGGAAATTTGGAAAAAGACACCTTCATTGTGGACATCTTCGCATATTTTTTTGATACCTTTCGGTATTTCGATATTTTGGTGCTTGCAAAATTGTTTTCGTTTTCGATCTTTTCATAAATTTAATTTAATTACGGCAAATTTTTAATTTGCATTGTCGAGCTTATCTGTCAATAATAATAATAATTTATCTTCACTCGCAAATTTTTCACAACATTAATTTTAATCTAAGTAAGTGAAATATTTAATTTGATAATTAAATTATTTTATACTTTTTGTGTGAACTACTTGTCCTTTTTATGTTTCTCCAGTACGATAATATTAAGGCAAGTAGGTACGTTTCTTCTTTTACCGGTTGTGGTTGTCGATTTTATTGGCAGCAAACTTCTTCAAGAGAATATTTTATTGTTTACCTGCCACTTTTTTTTTGGAACTTATGACCATAGATATAACTAGATAACATCAGCGGGAATCTACAGTAAATAAAAGCTGATTGATTTATTTCCAGCGTATAGAGAAAAATTCTGGATCACCATACAAGGGAGGAGGAATTTTTTATTACAGGTTGTTTATGAAATATTTTAAGTTTTTAAGTGTTTTTTACTGGGATTAATGAATTTAATTATTAATTTTTAATGTTGTAGTTTTTAATTATGTAATTTTTAATTGGATTCCAATTGCAAAATTAAATAATAATTAATTACTATTAATGTTTCTCATGGTGTTACATATTTAAAACAGATTATTTTATTTTGCTTCTTTAATTAAAAACTATTGAGCCTGGATATTTTCCATTATTTATCCCATAATCTACAATACAAACTGACATCAAAAAGATTTTGCTTTCAAAAATATAATATATATAACAATATAATACCTTCTAGAACCTCGGAAAAGGTATCTTTTGGCTTCCGTATTCCAGTTGCGGTGATGACCGTAGCTCCGGTAGGTCTTCTTGTATAGGTCGGAGCTCGTGGTGGAATCAAGCGCTTCCTTAACAATTCCGCGTTCTTCCTGACCTTGCGCCAAAACTTTCCCTCCTGGATCCTCGAGCGGGTTCGGACCGGCAGCACTGGTGCTTGTGGAAGAGGAAAAATTACTGCTACGACTTGCTGCAAAATTTCTTCTACAATGGCCTGATCCGTTTCCATTTTTCCGGCTTCCATTCTTCCAATTATAATTGACTTTAAGAAACTAACACATCTCTTGAAATGTAAGTTGATATAAAAAAAATTATCTTTCCGACCGGGCGCAAGATGTGTACTCTTGGACTCTATCTGCGTTTCCTTGCCGGTCGGCTGGAACAGAGAGCGTCAGTGAAAACGACTTCCAGATCGGCGTTCTTCTTTAGTGTCCATTCTCAATAAATCGGTGAGAATTTAATCTGGTGTTTCAAATAGTAACAGCGCGCGGTTTTTAAGTTCTTGTTGTACTCGTTTTGCAGGAGTTTGCTTTAGGGGATATAATTCAATCCATTTTTTTGTAAAGGTATCCTGGAACACCAGTGGTGACTTCGTTACTCGGGGGGTTGCGCTCCACTTGATATCCTTGATATGAGCTCTTCTGAGTGGTTACCCCGAAAGAGTGGTTAATTCTAATACTGCCCAAAAATTTTGGGGCTAGTTTGACCATCACCCCTTCCGCTGCACTGGAGAGAACTCGTTGCCGTTTATACACCTTCTCTCCGACAGCTCCGTCTTCTGTTGGCTACTGAAAGAGGTAGCCAAATTTTTCTGCGAGATATTGTGAAGCTCTTTCAGTCGTTTCAACTTTTCCTAGTAGTGGCGAACTGGCGAGATTATTTCATTTGATTGATCGGACGAGCAAAAGAATTCTTGGCCGAAATTCACCATACAATGAAAGAACCCTGTTGATGCATGCTGCGCCGGAATTCAAGGCATATTAAATTTCTGAAAGATCTTCGTCTCACTTGGGGTGTTTATTTGCGCATAATTGTGCGATCATCGTTCCTTAAGTCTTGTTAGTTCTTTCCATCGGGTTGTTTTAAGATGGTCCCATAAAGTCGGAGTTAACCGTTTGCCATGGACGTTGCGGTATTCTAGGATACATCTTTATTCCTACCGAATCCCTACAGGCAGTTTATATTGGTTGCACGAATGGCAAGTCACTGACTAATAGTACATCCTCATGTTTCTTAATTTTCGTCCATAGTTTACGGTACCACCTACATACCAGCGTCGACCATCTCCGAGCGGCCATAGGGATGGGTTTTTCCTGGTTGTTTCGAGATAGCATGTAGGCAACGTAATTGTTTTCCCCCCGGTTGCTAAGACTATTATAAGGGATGGGTCGGAACCCCTCTGGGTTCTCCTGTTCGAGAACAACTCCGAGGTAACATACATCTGTTCTCAATATAAAGGGTGTGGTGAAATCTGGGCCGTCGGGCTGGGTGGGCTGGCTAATACAGGAGCAGCAACTAAAGCCTTCTTCAATTCTGCGAAGGCCTTTTCGTGTGTCTCTCCCCAGTTGAATTTTTGATTTTTTTAGCAAGTGTGAGGGAAAAATTTGAGATATTATTACTGATACTAGGAAGCTGCACCAAGAAAACTTCTTATTTGTTGTACAGTGGTGTACTTTCTCTGGGTTGGTTTGTATAATACCAGCTCGACTGACCACATGACCCAGATATTTTATTTCTGGTTTTCTAAACGATCATTATAATCGATTGATACGTGGTTCAAGTAGTGTAATTTGATATTAATCATATCAATATTTTAGAAAACCCAAAAAATGCGCTAAACACTTTTCAGAACTAAAATGTTTTTAAGTTAACACATGTAAAATACACAGTAAGTATAAATTCGCTATTTTTAAGCGAATTCTGTGGCAACTACGCAATCTCGCAATTACTCAAATAAAATCCTCTTTAAATGGACTAAAAATTCACAAATCGACAAAAATTTCTCGTAGACGCGACGCTTCCAATTTACGCATCTGGTACTCCGCTACTCGACCACAATTATCTTTTTTCGTTTTCCAACCTTTCCTCACAAAATCTATAAAAGTTTTAACTCACATACACTCATGAACAACAATTTTGTAACACTAATAATATAAAAAAATTCCTGAAACTAGGAAAATTAAGACAAAGTTTAGAATTACTATGAATCAGCATTAGTCTCGGATTGATTGTTCTGCTTATTATATATTTCTCTCAGCAATTTTACTTTTTCCTTTTGCAGGTCGTTATTTTCTTGTAAGCATTTTCGTAAATTTCGATATTCCTCCAGCTTTTCCTCTTCAATTTCAAGCTGACATTTCCTATACGTATCTAGTTGCTTAGCTTTTCTACTTTTGTCTATTTTGGGTGTATCGTTGCCACTTGGACTAGCAAGTTCTGTTCTGTTACTTATTTCAGGACTATCATAGTCCTCGGGTTCGGGCTCTTCATTCAAATGTTCTAAAATTGCAGAAATTGGATGTCTTGCTACAGGATAATTAATATGTTGCGCTGTAGAACAGTGTGGTTCTTGAATTATAGATGACATAAGTGGTGAACATAAGTTCACCGTTTTGTTTTCTTGGAAAATTTCTTCGAAAATTGATCAAGTTTTATTTGAACACTTGCGTGTGAGTCGTGATAATTTCTACAAAACTACGAAATTTTTAAATTAGACGGCTATTTATTATAAACAAAAAAGAAAACTCCAATTCATATCACAAAAAAAAACTAAACAAAAACCCAATATTTTGTCTAAACCAAGAAGGAGATAATAGGTCCGGATCCTAATCAGGCATTCCCACAGCCATCGATCTCTTCCTTCTTCGGTCTTCCATGACGATTTCCTTGGCTTGCCTAAACTTCGCCAATATCTTCGACAGCGGCACCGGTGTCTCCTCTTCCACATTCTGGATCCATCTTCGGATGAATGCCGCTCCGCGCTTAAACTCTCTGTCCTTGTTCAGTAGCTCGGCCACTGCGACTGGTCACACTCGATTTGCGAGCGAGAAGTACCATGCATCGATTCTGTCCGTTTTAAATGAATTCAACCAAACCGAAATTACACACAATAAAATTGTAGCACTCTTAATCTGTCTGACTCGGATAATAATTCTCCAGTGCCGGCTTCGCCACAAATGAAATTTTGAATTTTACATCAACATATGGTCGATAAAATTTTTTTCTTTTGGTCACACTACTTCTGACTTTCCCTCTCCGGAGTCCTTATTATCCGACTTCCGAGCTTTGTTGCTCTCGCGGCAGGTTGATTCACGGGCCCAATCTCTTCGGAAAAACGGATTCGGAACGGAACGTTAACAGCTTCTTGTAATCGGTTCATAGATTTGGTTTTATTTCTTCTATTTTCTATTTTCCGGTCGGCTTCTTTAGTTTAACGACTTCTCGGTCGCTCCTTTCTTGCGGAGCCTTTCGGAACGGCGGACGAGTATATCATTCGGCGGTTCTTCTGTTGCTGCACTTCCATCAGGTTACTAGAGTTCTGCCACTTCTAATGTATCCATTCTGATATGAGGTGGGATCGGAAAAATTTAGGATTGGATAAAAGTTGAATTTAACTCTAACTAAATCTAATGAAAGAAAAATTGTCCCTGCGCGCGGCCTCAAATTTGTAACAACCAATTTGCTTTAAAAAATTGGACATTCCTAAATGGAAGGTTAGTTACTATGTAGCTTCGGAAGCTGGGTCCAGGGGTGGACTTAATTGTCGATATTCTTTCTTTTACTTTACACTTGCAGTCACCAAAAGCTTTTCTTAAAATCTTTAAAAATACGACGGATTTATGTACACGGTTTTTATTAATATTAACTATTTACAAATCAGATATATATTGTGGTGTTTCAAACATCAATATGGAATATTTTTTTGTTAAATTACGAAGATTTTGTTCATTTTTATAATTTTATTTAATTTTGTAAATATTTTTTTGAATTTGCTAATATTGCGCAAAATATTTTAAGTTGGAGACAATTTTTGCAAAGGAAGGGGCTTTTTTGCCGACGTTGAGACGAGAACTGACGTGTTTCGCCAAACTCTCGTAATTTTTGAATATTTTGGCGAATTTTTGACATAGTTTTGTAAAGTTGTGCGAATTGATTTATTTAAGTAAATAAATTGAATTATTTATGGTGAGAACTTTTATTATTTTACTTGTTCGATTTGTCCAAATTGTGGAAGATTTGGATATTGATAATTGATGATTTGGATTGATTGGATTTGAATTTAGATGCTGGATATTGGAATTATTGAAAATTTGGAATTTTAAAAATTTGTTCAAGGAAACGTGCGTTGAAGCGATACAGCGAGGCCTGGCGGGTTATCGCCACGTGAAGTTGACCGTCGATTTTTCCATTTATAAAATTAAATATAAAAATTTTGTTAGACGGCAATAATTTAAAATTATTTTATTTGGAGAGCTGTTGGATATTATTGTAAAACTTTTGGTGCCAAAACGAGGGGTAAAATAAATAAAGCTGACTACGTCTTTTTGGAATCCCAACTGAGCTAGCCGGAGCAAAACCAAAGTGTAGGAGAGGTTTTATGAAGAATTAATTTTTTTCATAAAATATCACTACAATTGTAAAGAAGCAATTAAGTTTAAGTGATCAAAAATTTAAAAATTTGTTTAATTTAAAATTTTTTACTCTTAATTAATAAAATATTGAAGTTTGGTGTGTTGCATATATAATTTAATAAATTAAATATTACTTATCACACAAGCAGATTAAAGGAAACTGCTAATCTATACAATTTCATTTATTTAGTAAACAATTTGAAAGATGACTTTACTATAAGTTGTCTTCTGTCGAGTTTTCAGCCAAGGTAAACTTAGTTGGTTTAATTTTGCTTTGACGGCAAGTAAGCGTTTTCTGTGTACAAGACTGCTTATTTCGATTACCTTTCCGCTCTCGTTTACGTTACCTAGACGAGAGTTTCCGACAAAGTAGACGTTTTCGTTTTCAAGACGTCTTACTTCAAATCCGTTCCCTTTCGTTTACGTTACCTAGACGAAAGACTTCGTTGCGAAATCTCGATAAAGTTTTCGTTATCAAGGCTTTACGAGAATCCTGAGAATAACCATAAGTTAAGTTTCCTATATAATTACTTACGTTTATTTCAGAAGCCGATAATAATCAGGTTTACTACTGTTTAGTCAGGTTATCCGAGATGGGAAAAGCAGCTTTATAAGTTAAGGTTGAATTCCTTAGCTGCGGCTCGGGCCGTCTGCGGCTAGGGCCGTGCGACTACAGCCGCAGCCGCAACGATGGACCGTTTCCTAAGCGACTGCGACTATTTAAAGAACCGAAGACGAAGAAGAATTATTTATTAAAATTTAATAAGTATTTTGTAAAAATAAATAAATTTCTGAAATTATCATGAAATTAATCATATATGATTAGTACCTAATACTCGTAATGTGATCGATTCACGTGAATCGAAACATATGAAACAAGTAATTATTATAATATTGCAACTGAATTATTTAAATATAAAATAGGTGCATTCCATAAGCTGTTGTTTTAGTAACATGACTTATATCTGCATCCGATTTATTTAACACATGCAGCTGAAAAATATTATCATTTGTAGCTCAAAATCGGTGCAAAGAAATAGAAAAATTTATAAGAAGTTTTTGTTGCAAATTTTATTCCCTACGTTTTTGTTTATATACATTTTTCTATTTTGTCTCACCGTTGCTGAGCTACAGATGATAATATTTTTTGTATTTTTCAGAGTCTTGTTTAAGTAGCTGTCAGTCAAAAATAGGGCGACAAAATAGAAAAATGTACAGATACAAAATTGAAGACCATGAAATTTTTAACAAAAAATGTTAAAAGGTTTTGTTGTAAAAGCGATTTTTATATGTCAAAACACGATTTGAAAATGTGCAATTTACATTGGTAATATATGAGGTGACGAATACTTTGTACACTCACTGGACTTGTTATTCTCAGCTGCATGTTGTGTTAAATAAATAAACATGATGCAAATTTCACTTATTCCCAGGCCTGCTTATTCCATATCCATAATATTACATCAGTTGCATTTTACCATTACGACGTATTGCACTTGATTCATTTTGTCTGAAAACGAAAATATTTTATTGAATTTGGTCCTACTTGAAGAAGCAGAGGACGAAGAAATGCTAATGTTATGTTTGAACAAGAAAAATAATGCTGATGTCCATCCCATGTACAAAACTAGAATCCAAGAAGGATTTTACAACGTTTTAATTAATCGACATCTACTAAAAGATGACGAGAAATTTAGACAGTTTTTTAGATTGAACATTTCTCAATTTAATTATGTGCTTGATTTAATCAAAGACGATATAAAAAGTGATCCTTGCAATCGTGTACGTTTTCCTATAACTCCAGATGAAAAATTGGCAATAACATTAAGGTAAGTTTTAATACTAATAAATTCTGACTTAAAAACGTGCAATTTACTTTGTTAACATAGGGGTGGCCGGATTGCATTATAATTTATAAGGCATTGTTCATATTATATTACAATTTTAATAAATTCTAAATTTTTAATTAAAATTTACCTTAAAATAAAATATTTTAAGATACCAACACTGGCTCACAGAATTATTGGCACAGCCCTATGTTAGCAACGTAATTTGTGCCTTTTCAAGACTGTTTTTGACACATAACAAACAATTTTATGGCAAAACTTTTCAGACATTTTTTGTTTCAAATTTCATTGCCTTCAATTTTGATACATTTTTCTATCTTGTCGCACCGTTTTTGAGATACAGCTGAAATTATTTTTTGCATTTTACAGAGTTTTGTTTAAGTCGCTGTTGGTTAGAAGTGGTGCGACAAAATGGAAAAAAGTATATAAACAAAATTGAAGGCCCTGAAATTTGCAACATAAAATGTCTGAAAAGTTTTGCTGTAAAATTGATTGTTATGTGTCAGAAATAGTCCTGAAAAGGCACACATTACATTGCTAGAGCTGTTCCAATAATTCTGGGAGCCAGTGTATAAAGTAAGATATTTTCAGGTACATGGCAACTGGAGAATCCTTGCGCTCATTAGCATTTGCGTTTAGAGTGTCACCTAGCTATATTAGCAAAATTCTACAAAAAACGCTGCCAGCATTAAGTAAAAAATTAATGCCTATATTTCTGCCATCATTGTCAGATGAAGAAAAAAAAAAGAAAGCTAATGAGTTTAATGAAAAATGGAAATTTCCAAATTGTATTGGTGCTGTAGACGGCAAACACGTGAGAATTGTTTGTCCTGCGAAAACAGGTTCACTGTACCATAACTACAAGGATTTCTTTTCAATTGTGTTGCTTGCCGTCGTCGATGCCAATTATAAATTTATATTCATCGATGTTGGGTCATACGGAAAAGAAGGAGACAGTGGAATATTTGACAAATCCAATATTGGAAAGGCTGTTAGAAGTGGAAATATATTTCCACCTCCAAATAAGTTGCCGAATTCCGATAAAGTTTTGCCTTATATTTTCACTGGAGATGAAGCTTTTAGGTTGGATCTACATATGATGAAACCATTTGCTAGACCATCAGCACGAGTTGACGAAAGAAAAGCAATTTTCAATTACCGTCTTTCTTTGGCTCGAAGAGTTTCCGAAAATTCATTTGCATTACTGAGTCAAATTTTTCGCATTTTTTACACTCCCATTGCTTTGCTGCCAAAAACCGTTGACCATTTAGTTATCGCAGCATGTTGTTTGGATAACCTCCTGCGAGATGCATTCCTCGAGAACACCAACAAACCATACCACGAATTAGATGGTTCTGCGCCAGTGGCATTCTCAAATTTTAATCCATTTGTACCAGTTGGCGGTTTTGCAAATGCAGATGGATTTGATGTTAGAAATGCATTTATGGAATATTTCAACAGTCCTGAAGGCAGCATTCCATGGCAGAACAACGTTGTTAGAAGAACTGACCAGTAATATTATAATGCAAATCTAAATCTAAAAGAATGTTTCTCTGCAGGCACTAATAATTTTTAATTATTACAATTTTAAGGGTAGATACCCAGATATTTTCATAGACTGTTTAATCGTATGTGATAGTTTTAATTACTTTTAATTTTTTTCTTTTTTTATTATTTTGTTTTGTTTATAAATTTAATAAATTTCATATTAAACTTGAAAAAAAACGACATTTTTCGAAAGCTCGTTTAAACTTGTGTTTTATTTTGTGTCCTGTAGCTCAAAATTGATAATTCTATTTATATAAATTTAATGTAATTTAAAAAAACAACCAAAACCTTTCAACTATAAAGGCTTACAAAGCTTACATCATGCAGGAGGCATTCAAAATGGTATAACTATATTATTTTAATTTTAGCTTTCTTTCTTTTTTAAAATCACTAAAATCATTTTATTTCTTAATTATTGACACTTTTTCAATAGTTTTTATTTTAGATTATCGTTTTAGAAATATATTTATTGATTATTTATATAGCATACTTTTCACAAAGAACATAAGTAATACAAAAAATTTTTTTTATATTTTTCACAAATAAACATTAAATAAATTCGATAAATTTTATTCAGTACCTTCGTGGTCACTTTTTTCTAGCAAAACTGAATTTTTAAACCGATTTAATATGTGGATGTTTATGCATCTTGTAGAAAATTTTCTTGGGTGTCGGAATTCCCCCCACTAATTTGCAAATATTCACAAAGTAAAATTTTTTTCAAGGAGAAATATTTGTATGAAAACTTTTAAATAAAAGACGCTTTAATATTTTAATAGAAAATTTATTTTTATTATTATGACATTTATTGTAACAATAGTTAAATTTACAGTATTTACATTGAAATAATAGTTAAAAAAAATAAAATAGTTAAAAAGGGTAAAAATACAAAAATAGATAATTATTATACACAGGGTGCTGAATGGGTTAGCCGAACAGGAAATTAACATGTAAAAACTTATTTATGCAAATTCCTGCTTCCCTAATTATTTAAGAGAAAAAATGAAAGACACAAAAATAATGCTGAATTATAAACTACGAATGATAAAAGCATTACATTTCATCTAGCTTTTACTTAAAAAGTAAAAAAATACTTTTGAAATTCTTAAAACTTTCATTTATCCGACTGGTCATGTAAGTTTCTACGGTAATTATTTTTGAAAATAGAAATTAAATCGAATTTATTACATGGTCAATCCAATAAATGAAAATTTTAACAATTTCAAAAGCACTTTTTGACTTTAAGTAAAAGGTAGATGAAATCTAATGGGTTTATCATTCGTAGTTTGTATTTCTAAATTATTTTTGTGTTTTTCAATTTTTCTCTAAAATAATTAAGGAAGCAGGAATTTCCATAAATAAGTTTTTAAATTTTAATTTCCTGTTTGGCTAACTTTTTCAGCAACCGGTAAGTAGTAGATGATAACAATTTACAAATTTGTCAAATTTGCATCATACGGAATATCATCATAATGATACGACGGATGATCATAATTGCAAGACGCTTCGCTATTTTTATTCCGCCGTTCCATGTCGGCGACAAGTTGCAACGTTTTAATTTTTACCTCGTTGATTTGTTCCGGTTTTAACTTTTTTACGGATAAACCTACACTGCGAAAAAATAAATCGAAGTCATCTTGCCGATTTTCAATAATTTGTTTTCAAATTTTTTCACTCTCTTGACGCCTTTCCTCCAATAGCGTCAAAATTTTATCCGTGTGCTTTACTCGCTTTTTAGGACGAGATGTACTGCTTAGAGGAGAAGCTGAAGTATTGTTTAGATTTGGAGTAACAATATTCAATTCATTGCCTGCATCGTCGGAATCAACGGAAACATTCATAACATCAATTTCTTCTTCATGAATGTCATCAATGCTATCATTGGCGGAACAACTCGAAATATTTGCAATACTTCTGAAAATTACAGAAAAAACGTTAGTGACTCCGCGTTGTTTTGCAAAAATTCACATTAGCCTGAAAAATTCAGTGCGTGAAAAATACTTACGGTCGCAAGTGTTCCACTTTATTTAGAAATGATAGCATATCAGCTAGAGGCCATTTGTTCTTATTATACGCAGCTGAGCCAGTATTTTTACCTTTCTTTTTGCGTCTGTTATAAGTATCTTTAATATTCCTCCATCTCTTTTTGCAGTCTTCTCCTAAAACAACAAGGGAATTTTAAAAATGATTGAACTTCTTCAATTTTCTTTTTCCATGATGTCTTCTCTCATGTTGGAATTTGGTTAATTGTGAATGGTATATTTAAAATAGTAAAAATAACGGGAAAAATGTAGTGGATTTATTTGAGAACCCCTTAATTCTTGTGATATTGTTATTAATTTTGTTAATAATAAGTACCTTATAATATTATCGTCGGTCGGTTTAAAAGTAAAACTCACGTAGTAGCACAAATAAATTCATACATTTTAAGGCGTTTTAAATCATTATTTCCTTAAAAAGTTCTTCAATCAAAAATTTAAAAATACTTTTCAAGCATACTTTCAATATTGTATTGTGACTATTTTCGCTGGTAAAACTTGAAACGTAGCTGCACATAATGTCCAAACCTAATTTTTGTAAGAAATTTAACTTGGTCAGTTTTACCGCTAAATCGACGATATTAACGTGTTACAAAATTAAATAAGAATTTTACTTACCAGATCTGTTTATATATTCTCCAATCGCTTTCCACGCATTATCTTTAACACTTTGATCTTTATAAAAAGGGTTTTGAAGATCAAATAAGCAGGGGTGTTTTGATACACCCTCCACTAGTTTTTCATCTTCGGATATCGTAAAAATTAACTTTGCCTCCATTTTCTACCTACGTTTTGCGACTACACTGCTTTATAGTTTATATTTTTTATTTGCAATGAAATACGTCTCGTCCGTGCAACAGAATGTAAACGATTGTTATGAACAGTTTAGTTTTGTTATTTCAAATTTTTTCTCTCAACATCCAATTTAAAAAAATTATTTCAAGAAACATACATTAGAACTAAATTTCAAGTAATAAATAAACTTTCATAAACAGCCCAAGTCATAAACAACCCCAAGTATCACTTGTCTAGTGCCTGATCGAAGCATGGTTTGGTATCAATGCACAACTTAAAAATTGGTTCCAGTTTTTAATTTTTAATAAGAAAAAACTTGAAAGTCCAGATTGATCAAGAAAATTAATTATTATTAAAGTGAACTGAAATTTATCTTTTTTATATTAAAACAAAATTAAAACAATAAATATGATTATCAATAACGAGCTACAAGATACATTTAAATCTTAATGTATGGATTTCGCAATCCTATACGTTTAAAATTATAAACAATATATTTATGAAAAAGAACTCAAAATAAAAAATTTTAAGTAAATTTGTGGTTTTTAGTATGTATTTATGGTTAAATTCAAAAAATATAAGAATAATACAATACGTAGAAAATCAAAATTCAAAAAATTTAAAAAGGAGACAATTAACACATAACAGGTCTGGATTAAGAAAATTTGAAAAAATGAAAATTTCGTAATACGAAGTACAATATAACGTTATTTCATGGTTATTGCCATTCATCAGTTGTACGCATCGATTACGATTACATTGTAAAATAAGAAGAAAAAATTTTTCAAACTAAACAAAATTATCGACTAAATTGTACAAAATTGACTTACCATAACCTCCAAAGATTATCAAAACTGAACTTGTTACACGAGGTATGAATAATTTAAAAATGATTTGAACTAAGAAATTCGTTTACCTAGCACTGCTAGTTTGAAATCCGAAGGCACTGCCCTCTTAATATGATTTCTAAAAACTTTGAAAAAATTCAAAATTCAAAAATTTACCACGTTTTTTAACCGTGAGGCGTAAAACTAGAAAAAGAACTCAAAATAAAAATTTTAAGTAAATTTGTGGTTTTTAGTATGTATTTATGGTTAAATTCAAAAAATATAAGAATAATACAATACGTAGAAAATCAAAATTCAAAAAATTTAAAAAGGAGACAATTAACACATAACAGGTCTGGATTAAGAAAATTTGAAAAAATGAAAATTTCGTAATACGAAGTACAATATAACGTTATTTCATGGTTATTGCCATTCATCAGTTGTACGCATCGATTACGATTACATTGTAAAATAAGAAGAAAAAATTTTTCAAACTAAACAAAATTATCGACTAAATTGTACAAAATTGACTTACCATAACCTCCAAAGATTATCAAAACTGAACTTGTTACACGAGGTATGAATAATTTAAAAATGATTTGAACTAAGAAATTCGTTTACCTAGCACTGCTAGTTTGAAATCCGAAGGCACTGCCCTCTTAATATGATTTCTAAAAACTTTGAAAAAATTCAAAATTCAAAAATTTACCACGTTTTTTAACCGTGAGGCGTAAAACTAGAAAAAGAACTCAAAATAAAAAATTTTAAGTAAATTTGTGGTTTTTAGTATGTATTTATGGTTAAATTCAAAAAATATAAGAATAATACAATACGTAGAAAATCAAAATTCAAAAAATTTAAAAAGGAGACAATTAACACATAACAGGTCTGGATTAAGAAAATTTGAAAAAATGAAAATTTCGTAATACGAAGTACAATATAACGTTATTTCATGGTTATTGCCATTCATCAGTTGTACGCATCGATTACGATTACATTGTAAAATAAGAAGAAAAAATTTTTCAAACTAAACAAAATTATCGACTAAATTGTACAAAATTGACTTACCATAACCTCCAAAGATTATCAAAACTGAACTTGTTACACGAGGTATGAATAATTTAAAAATGATTTGAACTAAGAAATTCGTTTACCTAGCACTGCTAGTTTGAAATCCGAAGGCACTGCCCTCTTAATATGATTTCTAAAAACTTTGAAAAAATTCAAAATTCAAAAATTTACCACGTTTTTTAACCGTGAGGCGTAAAACTAGAAAAAGAACTCAAAATAAAAAATTTTAAGTAAATTTGTGGTTTTTAGTATGTATTTATGGTTAAATTCAAAAAATATAAGAATAATACAATACGTAGAAAATCAAAATTCAAAAAATTTAAAAAGGAGACAATTAACACATAACAGGTCTGGATTAAGAAAATTTGAAAAAATGAAAATTTCGTAATACGAAGTACAATATAACGTTATTTCATGGTTATTGCCATTCATCAGTTGTACGCATCGATTACGATTACATTGTAAAATAAGAAGAAAAAATTTTTCAAACTAAACAAAATTATCGACTAAATTGTACAAAATTGACTTACCATAACCTCCAAAGATTATCAAAACTGAACTTGTTACACGAGGTATGAATAATTTAAAAATGATTTGAACTAAGAAATTCGTTTACCTAGCACTGCTAGTTTGAAATCCGAAGGCACTGCCCTCTTAATATGATTTCTAAAAACTTTGAAAAAATTCAAAATTCAAAAATTTACCACGTTTTTTAACCGTGAGGCGTAAAACTAGAAAAAGAACTCAAAATAAAAAATTTTAAGTAAATTTGTGGTTTTTAGTATGTATTTATGGTTAAATTCAAAAAATATAAGAATAATACAATACGTAGAAAATCAAAATTCAAAAAATTTAAAAAGGAGACAATTAACACATAACAGGTCTGGATTAAGAAAATTTGAAAAAATGAAAATTTCGTAATACGAAGTACAATATAACGTTATTTCATGGTTATTGCCATTCATCAGTTGTACGCATCGATTACGATTACATTGTAAAATAAGAAGAAAAAATTTTTCAAACTAAACAAAATTATCGACTAAATTGTACAAAATTGACTTACCATAACCTCCAAAGATTATCAAAACTGAACTTGTTACACGAGGTATGAATAATTTAAAAATGATTTGAACTAAGAAATTCGTTTACCTAGCACTGCTAGTTTGAAATCCGAAGGCACTGCCCTCTTAATATGATTTCTAAAAACTTTGAAAAAATTCAAAATTCAAAAATTTACCACGTTTTTTAACCGTGAGGCGTAAAACTAGAAAAAGAACTCAAAATAAAAAATTTTAAGTAAATTTGTGGTTTTTAGTATGTATTTATGGTTAAATTCAAAAAATATAAGAATAATACAATACGTAGAAAATCAAAATTCAAAAAATTTAAAAAGGAGACAATTAACACATAACAGGTCTGGATTAAGAAAATTTGAAAAAATGAAAATTTCGTAATACGAAGTACAATATAACGTTATTTCATGGTTATTGCCATTCATCAGTTGTACGCATCGATTACGATTACATTGTAAAATAAGAAGAAAAAATTTTTCAAACTAAACAAAATTATCGACTAAATTGTACAAAATTGACTTACCATAACCTCCAAAGATTATCAAAACTGAACTTGTTACACGAGGTATGAATAATTTAAAAATGATTTGAACTAAGAAATTCGTTTACCTAGCACTGCTAGTTTGAAATCCGAAGGCACTGCCCTCTTAATATGATTTCTAAAAACTTTGAAAAAATTCAAAATTCAAAAATTTACCACGTTTTTTAACCGTGAGGCGTAAAACTAGAAAAAGAACTCAAAATAAAAAATTTTAAGTAAATTTGTGGTTTTTAGTATGTATTTATGGTTAAATTCAAAAAATATAAGAATAATACAATACGTAGAAAATCAAAATTCAAAAAATTTAAAAAGGAGACAATTAACACATAACAGGTCTGGATTAAGAAAATTTGAAAAAATGAAAATTTCGTAATACGAAGTACAATATAACGTTATTTCATGGTTATTGCCATTCATCAGTTGTACGCATCGATTACGATTACATTGTAAAATAAGAAGAAAAAATTTTTTTCGGATTTCAAACTAGCAGTGCTAGGTAAACGAATTTCTTAGTTCAAATCATTTTTAAATTATTCATACCTCGTGTAACAAGTTCAGTTTTGATAATCTTTGGAGGTTATGGTAAGTCAATTTTGTACAATTTAGTCGATAATTTTGTTTAGTTTGAAAAATTTTTTCTTCTTATTTTACAATGTAATCGTAATCGATGCGTACAACTGATGAATGGCAATAACCATGAAATAACGTTATATTGTACTTCGTATTACGAAATTTTCATTTTTTCAAATTTTCTTAATCCAGACCTGTTATGTGTTAATTGTCTCCTTTTTAAATTTTTTGAATTTTGATTTTCTACGTATTGTATTATTCTTATATTTTTTGAATTTAACCATAAATACATACTAAAAACCACAAATTTACTTAAAATTTTTTATTTTGAGTTCTTTTTCTAGTTTTACGCCTCACGGTTAAAAAACGTGGTAAATTTTTGAATTTTGAATTTTTTCAAAGTTTTTAGAAATCATATTAAGAGGGCAGTGCCTTCGGATTTCAAACTAGCAGTGCTAGGTAAACGAATTTCTTAGTTCAAATCATTTTTAAATTATTCATACCTCGTGTAACAAGTTCAGTTTTGATAATCTTTGGAGGTTATGGTAAGTCAATTTTGTACAATTTAGTCGATAATTTTGTTTAGTTTGAAAAATTTTTTCTTCTTATTTTACAATGTAATCGTAATCGATGCGTACAACTGATGAATGGCAATAACCATGAAATAACGTTATATTGTACTTCGTATTACGAAATTTTCATTTTTTCAAATTTTCTTAATCCAGACCTGTTATGTGTTAATTGTCTCCTTTTTAAATTTTTTGAATTTTGATTTTCTACGTATTGTATTATTCTTATATTTTTTGAATTTAACCATAAATACATACTAAAAACCACAAATTTACTTAAAATTTTTTATTTTGAGTTCTTTTTCTAGTTTTACGCCTCACGGTTAAAAAACGTGGTAAATTTTTGAATTTTGAATTTTTTCAAAGTTTTTAGAAATCATATTAAGAGGGCAGTGCCTTCGGATTTCAAACTAGCAGTGCTAGGTAAACGAATTTCTTAGTTCAAATCATTTTTAAATTATTCATACCTCGTGTAACAAGTTCAGTTTTGATAATCTTTGGAGGTTATGGTAAGTCAATTTTGTACAATTTAGTCGATAATTTTGTTTAGTTTGAAAAATTTTTTCTTCTTATTTTACAATGTAATCGTAATCGATGCGTACAACTGATGAATGGCAATAACCATGAAATAACGTTATATTGTACTTCGTATTACGAAATTTTCATTTTTTCAAATTTTCTTAATCCAGACCTGTTATGTGTTAATTGTCTCCTTTTTAAATTTTTTGAATTTTGATTTTCTACGTATTGTATTATTCTTATATTTTTTGAATTTAACCATAAATACATACTAAAAACCACAAATTTACTTAAAATTTTTTATTTTGAGTTCTTTTTCTAGTTTTACGCCTCACGGTTAAAAAACGTGGTAAATTTTTGAATTTTGAATTTTTTCAAAGTTTTTAGAAATCATATTAAGAGGGCAGTGCCTTCGGATTTCAAACTAGCAGTGCTAGGTAAACGAATTTCTTAGTTCAAATCATTTTTAAATTATTCATACCTCGTGTAACAAGTTCAGTTTTGATAATCTTTGGAGGTTATGGTAAGTCAATTTTGTACAATTTAGTCGATAATTTTGTTTAGTTTGAAAAATTTTTTCTTCTTATTTTACAATGTAATCGTAATCGATGCGTACAACTGATGAATGGCAATAACCATGAAATAACGTTATATTGTACTTCGTATTACGAAATTTTCATTTTTTCAAATTTTCTTAATCCAGACCTGTTATGTGTTAATTGTCTCCTTTTTAAATTTTTTGAATTTTGATTTTCTACGTATTGTATTATTCTTATATTTTTTGAATTTAACCATAAATACATACTAAAAACCACAAATTTACTTAAAATTTTTTATTTTGAGTTCTTTTTCTAGTTTTACGCCTCACGGTTAAAAAACGTGGTAAATTTTTGAATTTTGAATTTTTTCAAAGTTTTTAGAAATCATATTAAGAGGGCAGTGCCTTCGGATTTCAAACTAGCAGTGCTAGGTAAACGAATTTCATAGTTCAAATCATTTTTAAATTATTCATACCTCGTGTAACAAGTTCAGTTTTGATAATCTTTGGAGGTTATGGTAAGTCAATTTTGTACAATTTAGTCGATAATTTTGTTTAGTTTGAAAAATTTTTTCTTCTTATTTTACAATGTAATCGTAATCGATGCGTACAACTGATGAATGGCAATAACCATGAAATAACGTTATATTGTACTTCGTATTACGAAATTTTCATTTTTTCAAATTTTCTTAATCCAGACCTGTTATGTGTTAATTGTCTCCTTTTTAAATTTTTTGAATTTTGATTTTCTACGTATTGTATTATTCTTATATTTTTTGAATTTAACCATAAATACATACTAAAAACCACAAATTTACTTAAAATTTTTTATTTTGAGTTCTTTTTCTAGTTTTACGCCTCACGGTTAAAAAACGTGGTAAATTTTTGAATTTTGAATTTTTTCAAAGTTTTTAGAAATCATATTAAGAGGGCAGTGCCTTCGGATTTCAAACTAGCAGTGCTAGGTAAACGAATTTCTTAGTTCAAATCATTTTTAAATTATTCATACCTCGTGTAACAAGTTCAGTTTTGATAATCTTTGGAGGTTATGGTAAGTCAATTTTGTACAATTTAGTCGATAATTTTGTTTAGTTTGAAAAATTTTTTCTTCTTATTTTACAATGTAATCGTAATCGATGCGTACAACTGATGAATGGCAATAACCATGAAATAACGTTATATTGTACTTCGTATTACGAAATTTTCATTTTTTCAAATTTTCTTAATCCAGACCTGTTATGTGTTAATTGTCTCCTTTTTAAATTTTTTGAATTTTGATTTTCTACGTATTGTATTATTCTTATATTTTTTGAATTTAACCATAAATACATACTAAAAACCACAAATTTACTTAAAATTTTTTATTTTGAGTTCTTTTTCTAGTTTTACGCCTCACGGTTAAAAAACGTGGTAAATTTTTGAATTTTGAATTTTTTCAAAGTTTTTAGAAATCATATTAAGAGGGCAGTGCCTTCGGATTTCAAACTAGCAGTGCTAGGTAAACGAATTTCTTAGTTCAAATCATTTTTAAATTATTCATACCTCGTGTAACAAGTTCAGTTTTGATAATCTTTGGAGGTTATGGTAAGTCAATTTTGTACAATTTAGTCGATAATTTTGTTTAGTTTGAAAAATTTTTTCTTCTTATTTTACAATGTAATCGTAATCGATGCGTACAACTGATGAATGGCAATAACCATGAAATAACGTTATATTGTACTTCGTATTACGAAATTTTCATTTTTTCAAATTTTCTTAATCCAGACCTGTTATGTGTTAATTGTCTCCTTTTTAAATTTTTTGAATTTTGATTTTCTACGTATTGTATTATTCTTATATTTTTTGAATTTAACCATAAATACATACTAAAAACCACAAATTTACTTAAAATTTTTTATTTTGAGTTCTTTTTCTAGTTTTACGCCTCACGGTTAAAAAACGTGGTAAATTTTTGAATTTTGAATTTTTTCAAAGTTTTTAGAAATCATATTAAGAGGGCAGTGCCTTCGGATTTCAAACTAGCAGTGCTAGGTAAACGAATTTCTTAGTTCAAATCATTTTTAAATTATTCATACCTCGTGTAACAAGTTCAGTTTTGATAATCTTTGGAGGTTATGGTAAGTCAATTTTGTACAATTTAGTCGATAATTTTGTTTAGTTTGAAAAATTTTTTCTTCTTATTTTACAATGTAATCGTAATCGATGCGTACAACTGATGAATGGCAATAACCATGAAATAACGTTATATTGTACTTCGTATTACGAAATTTTCATTTTTTCAAATTTTCTTAATCCAGACCTGTTATGTGTTAATTGTCTCCTTTTTAAATTTTTTGAATTTTGATTTTCTACGTATTGTATTATTCTTATATTTTTTGAATTTAATATATTTATGATTGAAAGTGCTTACTGTTCATTGATATGAAAAAATATGCAAATTATGTGAAATAGTTTGCGACAAATGGGCCCTAGTTGTTTCGAATTACTGATTCTCATCAGGCAAACCTAAAAAATATATAATTATCGCGTACAGTATTCAATTCAATATGATAGAAAAAATATAAAAAATTCAAAATTATTAGACATTACAAAAATAAAAGCAAAATTCTACCTAACTTGATTTCAAAATGAATAAAAATTTATTTTTATTTTTATTTTATTTTTGTAATGTCAAATAATTTTGAATTTTTTATATTTTTTCTATCATATTGAATTGAATACTGTACGCGATAATTATATATTTTTTAGGTTTGCCTGATGAGAATCAGTAATTCGAAACAACTAGGGCCCATTTGTCGCAAACTATTTCACATAATTTGCATATTTTTTCGTATCAATGAACAGTAAGCACTTTCAATCATAAATATATTGTTTATAATTTTAAACGTATAGGATTGCGAAATCCATACATTAAGATTTAAATGTATCTTGTAGCTCGTTATTGATAATCATATTTATTGTATTTTCAAGAGCTAATAATTTTAATTAACAAAATTAAAACATGTATACAAAATCAGTGTTATATTCATTCATAATTTATTATAAAAAAAATTTATTGTTGGAAGAAATACATATGTAGGTACATTCATTTTATATTAATTATTGAATACATACAGAGTCGCAAGGGCCGCAAGCGACAATCGCAGCTAAGGAAACAGTCTCATAAAAATACATGGAGAGCAGTCATTAAAATTGATCTTGCGACTCTGGCCGCAATAGCAGTCGCAGCTTAGGAAACACTTGGGCCGCAGCCGCAAGTTAGAGCCGCAAGCAAGTGTCGCTTGCGACGGTCGCATTCTAAGGAAACAGTTCCATAAGAAAGCATGGAGAGCAGTCATTAAAATCCGGTGCGGCTGTAGTCGCACGGCCCGAGCCGCAGCTAAGGAATTCCACCTTTAGTTGCACACCTGCATGTGTATCAGAGTGAACTAGCTGAGACAAAAGCTTCTAATTGTTGATAAATCATTCTTGCCAAAAATCCAATAAAACACCTTCCGTATCCATTAGTCCCCTACTGACCTGTTAAAGTAGTAACTTGAAGTAAACCAGGAAACTAAAATAGATTAGCCGTAATTAGAACACCAACTTAAGTAATATTTACTTTTCTAAGTAACCGACAGTAAGACGATCCATCACAAGTCATTTTTTTTTAGTTTTTTAGTAGAATTAAATAATATCTCTTCTAACCTAAAAAGTAGAGTATTCACTAAACATTGATTATCATCATTTTGTTTTCTTGGTGAAAACTATCAAACTTACTGATAAAAACTTGAAGTAGCATCACACTTAACTTCAGTAAAACAACCGCCGATAATCTTAGTAAAAACCGAATTTATAATTTAATTTAGTTACCATAAAATAGTAAGTCACTATTGCGATTACTCTGAAACCAGTGGCGTATCAACCCGCAGTAATTAGAGTATATTTTGTATTTAAAGGGTGTTACTTAACTAATACTTACTTTACTTTATCTTAAACTTTCTTAATCCCAAGAGCTGAGACGGGATTGAGTGGCGAGTAATTAATAAGCTTCCAAAATATTCAAAAAAAAAAATTTCTACTAACATAACAATATAATGAGTTCAAATCAAATTTACACAACTTTGGTGTACAGCACCTAACATAGTAAATTCAAATACAAATTATCAAATCCAATTCATCGAAATCCAAATGGTCACCACGGCCGTGGCTGGACTAAAATAAACTTATTCTAAATACAAATTATAGTCGGCCCTGGCCGGAATACTTTTAATTATTACAAATAAAAAAACAAATTTCCGGGAAACGAAGAAGTCCGAAAGGAATAAAGAGACGTCCCCTTCACCGACAGGCCATAGTCTCCACCTTGTATCAACAAAGTGAAAATGCACAGAACAAAGACCATCGACCGTACGTTCAAGTGAAATTCCTTCGGAAAAAGTACAGGACGCTAGTCGACACAGGAGCCGCAGAGTGCTTCATCGGTAAACGTATAAAATAAATACCTAAAGCGTCACTACGGAGAAGTGGAAATATTCACATGTCGACAAGTCCTGTTAGCCGACGGACGGCCCATCCGCATTCAATCAGTATTAGTGATACCAATCACGATAGGGTCCAGGTCGATCAGATCATCATGGAACTATGTACCGGAACTCAACACAGTCACCATCCATGGAGCTAACCTCCTTGATATATTAAAAGCAGAAGTTTACCTGAATCCCCCCCGCGTCGTAATCCCCGCAGACAGTAGCTCAACACCGCTAAATGCGAGCCAGGGCTTGCCAGAGTCCGATAAAAAGAAGCTAGCAGAGTTTTTGGAAAAACACATAAAGGAATTATCTAGAAACCCCGGTCTTGTGTCAGGAACAAAACATTCGATTAGACTCAAACCGGGAACCCAGCCCATAAAGCAACGATACTTCCCAAGAAATCCAAAAACCCAAGAGATTATAAACCAGGAATTGGACCGGATGTTGGCCGCTGGAATTGTGGAAGCGTCCAACAGTGCGTAGTCATCTTCCGTGGTGCTTGTACAAAAAGCCAATGGGAAATATAGATTTTCCGTGGACTTCCGGAAGCTGAATGAGGTGACTGTCAAGGACGCTTATCCTATTCCTTATCTGCAGGCAATCCTCAATAAATTGAGAGGCAAAAAGTACATAAGTGCGATAGATTTAAAAGATGGACATTGGCAGATACCCCTCTCCTATTAGAGCAAACCGTTGACAGCATTCACCGTACCAGGTAGAGGACTGTTTCAGTTCACAGTAATGCCCTTCGGACTACACTTGGCACCAGCAACGTTTCAAAGATTGCTCGACCACGTCATAAGCCCGGAGCTGGAGCCATAGGCATTTTGTTATATCGCCGACATCAATGTTCTTGGCGACACTCTAGAAGACCACCTAAGAAACCTGATGAAGAAGGTGTTCGATAGGTTGAAACAAGCTGGACTGCAACTACACCCGGAAAAGCGTTTGTTTGGTGAGAAAGAAATCAAATACCTGGGGCGTATAGTAAGTGAAGAAGGAATTAAAACAGGTCCTGATAAGTTAGAAGCGATTGATAAGCTAGAACAACCCAGAATATCGAAGCAAGTGCGAAGTTTTCCGGGAGTCGCGTCATGGTACAGGAAGTTTATCCCAAATTTTTCCAAACTCGTAGAGCCCCTTACCGATCTGCTGAAAAAGAATACCAGGTTTGCATGGGCAGATAAACAGGAAGAAGTGTTCAAGAATTTAAAGAATGCCTTGACCTCAGCCCCCGTGCTTGCCTGCCCGGACTTCAGCAAAACTTTCACACTAAGGACAGATGCGTCTTACCAAGGTGTGGGAGCGGTGTTAGAACAAGAAAATCCAGAAGGATACCGACCCATAACTTATATCAGCCGGAGCTTGCTGCCTGCAGAGAAGAATTACTCCGTTACAGAAATTGAATGTCTAGTAGTGGTTTGGGCAATTAAGAAATTGAAAAATTACCTAGAAGGATATTTATTTATCCTGGTGATTAGCGATCACCGAAGTCTTCGATGGTTAAAGTTTGGTAAAAACCAAACCCGACAGGGAGGTTGCCCAGATGGATACTGGACCTCCAGGAATACGACTTCCAGATCGAATATCAACCGGGGAAGAGTAATCACGTAGCCGACCTCCTATCGAGGAGCTACCTCAACGAGACTGCAAATGGTTCAGAAAACTGAGATCCGGCATAAAGAGACACCCAAACCAATACCCCGAGTATCGGATGAGTCGGGGAAGAATTTATAAGAAATTCCCAACAATAAGTAGAATTCTGACAAATACATTCGAATCCCCCTGGAAGAGGTGTGTCCCCACTCCCGAAAGGGAAGAACTGCTGAAGAGCAACCACGATGATGCCACTGCAGGACACAGGGGAATTACTAAGACCATCGTCCGGCTCAGCAGGAAGTACTATTGGCCAGGATTAGGTAGAGATGTGGCCAAATACTTGAAATCCTGTCACTCCTGTAATAAATACAAACCGACAGTGGGGTTACCAGTAGGACACATGTACCCTAGAATCCCTCAGCGACTACGGCAAACTGTCAGTTCGGACCTGATAGGACCGTTTCCGATCTCCACGAAAGGGCTTCAATATTTACTAGTATTTCAAGATACTTTTACCAAGTGGGTAGAACTTTGCCCCCTCCGTAAGGCAACCGCATTTGAAGTGAGCAAACAACTAATAAACCAAGTCCTCTTGAGGTTTGGAGCGCCCGAACAAATCCTAACAGACAACGGAACTCAATACTGCAGCCGAGAAATAAAGCTGTTGACAAAAACCGCAGGAATTAAACATATTTTTACTCCGCCGTATACCCCGCAGAATAATCTAGTCGAACGCACAAATAAAACCATCGGAACCAATATAGCTCAATCCTGTGCGAATCAACACAAGAAATGGGACACTGCCATCCCAGAAATTCAGTTCGCTCTAAATACCGCCCAACATGCATCCATAGGATTTTCTCCATGTCTCCTGGATTTTGGCCGGGAGATGTATTGCTCCGCGGAGCACCCGTCTGTGATCCAAAACAAATTAAGTCCCCGCGCCCATCAGCAGAAGTTAGAAAAATTAAGAGACTTGCAAGAAATTGCGCGTACGAACCTATCTATTGCCTTCAACACCCAAAGTAGATACTATAACCGCCGCAGACAGCATAAACTTCCACGGGTGGGAGAAGTTGTGTATAAAAAACAATATACTCTGTCTAACGCGGTAGCAGGTGTTATGAGGAAACTAGCACCAAAATACCAAGTTCCGTATGTTATCAGCAAGATGATATCTCCCGTGGTAGTGGAAGTAGTGCTACCAGAAGGTGGAAAAGAGATGCGAGTTCACGTGAAAGATCTCAAATGAGGAGTACCCTCTCTGCAACCAGAGGATGTTCCAGAAAAAATAGAAGAACCGCCGAATGAAATACCCGTCCGCCGGCCGTTCCGAAAGGCTCCGTAAAGAAGCGACCGAGAAGTTGTTAAACTAAAGAAGAGGCCGACCGAAAAACAGAAGCTGCCGACCGAAAAACAGAAGCTGCCCGATTTCACCCTACAAGCTATCACCAACCGTAAAACCGAAGCCATCAACCGATTACAAAAAGGCGTTAACCGTTACCGCCGACCGTCAGTAAGAACCCGCCGACCGTTATTGTTAGATGACAGAAAAATTTCTTACTGGTGTGAAACGCTTTAAAACGCTACGGTATGTCGTACTACTCTGGTGCTACCGTCTGGGGTAAGATCCTAGAACACATTAAAATCCGAAACGGTGTTCTTCAAGACATGTTGGAGAAAGAGTGTAGCAAGCCAGTAGCCCATCCGGAGGAGCCAAAAACGGGTGTCACTGTGGAGCGTGATAAAACACGAAAGTTGGTCACCAGGTCTCGCCGCCACAGAACGGGTCTTCTGTGGGAAAAGGCCACCAAGAAGGCTCGCCTCTAGAAACAGATGGCCACTATCCCCCAGATTCCTGGAGCACCATGGGGCCGGCAGCCAACCAGACCAAACATGGTTACAGGCAAAGGACCGACCAAAAGGAAGCCCGTCACGTTCGCCGAGGCTCTGCAAGAGATGGATAAGAAGCCGATACCAAAAGGTAAGTCCACTTTAGATACTAGCCTAAAAAAGTCAAAAGGGAAATGAGAGAACGGGGTAAAGTTATCGAGCTTATCTATTAAGAAACTCCGTGGTTACGAAGAGTCAAAAGAAAAGCCAGTACCGGAAGAAATGCCTTCCAAACCTCTCGACGACATAATCACTTTAATTTCAGATACCTTCCAGACTACCGCACTCCCCACGCCAGAGGACGCAAGGGTTCCACCTTCCCGTGGAGGATACGTGATCACATCACCTCCAATCGTAACCGAAGTCGGAATCATCCAGAGGATTCTGGACGCCAACATCCCGAAGAGTGGTCCCTGGAGGTCGGTAGTGCTATGTGGGAAATTGTAAATTGCCCTCGAAACTTGACCATAAAATGTAAACTGCCCTCCGAGCAAAAAGTTTGCAAGTAATCCCAGATGTAAACTGCCTTCCAAGAAAAAAGGTTGCCACTAATCCCAAATGTAAACTGCCTTCCAAACTACCTGATGCTTAATTTATTGATCCCATAATTTTGGTTATTTTACAGTACAGGGTGTTACAAAATTATTATTACTTACTAGGTCGATTTCTCACCATATTGAAATCTAGCAACAGCGCGCAACAGCAACACATACACAAAACGTCAAATAAAACATACATAAAGGTTCGATTTGACTAGGCGAAGTTGTCAAGTTTTATATAATAATAAAAATAAGGTCAAATTAATGACTATTTATATTAACTGATATTTACAATAAACTACTATTGTCGATCCACGATACTAAAAATGTAGGTGGCAGGTCGAATGCTAAACCACATTTACACAGGGAAACGTCATTTTAAAAATTCAAATTGAATGCATTATATGTGTTGCCTAACTAAGAATGTTTAAAAGTTACGGTATACTTTTACCTTTGATTATATATATTCAGATAGGCAAACTATGTACAAAAATTGGTAACACCCCGTTTGCCGGCGGACACCAGGCGGCGATACTGCTGTTTGTACTTTTTCCGGCAACGGCTAGGTGTCGCGCTGCTACATTGCGGCAAAATTTGAATTTCTTAGTTTTTACGGAAAACGATTACTTACGACTGGAAAAGTAACCTACAAATACATTGACACGGTTAAACATTATATTATATTTTTTCACAGTGACGTTGTTCAGTATAAATTAGATTCACTGATCCAGACTATGGTAGAACAATTTTTAAGTTATTTCTTTGAATCTACCTTAAATAATCTTAAAGAACTATTGATTTTTTATAAAACTTATGAAAATTATAAAATGTAATATTGAAGAAAGCGGATTATGTGCCCCAAGTCAAACATTTGAACGTGTGGTAAACTTCTGTTTGAATAAGTTTCAAAAATATTTTAAAGATATATACCACGAATCAAATATAAAATTCAAAATATTGGAAAGAATTAAACAAAAAAAAATTAATTGTAGATTGGCTGAAAGAAAATCATAATAATTGCGTAGATCACAAATTATTTATATTGAATCAATTAATAATAATTATAAAAATTTTTAAATGATCGAAAATCATTTGTAATAAAATTATTGCACAGAAAAAAATAAATCCAAAATTGAGAATTTTAAAGCATAAGTAGATTTGGTGTCCAATTTCATTCACAATTTCATATTATAAAAATTTTTTTATACATTTTGGCTTATGTATTTAACGGTAGGGTCATTCCATATGACCAAACATAAATAGTTTTCAAATTGACAATCACAGATTTTTTTTGAAACTTTGGTTAATTATACTCTTTAACATCCTGAAGTCAAATATAATTTTTTTAAATTTTAGCTCTTATAGTTTAGTGCTATTTAATTATAAAAATCGCAAAAATAACACTTTTTTGGCTCGCGCTTAATCATACAAAGTGTTATAACTTCAGTTCCATAAGTCCTACAGAGTTGTATGTTAGCTCATTTTAAAGAGAATTTAAAGGGCTTTACTTTGATACTAATCTTGACCACATTCTAATAAAAATGAATTTTTTTGAAATGCTCAAAAATGTTTTGTGTTTTGAAAATTATAAAAATAATATATGTTTATAATAGTGACTTGGTGAATACTTTATAAAAATTTCAGAGTGGCACCATGATGGAATCAGCAGTTATGATAAAAAATTGAACTCAATGTTTTAGCTCAAGTACTTTAACTACAGTACCATTAAGAATATACAGACAGGGTGTCCCCGGATAGATTTTTCAAAGTTGCAGTTGTGTAGCAGACACTTTTTTTCAAAAAATATTTAATAAAATTTTTTTTCTAAATTCAAACCCTCGAAAGGTGGGCCTTCTTAAAGCATTTTTTTTAATATTTACTTTCACATTGCTATAGCTCCGAAAATATTGGTTTTTTAGTAAAAGAGGTTTAGTACTTTTATAAAGAGCGTGAAATAATCTACACAAAAGATTCATACCTTTTATTATCTAAAATCAATGGTTTTCGAGTTATGAATTAAAGTAAGTACAAAAATGTTGAAAAATTTGAGATTTTTTCTATTTTGTTTTTTTTCAAAACCCTGTATCCTTTAAACGAAACACTTTACAAAAAATCTGATACCTTATTCCAGATAGGAAATTTAACGGACTACAACTTTCGTCGAGTAAAATTTCTTGAAAAACCAAACTATTTCACAGAAAATCAGAAAATAATAAATAAGGTAGCTATAAAATAAAAAATTAAAATCGCAAAATATTTAGATTTAATGAAAAATTATTTTATTAACTAAACTTAAACTATTAAATTATTTGAGTAAGGTCCAGTATTTCAGTTGCTAGTTAAACTAAATTCAAGGATTAACCTACTTTTATGGCTACCTGATTGGTCAGATATTGAGTTTAAACTCTGATCGTAGTTTAAACCACAACTGAAATACCCACCCTAAGTGTTCAAAATGGCAGAGTTTTGAAAAATACTGAAATAAAGAATGCTTGAATTATTCAACATTTTTTTATTTACTTTAATTCATAACTCGAAAGCCGTTGATTTTGGACAATAATAGGTATGAATCTTCTTTGTAGATAGTTTCACGCTCTTCATAAAACCACTAAACCATTTTTACTGAAAAATCAATATTTTTGGAGCTGTGGACATTTGAAAGTGAAAATTAAAAGAAATTCTTTAAAGAAGCCCTCTCGAGGGTTTGAATTTAGAAAAAAAAAATTTATTAAATATTTTTCTTAAAAAGTGTTCTCTAACATCACCGAAATTGTGTAAAGTTTATTCGGGAACACCCTGTATGTATATTCTTAGTACTGTAATTAAAATACTTGAGCTAAAGCATAAGTTGAATTTTTAATCATAACTGCTGATCCCATCATGGTCCCACTCTGAAAATTTTATGAAGGATTTACCAAAGTACCATTATTAATATATATTATTTTTATAATTTTGAAAAAACACCAACTCAAAAATTTTTTCAAAAACATTTTTTGAAGTTTTCAAAATAATTCATTTTTATTCGAAAATGGTCAAGATTAATATCAAATTTAAATTCTTTAAATTCTCTTTAAAATGAGTTATCTTACAACACCGTAGCACTTATAGAACTGAAGTTATAACGTTTTGTATGATTGAGCGTGAGCCAAGAAAGTGTCGTTTTGGCGATTTTTATAATAATGAAATAACTCAAAAACTATAAAAGTTAGAATTTTTTAAAAATCATATTTGAATTCAAGATGATAAAGAGTATATTTAACCAAAGTTTCAAAGAAATCTGTGATAGTCAATTTGAGTGACTTGTTGGTGATGACCCTGTACATATATTATTATCTAATAAAAGACTTGCATTACGATACGATTTTAAATTTGCTTCGCCTAATCTTGAAAATGTATAAATTACATTAGCACCTGGTGTCGAAAAATGCAGTTAAACCAAAAATTCTTATCATTAAAAATTATATCGTGAATATGACGATGGCAGCGCCATCTCTTCCAATTTTCTTAATTACACAATTGGCTACCAAAACTTGCATAAGCTTTGCCTATCTGAATATACATAATCAAAGCTTTTACGAAACTTATTTTCACAAATTTACTTCAATTTTAATGCGATTTTGATGAAATAAATAAAGAAATACTGCATAGGAACTATTTAATATAATACAAAAAATTAAATGTTATCTGTCACCAACACGTAAATTTCGCTAGTGTGAAGCCGCCTAATTTCTAACCAATTTCATTGGTTAACATTTCGAGGTCATCGTTTTAGTACAAATTTTTACTTGTTTCTTAAATAAAATGGACTCTAGAACATATTCAAGAATCGGGACAAATAATAAAACATTATAAATCATTGTATGATTATTGATATATTTTAAAATTTTTCTTAAGTTCCGGATAAATTTTGAAAAAGGTTAGTACTCATTTGGCTCTAGCGTAGCGCATGAACGTCCTGAACTACATATTTTTTAATGATATAGCTTTTTTTAAAAGTGGGGAAACTATCCGGTTTTTACCCTACAGAAATAAATTCAGGTTGGTATGAAAAATCCAAATTGTAGAAGTGAGATTATTTGCGATTTCTTTTGTGACTAGCTATTTTTTATTAAGAAGTTGAGAAGATGTTTCCAATATCACAAATATCTGTGGCGAAAGTAATCTTAATATTATTATCCCAACTGCATGTAACAGATTGGTTTACTTCTTTCAATTTCAGTACAATGATTAGTAATGGAATTAAACCTAAATTAAAACCTTTTTACAGGAAAAAATCTTGTCATTTCGATTTTTCAATGTATAACATGGAAATTTCAGTTTTCTCGCTAAATAAAATTTCAGATTTAAATGTTACATTTTATTTTTATACACCCTGTGTGAGCTAAAATTTGAGGTTGGTATGAATTTGATACGAATATTTTTAATAAATTTCATTATCGATTGTACTTGAGTACAGACGCAATTTTTAACTTTGTAAATAATCAGTTTTGTTAGTTGCAAATTCCAGAAGTATTAAATTATATAGTCGAGTTTTTGTACCGATTTTATATCATTGTTTGTATTTCACGCAGGTAACTAATTTTGAAGTTTATTTATAAGTTCTCTATCAATTGCAATTTATTTTGGAAGTAATTGCCCTAATAATGGAAGACTGAAACCCACCTCACACGACGCTTGTTTTGCTGATGGATTGCTTGCTTGTTCGGCTGCTGGGTTTCTAGCAGCTGGGTGGTGTGATGGTTTCTGTGCTTGATTGGCTTCACACGCACTTCGTGGTTTCAATCCGCACGCAGGTAGTGACTGCAAATACTATAGAAAGGATTATAACTTATCTATAGTATTTGGTGACAGGTAGTAGAGTAGGTATCCCGAAACTCGACATATCTCGATACCACTCGTGTTTACGAATATGACGCGACTTTTTCATTGGTTAGCGCTGAAATCCATCACGAAAACCAGCAGCAAAAATAGCACGAGTTCTATCACAGAAATCCAGCACGAAAACAAGCAAGCAAGCCAGCAGTGACGTCATTTTCCAGCAGGGCAGCCAGCACCGTAGCCAGCAGCGAAGCAAGCAAGCAATCCATCAGCAAAACAAGCGTCGTGTGAGGCGGGCTTGACTGTCTGTATTCCAGTAGTCTGGTTTTAATTATCTTTTCAAGTATTTTTCTGAAGATTGGTAATAGCATTCTTTTTGTCACATGGGGATGAAAAGGGCCAGCTTTAGGCAGGCATGGTGTATGTTTCTTTGTGTGGTTTTAATTGGTCCGTATATCGTCTTCAGAAAGCATCCCGGTATGAGATGTTGTCAAACCCGGAAGCCTTCCTGGCTTGTGTGCTTTGTATGAGATTGTCTAATTCTTCTGTGACTTTATTGATGCTTCCGGGTTCCCCCACTATCAAACTCTAAAAGTCAGATGTCATCGTTTGGTTATTCGAAATTTCATTTGTCTTTCGATAGTCGTCAGGTAGGAGTTTCTCCTCCGGTTTCGGCTGTTAGTTTAAAATTGGCATATTTTGAAATTGGTATACAAAAATAGCATAATGTAAGTCTAACGAAAATCATTAAGTTTTTAGCTTCCAAAATGGCCAACGATAATAACGAGTTTTCAGTCAAACACAAAGAATCGTTACAACTGAGATTTTTGAAAAAATTGCTTGGAAAAATGATGGATAAAGATTGCGGAAAACCATTTATAAAATTAAAGAAAAAGCAACTAGATTTGAAAACTATCAAATCTCGCATCGAAAAGAAACAGTATTCGTGTGCAGAAGATTGTATCGATGATATTTACTTGGTATTCAAAAATGCAGACTCTTCACAAATTAAAATCGTCACAAAGCTAAAAAAATATTTTCGAATCCAAATTAATAATATTCCAAAAGCTGATTATGATAGAGGTAGGATCTGTAATTTTGATTTTTGCTTATTATACGCTTATTGTAATTATTTTTACAGATTTATCTATACAAAAATATGACTTTAAGAACACGTTACAGAATAAGGAAATTACAAAATTACAAATGAGAATTGATAAACTATATAACGAGTTCCAGCTTTCAAATGCGATGAACTCGAACGACTATGCACAGCTTTCAAAAAGTATTGACACTCTTAAATTAATCTACAATGACATCCAGGGTAATAGTCAAGACAGTCAAATGAAGAAAAAAATACCCGAAACCCCAAAAGGAAGCAGTAGTAATAAAACTTTAAATATCGCAGCTAGAGCATCTACAATAGAAAAAAAAGTATCTATGTGCAAAAAAACTAATAAAGCTACAGGAATAGACTTGTTACTGCAAAATGAAAGAATTTGTACATCGGAACCCCATGTGACCGAAGAAAGAAAACGTTTAAGAGATTTAGCACACAAAAATAGAAAAAAATTAGCAAACAAAATAAATTTTACCGCCGCTGCAGATATTATGCGATGTTTTGAAAATAGTATCGGTTATAATATTCGTAAAAAGTAAAAGTTTGACCATGGGATTATATCTTGGACTTGGAATATCTTGGACTGTGAATCTTAGAGGTACAAATGCTAAAAATGTATATTTAAAACAGACTCTGACACAGGATTTTGCTTAGGGGGGGGGGCAATGCAATTACTTTCAGAATGCTTGTTGTAATTAAAAAATTCATAAAATTTTAGTTCGTTATTCTTGTAATGAACAGTAATATTTATTGGTAAGTGTATTTGTCACCATTGAAATATTTTTCATGTTTTTAAAATTTTGTTTAACCTTGAAAAGCGTTAATTTTAGACAATAAAAGAGTTAGAATTTAATTTGTAGTTTTCGTTCTTTTAAAAGGGACTAAATCATGTACACCGAAAAGTTGTAGTTTTGGTGCGTTTCTAAAAGTTTAGATTCTATCACTATCTACACAACCATCCTGTAAATGGAATATTTTGTAAATAAAATGCAACGAAAACTGTTTCTGGTTTTTCAGTTGATACTAATAATTCTGGATTCGGTTTAAAACCATTTTTATACGGAATAAAAATTAGAAAGTATTTTCAATAATTTTAATTTCATAATTTTCTAACTACGCCCCTGAGTAGACCGGTTGTCGGTAATGTAGGCATTCTCAGTTGGTAATTTGTGACAGTGTCAATCGTTTTTTGATAATGTATCAATGAATTAAAATTACGTAATTGAGAAAACGAATATTGTTGAACGTTGTGTTAAACAAAAGTGAAGAAATGAATCCAACGCCAAAGAGAAGCGTTAAATTAACATGAGTAAGTATATACTTTTTTTATCAGAATTTTATTTATCTAATTCAAATGTTTTTTAAATTATTTTTATATAAATCGTTTATATTAGTTCCACCTTTCTGTTTGAATACGGCAAAACTTAGAAAGTCAAATTTGACGCGGTTCGCGCTATCCAATCGATCAGAAATTTTGCACATGGATTCGTCCCCGATGATAATACACTTCGCCATGAATTTTCACATTTTTCTAGAAAAAAAGTGAAAAAATTAAATTTTTATCGTTCATTGTCAATAATTAAATTTTTAATCTTTCGTAAAATCGAGTATCGTACCTATATAAAGGATTTATAGTGAAAAACTTGTTTTTAAGGGTTCATTTTTACATTTTACTGTAATGTATAGGTACTATAATAATAATAACAGGGTTCCCACTAAATTTTTCAAAGAAAATTCCTTGACTTTTCCAGGTTTTCCCTGACAAAAATTTTAATTTTCCCTGACATTTTAGTATCGTAATACCAAACAATGGTACCTAATACAGTAATCGGAAAACAATTTGCACCGAAAAAAATATAATAATTTAAAAAAAATTTAAATAATTTAATCTTGATAAATAAAATCCCAGCACGCTGCTGCTCCTGCTAGTATGCCATTTTTTGGTGAAAAAAACACTCTGATCGCCGTCACTTTTGCTTAAAAATTCAAAATTCCCGATTTTTCCTGCCGAAATTTGAAAAATACTTCTCCAGGTATTATAAAAGAGGGGATATTCTGCGATATGTACTGGAGGGTGTTCCACACCCCCCAGACCCCCCGGTTTACAATTTTATCAACCAAAAAATATTAAACTAACTAAAATTAGGACTGACTGGAAAATTTGAATTTTTAAGCAAAAATGAGGGAAATTAACACTCCTATTCATTTATACCTTACTATACGTAGGGTTTAGCAGCAACTTTCTGTTACTTTGAAAGTTAATTATAAAAATATAAAGGCAAGATTTTAAACCGGGGGGTCTGGGGGGTGTGGAACACCCTCCAGTGCATATCGCAGGATTTCCATTCTTTTAGAATACTTGGAGAAGATATAGAATTTATTAATTAAAATTATTAGCTCTTGAAAATACAATAAATATGATTATCAATAACGAGCTACAAGATACATTTAAATCTTAATGTATGGATTTCGCAATCCTATACGTTTAAAATTATAAAAAATATATTGCAGTGTTACTAGCCTACAACACTATTTAGCGGTCGTGAGCAATTACGGAAACTTGAAATTGGCAATTTTACATCATTTGATACAGCTTGTGGTACTTCGGATACCTAAAATTTTAATAATTACTTGCACATTTTTCTAAATATAACATTGACGTTGGTCAAAACTTACCTAGGACAGCATGTGATTTAGCTAATTGTTGTGTGGGTCACCTATGCATTGTTTATATCGAGGGAAAGGGTTGTATCGTTGAGCGTTTTCCGGTGGTTACTCGAATCATGTTTTGGTCAGGTGTAATTGGGGTTTTGTCTTAAGAAAATTTTAACTAAGTTATAAAGGAACAAGTAGCCTCATTTTAGAAGGTTACTGACTTAAAGTTAAAGAAAGCAACAAGAAACCTCAAAAAAATATAGCCGATTTTGAAAATCGAGAATCAAACCTGCGATGTTTGAAAATTTTATTAGAATAAGTTATGTTTAGTATTTAAGAAGTGTTAAAGTGTGATTTGAGGTAGTTGTGATGAGGAACCAAGTCTAAAAGTGAACATTTACTAAAACCGTGAACTGTCAAAATTCAAAGTTCGCAATTTTCGTGAATAACAATTTTTATGTGGACTGAGTGGAATGAAAATGATGGGAACAACCTCGGGAAGATGTTCAGAGACAAGAAAAATCCATTAGGAACGGATTTGGGCCGATACAAGGAAATGTAGAATTCCGGAAAAGCACGTGCGTTTTCATTTTTAAATGCACCTGGAAGACTTCGACGTGCATTTCATCCCGTGAAATTTATTGTGGTTACTCCTGAGGTCATGAAGGAACTTTCCACCAAAAATGGTCAAGATCTGAAAGACAGAAAATTCCAATTTAAAATCAAAATTGCCATGGATTTGAAAATTTTATAAAAAGAAGCGATTTTTTAGAATCAAGTAGGTAAAAAGGAGAAAAAGTATAAAAAGACAGCCGGAAAAAGCTGCTAGTTAGTGTAAATTTGAACGCGTTACTGCACGCATCGTTTGTTGCAATACAATTCGAGTTTATAGGTTACGAGAACTTTTCGGAAAGGCAAAATTGAGGTTACGGATGAAAATTTTTGGAACTCCACATTATTGAAATAAATTAAATAGAAGATAAAATCAAGTTGATTATAATTACAAGATAAGTTACCAGGTTTTTGCTGTTTTGGTTTTTAAAAGTGAAGTGCAAGAATTTCTTCCGTATGAAGATTATCCTACGGTAAAGGAAGTAAAATTAATGGAAAATTTGAGCACGTAGGAATTGGCTTATGAAGTTCGCACAGATAAGGTAGAAACATTTTTATATTTTGTAACTTGGTTCCCTCGAAGATTCATATAACCTAAAAGAACATTGCGTTAGTATTTAGTTGTAATTTTAAGTATTTGTTTACCTGTATTTGGGGATTATCGAATACACTCAACCAGTCACTCTACACGAACACAAAATTTTATTTTCATTAAATGTGCATAAATTGTAAATGTTGCTTTTTTTGGAATCTTGTTGTTTCTTAATACCGAAATACAACACAATAAGGGTCCATTTTATATAGTAACCACTAGCGCCGGCAGAGGTACTCAACCATTAGCGTCCCACAGCAGTCAAGAATTACAAAATTTATAGTCATCAATAGTAAGTATTAGGATTTTAAAGATAGAGGAAGGTAAAACCATTTCAATATTTATGATTGAAAGTGCTTACTGTTCATTGATACGAAAAAATATGCAAATTATGTGAAATAGTTTGCGACAAATGGGCCCTAGTTGTTTCGAATTACTGATTCTCATCAGGCAAACCTAAAAAATATATAATTATCGCGTACAGTATTCAATTCAATATGATAGAATATAGAATTTATAATTTTGCAAATTTCGCCAGGAAAAACGGGGAATCTTTATCAAGATTCAACTTTCTGTTACTTTAAAAGTTCATTATAAAAATAATATAAAAATATAAAGCCAAAATTTTAAACCGGAGGGTCTGGGCGATGTGGAACACCCTCCAGTACATATCGCAGAATTTCCATTTTTTTTAGAATACTTGAAGAAGATATAGAATTTATAATTTTTCAAATTTCGCCAGGAAAATCGGGGAATCCCCCAGTAGCGAGAAACGAAATTAAATGTTTAAATATTATACCGCTAAAAAGAGATCCACCGTCTACCTGCCCGTCCACGGACGGGTCCGTTACTTTAGCCCCCCCCAGTTAAAATTTTTGGCCAAAAAGCTAGCTCCCGAATCGATATAGCTAGCACCGGCTAGCACCCTAATATTAAAGCTAGCACCATTACAGTTTTTTCACAAATCCACATTGAAACTGGGGGGGGCTAAAGTAACGCTAGCCCCCCCCAGTTAATATTTTGGCTCCAAAAGCTAGCTCCCTAATCTATATAGCTAGCACCAGCTAGCACCCAAATATTAGAGCTAGCACCATTACAGTTTTTTCACAAATCCACATTGAAACCGGGGGGGGCTAAAGTAACGCTAGCCCCCCCCGTTAATATTTTGGCTCCAAAAGCTAGCTCCTTAATCTACATAGCTAGCACCAGCTAGCACCAAAATATTAGAGCTAGCACCATTACAATTTCTTTACAAATTAGTATTTGATAAAAATGATAAAAATGTTTAAATGTTTCATTCCACTGCGCATGATCCGATATATTTCACACGCTCCGCCCATTCTAAACTTGACTAACAATTTTTTAACAGCTATGGCTTATTGTTAATCTATATTATGTCATTTATTTAAGAACAAAACGATAAAGTTAATAAATACAACCTTAATTATCATAATATATATCGCTTTGTACATCGACACGGTTTCTCTATATCAAATTGTAATACACTAATATCGTATAATATGAAATAAATAGTAAATACGTAGATATACTATAATAGTGGACAAAGTAAAATAAATTTTATTTAATTTAACCGCCCTGTATGGAAAGGTTCAAATATTCACTTATCAGGTCCGTACTTGGGTGACATCATTTATTTATTATTTATAATTATAAGACTACGTCATAAATAAGATAATTTCGGTCTCGATAATAGCCAGGACTGGCGCTACAAGCAAGATTGAAGATTTACTTCTTATCACCCCCCCCCCCCCGAGTTATGATTAAAAAGGATAATACGCTTAGGGAATTATCTACTTAACAGATAATGGGATTAGTCTATATAGGAGATTTGGGAAGGAAAAGTAACAAAAATTATACCAAATATAACTTAAAATGGGAAAAAAACGTTCTGAATCTGATATTCACACAATTGTAGAAGGATTGCTGAAGTTTCCATTAGAATCACTGTACGATAGAGAGAAAAAATGTTTTGTTTCAAAACACAATGCAATTTGGCAGAAAATATCGGAAGATTTTATGATACTTTATAATCTGAACATATCAAAACTTGGAATTTACACGGCAGTTTCAAAAAATTATTATGATTTATGGAATGTTCTACAAATTTATCCGGATGATGTTAAAGATGTACAAGCAATATACGAAGAAGTTTCTATCGGTAATATATCATGCAGTAATACTAACAGTAACAGTGATACTAGCACTGATATTGAAGAAGACTGTGTTGACGAACTGGAAACTACTTATCGGTTTAATATTGCTTTGACATGGACTGAATATGTAAGTTTTGATAAAAAACTTGTTACATACAAAAGAAAGGATAAGTCTGTGAGAAAATCAAAGCACACTGGTGAAATTAGAAATACATATGTTTTCGCAAATTCAAATTGGACAAATATAATACACAAGAAATTAATAGAAAATTCGTCACTTACATGTACGTTAACATTTGACAGGCACAGATTGTTTCCGTTTGGTCCACTGTTTTTAAAGATTTGGGCAGTTTGCAAAGAATGCAAATCAAGAATTACATGCGTTTTGATTAACGAACCACAACAAAATGAAATTTCGGAACTGAATTGTACTGTTCAAGGAAATTTTAGCAAGAAGCACACATTAAATTTCAGACGTCCACTTCGGGGTGACCTGCGATCTCACTATGTAAATAAAATGGTGAATGAGAAGTTTTCATCTAGTAGAATTCAAAGTATGATTATTAATAACGAATTAGAAACAGGAAAAATGATGCCTGAACTCAGTACACTTAGAGCTGCAAAATGTAAAGAAAAGAAAAAGAATTACCTTAATGAAAAACCTATTGATTCTCTTTACGAAATGAAAAACGTTCAAGAATTTTCTAATGTTATTCGCAATATTGGCTATTCCCCTTTTTTTGTATTTTGGTGGTCAAATTCTCAGCTTCTTGTGTATCGTCGATATTGTGAAAACAATTATAGTAGAATAGCTATCGATGCCACAGGATCAGTTGTAAAACGTATTATCTACACCGATGGAAGCAAATCAAGGCATATCTTTTTATATGATATTGTAATATTGTATCCAAATCAAAAACAATATTCCGTTGGATCAATGCTTAGTGATTCGCAAAACACAGAAGAAATAACGCATTGGCTATCCGTTTGGTTTAGAAGCGCAGGATGTACTCCGTCAGAAGTAGTAACTGATATGTCTCTTGCTTTAATGCATTCGTGCGCAAACACATTTACTCAGTATAAGAACCTCAACCAATACATTGAACAATGTTACAAGGTACTATTTAGAAATGATGATAAAATTTTTAAATGTTTTCTTCGTTTTGACGTGGCCCATTTTATAAAGCTCGTTACTAGATGGCCTAGTCTTAGAAATCAGCATAAACTAACAAGAACATTTTATCTTCGATGTATGGGACAAGTTGTACAATGTCAAGGAATAGAAGATTTGCAGTTATTATTAGATGCTATGTTTATTGTTGCTTATTCCGATACAGAAGGGCACTACAATGGCAACCCGACAATTTGCGAAATTAATAAAAAGTGGCTTATTGGACGTATATCTACAGGGACAGTTGAGCTCAACAAGATGATGGATGAGGAAAATTTTGCAGAAGAAGACGTTATGGGAAAGCTACATGATAAAGAAAAGGAAGAAATTAAAACCGATAATAATTTTACAAGTTGGTGCAAGAACATATCTGAATTCGCAAAAAATAGAGTCAACACACCAGAAGAAACAGGTGACCGAGGAAATCAACAGGTTCTACCACATTTCGTCGACGATTTTTTAAAGATTTCGAACTTTTTGCCTTTATGGAGCAGTATTATGTGTAAAAATTTTCCATTTTCGCCTAGAATTGCCAGCTCAGCATCGGCTGAAAGTAATTTTAATCAAGTCAAGAACAGAATTTTTGCTCACGAAAAACTTCCCCTACGTGTGGATGAGTTTGTTAGCGAATACATCAGGCACTACGAAGGTGCTATGAAGCTAGCTGTAGAGTATGATATGAACGATAATATTCAAGTTGATAGAATTACTACAAGCCAAGTAGAAAAATCATCCGTAGTTAACAATTTCCAATCTGAAACAGATAATTCACAACCAAAACGTAATCTTCTGTTGCCTGATAATCTGTGTGCTTCTTGTCAGTTAGGAATTGGAAGTGCCAATGTGGTATGTAAATTATGCAATTTGCTGTTGCATAACAATGACAACTGCACTGTCTCATACGAAGATGATATATTTTGTAAAGAATGTTATATTAGAGGTACACAAGATAAAACATTATCCGAAAGAGTCGCTGAAGAATCATGGATGAGAATGAACGTTCCTCCCAAGAAGAGACCCCGAAAGTCATATTTAGAGCCACAGTCAGAAATGGCTGTTGTCGATTGGACGAGAAAAATAAATATAACGACAATTGGACTCCTGCGAAATGGTAATATAGTTCATCAAAAACCACTAAAAATCTTCAAGCAATTGATAACGTTAAGAAACACTTGCGGACTAGATGCACTAATTCAAATATTTTGTATTGGATATTGTGATTCGTTAGTTATCAAAGAATACATAGAATCAATTAAAGACAGCAATAGGTTCGCAAAATTAGTAGTACAAGTTGTGAATAAAGGTGTGAACATTCATACATATAGAACTCGAGCAGAACTATTGTACGAACATTTTCCGAAACATTCATTGCCAGAAAACATTACAGAAATTAACTGTGAAGATAGTATAACCAATATAGCTAATACAACTTTAGAAAGTTTTAAGATAGGAATGCAAACGGATGAATGCAACAATTGCAAAAATATTCAACAAAGTGATCTAAAATGGTTATCGGTAGAACTTAATACTATTCAAGAACTGCCGACGAAATTAGAGGCACATATATCCGAACATGTCATCAGAAAAACTTGCAATGAATGTGGAAACAATGGGTTCTTGCGAAAGAAAATTTTAGACCGAATATATATTGCGATAGAACCAATTGCAACTAGTAATATGATTTTAGAACTCACAACAAATTTGGAAGATATACCTCCACATTTTTCTATAAATGGCGATAAATATGTTCTACGTGGTATAGTTGCATTTCAAGGAACTTCTCAAAGTACTCCAAATTGTATCGGACATTTTTTGACTTATGGGAGACGACACAACGGAAAATGGGAAATTTATAATGACCTATTAAAAAATAAAGAAGATGTTTCGCCAAGTCAAACAGTCAGGTGTCATTATCTTATCTATACCTTATAAGAGATATCGGAAAATTGTGATTTATTTTCACATAAAGTTGTCTTGTTGATATTTTTTTAAATAAATTTATTTTACTTTGTCTACTATATACAAAGCGATATATTATGATAATTAAGGTTGTATTTATTAACTTTATCGTTTTGTTCTTAAATAAATGACATAATATAGATTAACAATAAGCCATAGCTGTTAAAAAATTGTTAGTCAAGTTTAGAATGGGCGGAGCGTGTGAAATATATCGGATCATGCGCAGTAGAATGAAACATTTAAACATTTTTATCATTTTTATCAAATACTAATTTGTAAAGAAATTGTAATGGTGCTAGCTCTAATATTTTGGTGCTAGCTGGTGCTAGCTATGTAGATTAAGGAGCTAGCTTTTGGAGCCAAAATATTAACGGGGGGGGCTAGCGTTACTTTAGCCCCCCCCGGTTTCAATGTGGATTTGTGAAAAAACTGTAATGGTGCTAGCTCTAATATTTGGGTGCTAGCTGGTGCTAGCTATATAGATTAGGGAGCTAGCTTTTGGAGCCAAAATATTAACTGGGGGGGGCTAGCGTTACTTTAGCCCCCCCCAGTTTCAATGTGGATTTGTGAAAAAACTGTAATGGTGCTAGCTTTAATATTAGGGTGCTAGCCGGTGCTAGCTATATCGATTCGGGAGCTAGCTTTTTGGCCAAAAATTTTAACTGGGGGGGGCCAAAGTAACGGACCCTCCACGGACGGGCTTTCCAGCTAGTTAAATATAATTTAATAATTTATTGTAATTCTTGTAAATAATTGAAAATGAAAAAAAATGCTGTCAAATTTAAATAGTATATTATACATCATGGGACTAAGGTGCTACTTTTCATCCCGCGTGCGAAGGTTTTTGAACGAGGTGTTAGCCGAGTCCCTGACTTTTCCAGGTATTCCAGGTTTTCCATACAAGTGGGAACCCTGAATAACTATAATATTTGGCATGTAAAAGTTCCCAATTATGCCCGAATATTTGCATTCAAAGAATGCCTAATGGAAGTATTGACGAAGAAGAGATGACAATTTATAAATTTTTATTTTTCATTCCTTATTATGTTATTATTATGTTGCACAATTTATTTGACAATACGTTCAGATATTGAAGTCTTAACACCTAAATATAAGGAAGATGTACATGAGACGGGTTTTGTTTTTGAACCATAACTTTTTATAGAGACCAAAAATAGCGAATATCAATAATACCATTCGAAAGCTAATGATCATACGCAACTTTTTGCTGTAGATTTTTTTTTGATTCCGTCAACCCAAACAAAGTTGTGAGTATTTCCATGATTTTTGATGGAAAAGTTGATTTTTGATGGAAAAAAAATTTGACACCGGGTATGAGACACCATGTAAAATCTGCTAAATGTGGGAAAATATGAAATAAAACAGCCATGAATATGAAAAATATTAATTTGTATTCATCATGAAGGCCTGCAGTGACCAAAATTACAAAATAAAATGACACTTTTTTCTCAAGTTTATCATCGTTTTGCGTCTTCTTATTCGCTCATGTCCGATTCGCAATATTTGCACGTAAAGAAGCTAGCACGCATATTTGCACACTTCAAATGAACCACGCGCTTACACTCGATGGATTTGATGGAATTAGCGGTGGTCAATTTCCGCGGTAGCAGCTGCAAGCAAATGATGCAAAGATCCGCATCTTCGTCTGATGGTGGTGACAGCCTTGCTTTAAAGCGTTTGGCTGGTGCTGTTACCTTCTGTTTTGTGGGTTGCTTCGATGTTCTTGCTTTTTTTGATGTTACTTTAGTTTTCTTCTCCTTTAGAGTAGCTATGCTTTCTGGAGAAGTCAGCACAGCACTCTGCATTGGTTTCCGCCCCCGATTTGATGGTTTTTTTGGCGTGGCGATCTGCAGAGGACCAATTTCATCCAAAACGGATGACGAACTTGTTGCCACAGACATTGTAGTACCAGATTGAGGCGTCCTTTGTCCCGATGTTGATGGCATTGATGTGCTGATCTCGGAAGTCGGAAAGTCAACCAAAACAATCCGCCGCTGTTCTTCCTCGGTTAAATCGTCATCAACTGCAGCTTCAATCGAATTTTGCTCGACAACTTGAACGAAATCGGAATCACTAAAGATGTCAGGATTGTAAGGACTAATTCCTGTAGCAATAAAACCAACCTTAATATTTTTTTGTTTCAAAGCCAGATCCAGTGTCTTACAAACAAGTCCGGCGATATTTCGAATCTCTAACACTTTGTTTGCATTAGTTTTTTGCCATGCACTGCATTGAGTTTTGTAATAACTCTTGACAGAGCCGTAAACTGAAACATCCAATGGCTGTAATTTGTGACTGCAGTGTGGAGGGAAAGATAAAATATGCACGCCATTCTCAGCGGCAATATCCAATGCTTCCACAGATACATGCGATGAGTGATTATCCAGCAAGAGTAAAACTGGCGAGTCAACAGATGGCTTCACGAAGCTAATGAAGTGACGAATAAAGTGCACGAATTCCGGCTGCTGCATCCACCCAGAATCGTTGGCAAAACCAACAGTGTAATCCGAAACATTGTTCAAAAAGGTCGCTTGCATTTTTTTTCGTGGGAACAGAAAAAAGGGTGGAATAGAATTCCCATTCGCGCCCACTGTAAGAGCCATTGTAATCATGGTGCCATGTTCAGCTGCTTCCAATTTCCTAACCTTCTTCAACTTTTTTAAGGCAATTATCTTGCCGATCTTGCTAGGAACCGTTGAGAATGATGATGTTCATCCATTAAGCTAACCAAATTTTGGAAAAACTTATCGACATTGGATTTGCAAAACGCTTTGACCCGCTGAATTGACGTCTGCTCGGGTGTTCTGGGCGACAACATTTTATAGCGCTTCATAAACAGATAATACCATTTTCTACCCACTTTCTTATTTGCATCCCAAGTTGGCGGATAGGAAAGGACAAGTTTTCTGGCAAATTGGTACGCCAACTCTTCCAGCTCGTTTATGCTGAGCCCATAATAATGGTTTGCGCATTTTATTATACAACCGGCGAGTGCTTCCTCTTCGTTCAGCGAGAAGACCTATCATAAAATGAAAGAAACTACTTAGAAAACACTCATCAACGAAAGAATAATATCAAAAGCAAACAAACCATATTTCTTGGGATTTTCATGCTTTTATTGTTTATGAATTCCAGCAAACCACTATCGGCGACTTCAGAAACATCCTGATATTCGGCTCTTATCTTGGTGATATAGCGGTGCAAAGTGCTTCTATCGATACCATAAGTAGTTGCAGTCGATCGTATACCAGCGTTGTACAGGGTGGTTCAAATTGGAATGTTCTTATGGGGAATTCGGTAACCATAAGAGATATGGAAAAATGAATGGCGCAACCTCGATCTCTTTTTTTAAGCAAAGCTTAATGGTGAAAACCGGAATTCGATATCTTTTTTCGTTTTCGAGTTATGGCCAAATGTTCGCTTTTTCGACTTTTCGTTAAATGTCGATATCTCGGTTGTTTGTAAAGTTATAGGAAAAATATTTACACCTTTTTCAGACACTTTTTTAAGGAGAATAAATTGAGCTAAAGGAATTTTAAATACCTTCATGTTTTTCCGAGTTATAATATAAACTTGTGTTTTTTTAAATAGAAACCATAGTTGGCTGTGACATATTTAAGTAGAGTTTTTTATGCTCTTTTCAATTATACATAACATGTGGGGTCTATTATTTCAGTTTCTACCCTTTATATAAAAAAATGTTAAATAAAACAAAAGAAGATTGGAAAATTAAATGTTGGCTGTGTAAAAACAAAACACTATACAAAATCATTACTGACATCTAAAACATTTGCTTCCTCCAGTTGTTTTGAGTAGTGTTTTTTAGTATCTGTTATTTCTTAAAAGTGTAAAATGGCTTATGAAAACTATGAAAAATATGATATGTTACAATGTTTCATTCAAAGTAACAATAGTGCTGTTCTTGCATCTGAAACTTATTTCAATTGTTATCCTGAAAGAAGACAACCCGATAATCGAATTTTTAATAAATTAAAAGCAAATCTTATTAATCATGGATTTTTTAACAAATCTAAAACGGAAAATTATGTTATGCAAGATGCCGAAGAAACAACCATTAACGTATTAGGAGCTGTAGCTGCTGATCCTTCAATTCCAACCCGTCAAATTGAAGCTGAATCGGGTATCTCAAGATGTAAAGTTATGCGTACTTTAAAAAAATATAAATTCAGGCCTTATGTGATTCGAAAAATACACCATCTACAACCAACAGATGCTCAGAGACGATTAGAATTTTGCAATTGGTATTATCAACAACTCGAAGAAGATCCATCGTTTTTCATGCGTGTGATTTGGACAGACGAATCTTAGATTAGTAGTGCCGGAATTTTTAATAGACACAATGAACACCATTGGTCCGATGTAAATTCTCACCGTACCGTCACCGTCCAAACGCAAGGACGATTTGGTTTTAGTGTTTGATGGTGTGCCCTACTTGGCAATCGTATTTTATGTTATTATATGTATGAAGAAACCCTAAATGGTCAAAGATATCATGAAATACTAAATGAAAATATTGTTAACGGTTATTTAGATAATTTATCCTTGTTGGAAAGAAGACATATATTCTTCCAACAAGATGGTGCACCACCTCACAATGCAAGAATTATTAAGGAATTGTTAAATAGCAATTTTGGAAATAACTGGTTAGGAACTAATGGTCCAGTGAGGTGGCCACCACGTTCTCCAGATTTAACGCCACTGGATTTTTTCTTTTGGGGTTATACTAAAGACAATTTATATAAAAAAAAAGTGAGAACATTAACGAACTCAGGCAAAATTTCATAGATTGTGTTAGTTCAGTATCTAATGTTCACATACGCAATGCAACTCAGAGTGTTAGGAAGAGGTGCAATTTATGCATTGCAAAGAATGGAAATCAGTTTGAATACTTAGTTTAATTTATATTATTGTTTAATATTACTACATTAAATTTTTAATCTCTTTTTATTTTTTTAACATATCACATTTTTTATAGTTTTCATAAGCCATTTCACACCGTTATGAAATAACCGGTAAATAGGTACTAAATAGAAGTAGGTCTAGGAGTAGCTACTAAAAAATAGATTTTAGATGTCAATAATGGTTTTGTATAGTGTTTTGTTTTTACACAGCCAACATTTAATTTTCCAATCTTCTTTTGTTTTTATTTAACATTTTTTGATATAAAGGGTAGAAACTGAAATAATAGACCCCACATATTATATATAATTGAAAAGAGCATAAAAAACTCTTCTTAAATATGTCATAGCCAACTATGGTTTCTATTTAATAAAACACAAGTTTATATTATAACTCGGAAAAACATGAAGGTATTTAAAATTCCTTTAGCCCAGTTTATTCTCCTTAAAAAAGTGTATGAAAACGATGGAAATATTTTTCCTATAACTTTACAAACAACCGAGATATCGACATTTAACGAAAAGTCGAAAAAGCGAACATTTGGCCATAACTCGAAAACGAAAAAAGATATCGAATTCCGGTTTTCACCATTAAGCTTTTCTTAAAAAAAGAGATCGAGGATGCGCCATCCATTTTTCCATATCTCTTATGGTTACCGAATTCCCCATAAGAACATTCCAATTTGAACCACCCTGTACGTCAAACATTCCTTGATCGCTTCAAGCAGCGCGTTTGAATTGGTTTTAATTTGATGAGATGGTTTTTCCGGTGTAGACATAGCTAAAATCATACAAAACCAAATCAAAATATAAGTCAAACAAACAATAATAGCTATTTATTATACAAGTGTCTTATAAGGCAACAAAGTTACGAAAGAAATGTTTAGCCACGAGAGCTTGCTCGAGTGGCTAATTTATCTTGAGTAACTTATTTGCTGTTAAGACACGTGTGTAATACAAAGCTTTATCCAATATCTCGTAATAATAGTTTAAAATGTAATTAAAAGTTTTGACATTTGACATTTTAAAATATCAAATTTAAATTATGAAAACTAGTAAGTAGTAGGTGTACTCATAATTTACATATAAGTCACTAGTGTCTAATTATGAATTCACAAGTCCACTAGTGTTTTATAGACCCCATAAGATATGTAAAATCGGCATTATTATGCCTTCATAAGACAAAGGTGTTGGATAAGCACTTTAGTTTGGCTCAAATACCGATATGAGCATCTAATTATGATGTTTGTACAATGAGCGCGCAAAAATAACGGTGTCTCACAACTGGTACACTCGTCTGTCTCACACCCGGAACATGACGCCATTTTTACGTAACACCGAAAAATAAATGTGCGAACATAAATCAGTCCAATCGACTAGTTCAACGTAAAATATAAACAAAATACTGCATTTATATGCATTGTACTCACCTTTTTTCGTTGAATGACTAGTAATAATAACACTTACAAAAATATGAAATGAAACTTTTTTTATGAAATTTTCACTCGATGTTTGGATCACATATAAATATTGTGACTATTCACCCGGGTACCTTAAAAAAAAAGCTACCAACATAAAAAAAATTTGACACGAGTCAAACCGGCCAATCGGCTTCGCATATGGAAAAAATTTGAGTGTCTCATACCCGGAGCCGTCTCATACCTGGTACATCTCCCTTAATATGTTTTCACCCGATGACACTGTCCATTCATTATCACCTTGTTCTAAAATTGTCATTTTATTGTCCGATAGGGCAGTTGTATGTCTTTTATTACACTCTTGTAACTTTGCACTATTCTTCCCTTTCAAAATTTTTTAAACTCAACTTAACTGCTTGTTTCGTATAAATTTTTGCAAAACATAAATTCTTTTGTTTAATTTTTTACAAACTTGGCCTTGTAAATACATAAACATGTTTTAAAGTTTTATGCATAGCTTCCAAATACATATTCATGTTAATTCCACTACCCAGTCGATGGCAAACAGCCCACAGAGTCGATCTATTTAAATAATTGGCTTTGAAGTGATTTCCAAAAGATTCTTCATCAGAATTAAATCGTGTAATTAAGGCTGGTACCATTTCATCAAATTTAGTCTTATCATTTTGTAGTCGTAATGTGCATAATAACTAATACATCTAAAAATAGCATAATTATAATTTTATAATGTAACGAAAAAGTACAAATAACCAGTTATGTAATAATTTACGCAATGGGCGGCTTCTTCTAAATGATAGCAGTGTTCCAGTTGAATAACATCCTCGCACTCCCATAGTCCTTCATCGATTAAATTATTAAGCCTTTCTCAACTGTTTCCTAAAATTTTGTGAGTTGTTATCTTGATGTGCTTCCCTAATTTCGGCTAAAGTTATGTGAATTGGTTGATCTGTATCAATAACATAATTCCCATATTTTGGTGGCTTTAATATGGCATATACAGATAAAAGATTATATAACTGAGGGAAGGTGGGAGTGCAAGGATGATCATCTGCACCACCCGCTTGTCGAATGGTACCAAAAAATTTCACAATGAAAATTACCTCTACATGGTCTTGATTCATTTTTCCCGTCAAAACATATTTATAACTTCGGTCATTTAATAGATATTCGCGTAAATCAATAATTGATGTTTTGGTAACTCTTAAGCCTTCTGCTGTGTTATTGGTTAAAAATTGTTCGCTAGTAATATTACCGTTCAATTTCTCACGTTCCAATTATTTATCCAGATACTAAAATATAAAATTTGTTAATTATCTAAAATTTAAAATATACTATTTTATTTCAAACCTGCAAATCTTCAGAATCTTTTCGAATTCTTTCCTTAGGAGCTCTTCGATTCATAGCATCAAAGATGTTATTGATTCTTAAGCAAAATTGCACTGTTGCGTGACAATTTTCAAGACTCTTTACATTGCGATTTTTATAAAATTGCAATCCTGTTGCTACCGAGTTACTGAATATCTAAAATAATTATTAAATTAATGGTAATTAATAAATTATAAAGATAATCTTTACTTGAGTGGCAAGTTTCACTCTCATATTGCTCATCGAAGTTAAATTAATATGACCTGCAAATATTTTAAGACAAACTCTCAGTTTTCCTGGTTTGTCAATATTGATATCAGTTTCATACAGTATTCTAAAATGATTCCAAAGAATGTCATCTCCCGATTGGTGAGTCTAAATAACATTTTAGTATTAACAGTATTGTAGTTCAATTGCATTACATACCTTCAAATTTTTTGATTCTAGTCTATTTCGTATACACTTTATTAGATGAGGAACATCAGACAAACCCTGATGGCTGTTCTACGGAACCCAGTTTGGGAATCCCTGATCTAGAGGATGAGTAAAAGAATTCTTAACGTTATTTAAAACGTCACTTTGTAACAAATTTTAGTAATTTGTTTTATTTTCTAAGTACGTCCCTGCCTAGAATTTGATTTGGGTGGGGTTGAGTTTGAGTTTTGGAACGCAAGATAGACGTTTTGAATGTGAGTTCGAGAAGTGATTGTGTTGGTTTTTGGTCTCGTCAAAAGATTGGGTAAGTTTTGCTTTTTTTTGTAAAACTAGTAGGGAGACACCTTCATTGTGGACACCTTTGCATATATTTATTTGTACTTGCAAAATTGTTTTTGTTTTTGATCTTTTCATAAATTTAATTTTAACACGGCAAAATTTAATTTGCATCGTCGAGCTTATCTATTGATAGATAATAATCTTCGCTCGCAAATTTTCCACAACGTTCATTTTAATCTAAGTGAAATATTTAATTATAATAATTAAATTATTTTAAACTTTTGGTGTGAACTACTTATCATTTTTTATGTTTCTCCAATAGGATAATATTAAGGCAAGTAGGTACGATTTTTCTTTCAGCAGTTGTGGCTGTCGATTTTATTGGCATCAAACTTCTTGCAGAGATTATATTTTTTTATTTATCTGTCATCTCTTTTTCGGAACATTGCTCCGCACCATATCAGCTAGATTAACATCTTGGGCATCTACAGTAAATAAAAGCTGGTTAATTTATTCCCAGCGTGTGGAACTTACTCTTTACTCCCAATTCCGTCCACATTTTTTTGTTGGTAAGTGCACCTTCACTCACAACACCATGTATCCGCAAACCAGTTTGTTCTAACAATATAATTGCCTTTACAACTAATTTTGTAAGTAAATCACTTTTTGTAGGTCATTTGCCAACAATACCTATTGGCGGAACATTCGAATCTGCTAAGGGCCGAAACATGAACACTAAAGCGGAGTTGGGCTTTTGATTTAAATTTTTTGCTTGCGGTCGATCTTCCCCATAATCAATAAGACCAGTATATGTCATAGTAGTCGTTTTAATACGTATTGTTCTCTTGAACTTATTTCATCAAAAAGAAGAATACCTACCATTGTTTGGAAAATCTTCTTTTTTTGAGATTTTCATTTTTAATATGTCAAAAATCGTTTATCGAAGCCACATTTTTGAGATGTCATCGTTAAATATTTTTGAATCGTTCGAACACAGGGTAATGGAAGAATTTCATTATTTCTCAAAAAATTATAACTCGATGGAAATCTCATATTTATTAATAAACATATTAAAATCCATTCTTTGGTATATCGATTGTCTTTTGAGTGGGAAACCTTTAATGCAGCCAATATTTCTAAAATTATTGTTTTTTTTTATTATCAGCAATATGTACAAAATAAAGTTGAATAAATAAAAATGTGTATCAACAATGCGTTATTAGCACTACTTAATATTATTAACATACATAATTATTGAACACAATATTAATTTTTGAATAATTATAAAAAAACTAGATAGAACATAAAATTTTAAATTTTGATGAATAAACCGGATGATTTTAGAAATTTTAATAATTTTTGTATGTTGAAATTGTATGCTATCAGGCAGTTCGGTAAAATGTCTAGCTGCCTGATATTTTGGGTAGTGTCTTAATATGCTTTGTGCTGCTGATACGTTTAATAATTTTAACGTTTTCATTCATAGTAGAAATACTAATCTTCAAATTAACAATATTGTTCTTTAAAGTATCAATTGTTCGTTGGGCTCGGGTATTTTTATTACGTTCAACATGAAGTTTTTTCTTAATAACAATATGTTTTATTTTATTGGAGTCAGTAATAGATAAACGAACTCGAGAAATTGGCTTTGTTGAATTTTGTTTATCTCTTCAGATAACAATTTAAGTACAAAACGAACAGGTTTTTCTTCCAGCATATAAGAGAAATACACATCGTTCACTTCTCCAATTTCCAGTTACATCAATAAAACCTGAAACATTTGAAACGGTATCATTTCTTAAGGTACCTAAGCATACTGCCACATTGTCAATAATCTTAATTAGGGCATAAATGTCTGTAATTGACATTATTGGATTTACCAATTTTTTTTTTCGATAATTATTGGCAACGTATTATTTGAAACTAAAATCATCTTTAATAATATAATAAAAGACATAATATTCTTTTTTTGTAATTTGTGATATCCCCACGATTGAGGTAAATTTTCAAAACCATATTGAAATAACTCATTCATTAATAAATTTGCAGGATTAATTAAAATTTTTGAACGTACAATTTCATTATTATTAGAGACACAATGGGAGTCATTCATCGAATATACAATTTCATCATTACCGGGAGCTTCATCGCGACAATTAGTTAATTTAATTATGTCAAATAAGTTTTTATTTTTATTTTTCTTAAAAAAGAGCTTGATTGTTCTGCAATGAACATAAGTGACTGAAGAAGATGATGATTATTATTATTCTTCTTACCTCTGTTTGTTTTGTTTTATTATTAATTTAAGAAATTTAATTTCTCCAGGCTTTATCTATATTATGCCATGTACAAAGTAACTTCTTACTTCCCGTGCAGATCATCGTAGAAGACCATGCTGCATAATATTGTTCTGCTCCATCGCTCATAAAAATAGCTGCATGAATGTCTCTTATGTATTTCTTTATGGCAGCGATAAACACTTTTAAACTATAATCTTCTCCATTGGAAAATAAAAATTCAATTGAAAATCCTTCCCTATAATCATCCACCGTTAAAATTGTTATTAATTTGAAATCGTATCCATACATCATATAATCACATTTTCTCAATATTTTTTTAATATTTCCATTTGTGATTTACTCATAAACCCTAATTGGAAATCATTCTTATTAAAAATAATCCTTTCTTATCATCATTGCCTTGTTTTCTGTACACAAGACTTTATAAATTTGCATTTTGTGCAACTTCGTTAACCGACAGGTCAACACTAACAGCATCGTTCTTATCTCAAACTACTTACTACTTCTATCGTGAACATTATAAGCAGAAACTGTAATGGTGCTGCCAAGGGTAGTGTTGACTGTTGTATGTCTTTCTTCTCTAAACAGACCGTGCATTGAAACTATAATAATTGATGCTGCTAAGAGTAGTATTGTATGTTCTTTTCTAAGGAGTTCATCGTATTGAATTTAGAACTGTAATTATTGGATCTCCCAAGAGTTGTGTTGACTGTATGTTTTTCTTCTCTAAGCAGACAATATTGAAATTGAACTGTATTTGTACTGCCAAGAATAGTGTAGTCTTTATTCTCTTAACAGACTGCATTGAAATTGAAACTGTATTGGTACTGCTAAGAGTAGTGTAGAGTGTTTAGTCTTTCTTCTCCTAACAGACCATTACAATGGTAGTCAATACATTGAATTTGGAACTATAATTAGTGATTCTGCCAAGAGCAAAGGGGGCAGCTGCCCCCCCCCCAACTCTTGCTTCAAATTTTTTTTAAACATTAAATATTGCGAGTTCGCGAAGGAACCACGGAATTTGAAATTTGTCTTTTTTGCAAATAATGAAAATTAAAAATTTATAGTGATTTTTTTAGTTTTTCTTTTTGTTTTGGATTTTGCCCCTCCCTGAAAAGGATCCTATGGACGCCCATGATTGCAATTATTATCAGTGAAAAACTCCACGAAACTTATTAATTTCTAGTGACTGCGTGGAATCGTAAAAGAAATATTGTTTCAAAAATTGTACAGTGTCATACAGGTTGATATCGAAAACAAGCAACTTCTTGTTCAATATATTGCACCATTTCTGGTTTCAAATCTTGTTCAAGATTTCGTGTAGTCTAAAACGAGATTTACGAATTATGATGTATTTATAATTTTATGTTTTAAAACTCACCTTCGATATTCTTAAAAATATTGTTGTAAAAAAAGACGAATCTTTCATAAAAGATTTAGTTAGTAAATTAAAATATTATTATTTTACACAATACAAAAGATACACGTTTCGTGTATTAATAAAAAAAACCGACTTTAAAGTACTAATTTTTTATTTTTCGAATTTCCCAAGCAGCACAAAGCCGTCAAAAATGTAAATATACGGTACCGATATTAACATAACGATGCGGCATTGATTTGCCCATTTTTCCGTTACTGTTTTGAGGTATCATTTATGTACATAAACGGTACAGTTATTTTCGTAACGATACGGTATTGATTTTTTTATTTTGCCATTAATGTTTTGAGGTATCATTTATGTACATATACGGTGTAGGTATTTTCGTAACGGTGCGGCATTGATTTGCCCATTTTTCCGTTACTGTTGTGATGTATCATTTAGGTACATATACGGTACAGGTATTTTCATAACGGTACGGCATTGATTTGCCCATTTTGCCGTTACTCTTTCGATGTATCATTTAGGTACATATACAGCACAGGTATTTTCGTAACGGTACGGCATTGATTTGCCCATTGTGACGTTATTGAATTGTTGTATCATTTATGTACATATTATGTGTTGATTTTTTATGAACGGAATATCTAGAAATTTACAGTACCGTTTCGGTACATAAAATTTACGTGCCTAATTAAAAAATATTTAATAATAATAATAAAAATTAATTTCTCTAATAATTATCATCAGCCAAAATTGGTTTCGACAAGTTAATAATTACACATGCAACATTAAACATATCTTCTACTTTTCACTTAAGCGATGTTGGTAAAAATTTAGTAAAAGTCTCGAAAACTTTAATTCTCTGATTGGTTCTTTCTATATGCACCCTAGCTTTTGAAATTCCAAAAGTTGCCTTTGTTTCTTCTTCCGACATCTGATTTTTCTTTCTAAGACAAGGTGGTCTAATAAGTTTAATCCCGTATGTCCTAGTTATATCTTCTACAAGAACACCTTTATTCACCATTGCAGCGTCTCGTCCGTAGTCCAACTTTTCAATAAGGCCGCTTTGTTCGAAAATTGTCTTATCCGATGCTTGACACGCTTGACATTACGATCATATTCTGATCATAACTAGTGCTTGCTAATGACGTTATAGAAAATTTCTCTGTTAAATCATCAATCGTACTCGATGGTATTGGTGGAGATTGTGACAAATCCTTTTGTACAATTTTTGATTGCCTAGCACAGCGATTCGCTTTACATTTTTAATCAATATTCACAAAATGTTTTCTTGCTACGTTCAGAGAAGAAATGGCGGTATTTTTTCATCTGCGTCGTGTACAGGGATGGCCTAAAAACAAATTTTAAATTAACATACTGATACAGGTGCAATTATATTCTTAAAAATATACTTTTACCCGGTATATAATCGTCGCGTCGGCGTCGTTTTGAAAATATAAAGAACAGACTCTCATAGAACGTGTTTGTACGTTTTCCCATCAACAACTTGAGTTCCCAAGATGTCTTTCGATCAATTTTTTCACGAATCACAAACTTATTCACAATGAACACGTAACCACTCCCTTCTTATAAGAAAATTATGAAAACTTAGCTCATTATCTAGTCCTTTCTTTGAATGACAACCGTAAACGGAACAATTCGTATTAATATTAATCTTGCGAATCTTCATTTTAATGAAAAAACACAACTAGAGCAAACAAATAGTACTCAATCATCTAAAAACACATTATATTATTTATAACTTAGTTTTTGTTTATTACGCAAATAAGTTTTAATTTTGATGTTTTTGAATTGTGATAATATGCGTTTTGTAATTATTTTTATTTTTGAGTTTGAATGTTAAATAGTAGTATATTGATTAAATTTATGTAAATTTTGAATTTGTGCGCCTTTTAAAAATTAGACATTTAAAGGTTGGTACTAGAAGATGAGCGATTCGTCCCTTCCATTGTCATTTTTCGGGAGAGATTGAAAATTTGCGTCTCTAGTTTGGGATTTATTTTATTTTTGTGATAAGTTTTGAAAATAAAAGATTGTAATTTTGTGAATAATAACAATTGTTTTGATTTATTTTGTATTGGAAGTCGTTCAAAAGTTGGACGAGATTTGGATGACTTTGAGTTTTGGATTTTGAGAATTAAAATGAGTTTTGATCCGTTAAGGAGGGAAGCTGGTCTAGAGCGTGCAAAAATGGGTATAATTTATGAATTTCTTGTGACTCAACAAAAAGATCAATCGAAAATCTGTGAAAGAGGTTTTATAATTTAGGTTTTAATATACAAATACATATTTTTTCGTGTCAATTAAATTCAAAATGGCGCCTGTTCAGCATTTCTTCAGAGGCGCCTCATTTTTTATGGCCGAAGATGTAACCTCCTTAATTTTGGTCCTGGAACAAAATCCCGAAATTTTTTAGTTTTTATATAACAACAGCAAGAGACGTATGTAGGATTTTTTTTTTATATTGCATAGTTTTTTTTTAATAAACAATTTTGTCGTTTTTTTATAGTGAAAATTTTAATGTTTTGTTCAAACGTGCACCATTTCGCGAAAAAACAAAATATCGAAAAAATCCTACGTACGTCTCTTGCTGTTGTTATATAGAAACTAAAAATTTTCGGGATTTTGTTCCAGGACCAAAATTAAGGAGGTTACATCTTCGGCTATAAAAAATGAGGCGCCTCTGAAGAAATGCTGGACAGCCGCCATTTTGAATTTAATTGACACGAAAAAATATGTATTTGTATATTAAAACCTAAATTATAAAACCTCTTTAACAGATTTTCGATTGATCTTTTTGTTGAGTCACAAAAAATTCATAAATTATGACCATTTTTTCACGCTCTAGACCAGCTTCCCCCCTTAATTGGATTAATAATTGGGAATTTTGATTTAACAAAATTAATGGTTTTTCGAAAAACTTGTAACAAATTTTTGAATTTCTTTTGTTGCTGAGTGCGCCCCTGCCTGGATTCTGACGACTGGGGGGGGGGGAATATTTGAGTTTGCGTTTTGAAAACAAATAACGCGATTTCCGGGACTTTGAAGTGAACCTTCGTACGTGTAAGAGTGTTTTACGTGTCTCGTCGATTTGAGTAAATTCTTTTAGTTTTTGTTTTGAAACTTCGTGGGGAGACACCTAATTTTGACGATGTTCGATCTGTGTTTTGAGCTGACTGGAAATCTGGTATTGCTTCCGAATTGCCGAATATTATTTTTAAATAATTTACAAAAGTATTGTTTAATTTATAGGGACCGCTATCGTGCATTGCTGCGATAGGAATATCATAGCTAGCAAATTTTCAACGTTCGATTATTTTCCAACTTTAAATACTTTTAAGAACGGCTAATATTTAATTTTGTAATTAAATTTATTTAATTATTTTGGTTCGACAATTAGCGTATCGCTGCTCGTTCTTAGTTATATTTCTCCTAAGGATAATAATTGAGACGAGTAGCTGCGACTTTTTGCGTTTGGTTGCAACTGCCGTTCGGCAGCACAGTTCTTACAGATTCAAAAAATATAAGAATAATACAATACGTAGAAAATCAAAATTCAAAAAATTTAAAAAGGAGACAATTAACACATAACAGGTCTGGATTAAGAAAATTTGAAAAAATGAAAATTTCGTAATACGAAGTACAATATAACGTTATTTCATGGTTATTGCCATTCATCAGTTGTACGCATCGATTACGATTACATTGTAAAATAAGAAGAAAAAATTTTTCAAACTAAACAAAATTATCGACTAAATTGTACAAAATTGACTTACCATAACCTCCAAAGATTATCAAAACTGAACTTGTTACACGAGGTATGAATAATTTAAAAATGATTTGAACTAAGAAATTCGTTTACCTAGCACTGCTAGTTTGAAATCCGAAGGCACTGCCCTCTTAATATGATTTCTAAAAACTTTGAAAAAATTCAAAATTCAAAAATTTACCACGTTTTTTAACCGTGAGGCGTAAAACTAGAAAAAGAACTCAAAATAAAAAATTTTAAGTAAATTTGTGGTTTTTAGTATGTATTTATGGTTAAATTCAAAAAATATAAGAATAATACAATACGTAGAAAAATAAATTTTTGAATTTTGAATTTTTTCAAAGTTTTTAGAAATCATATTAAGAGGGCAGTGCCTTCGGATTTCAAACTAGCAGTGCTAGGTAAACGAATTTCTTAGTTCAAATCATTTTTAAATTATTCATACCTCGTGTAACAAGTTCAGTTTTGATAATCTTTGGAGGTTATGGTAAGTCAATTTTGTACAATTTAGTCGATAATTTTGTTTAGTTTGAAAAATTTTTTCTTCTTATTTTACAATGTAATCGTAATCGATGCGTACAACTGATGAATGGCAATAACCATGAAATAACGTTATATTGTACTTCGTATTACGAAATTTTCATTTTTTCAAATTTTCTTAATCCAGACCTGTTATGTGTTAATTGTCTCCTTTTTAAATTTTTTGAATTTTGATTTTCTACGTATTGTATTATTCTTATATTTTTTGAATTTAACCATAAATACATACTAAAAACCACAAATTTACTTAAAATTTTTTATTTTGAGTTCTTTTTCTAGTTCTTACAGAGATTATTTTTTGTTTTATTGATATCTTTTTCCGGAACTTATGACCCTCGCTTTCCGCTTCATATCAGCTATATAACATCTCGGGCATCTGCGGTAAAAAAAAGCTGGAAGGTCGTTATCCCAGCTTATACAGAAGAATTCTGAAGGCTCCATTTGGGAAAAAGGAATTGTTTGTTTTCCAGCCTGTCAGTTATCAGCTATCACCTTGGGTGGATTTTTGTGCTGAACTGACGGGAACATTTCGTATGAGGGGTCGGAGATAGGGAATTCGGTTGGTCCCCGAGGGGGCGAAGGAAATTTTTTATTACAAATTTTTTTCCTTTAATTTCACATTTAAAAAAATATAGCTGGGTGAAAATCTATGAGACAGCTTTAAAAGTGCAATCCATCAAAAGCATACGTACAAAATACCCTGGTGTTCATGAAGTTAAATAATAGCAAAGGTGTGTCCTGTCTTAAAATATAATTAATGTATTTCGCAAGAGGGATCGACGGTGATTCAATACAGCTAACGACTGGTGTGACTTAGGGAGGCCATTATGCTCTAGGGAATTGAGAATTATATTTCAACTCGGCGACGGCAACTCGGCAAATAAATAATTTTAATAAATAAAAAAAAAAAATTTTAAATAAAAATTAATAATTATACTTGTATTGTAATTAATCCATATTGTAGTTATAGGATATACTACGCAGATATTCTATAATATTTTGCCGATTGTAATTAGTAACCTTATTTAATATTCTTATGTCGTCATCCAAATACTTTTTTCGTTTTCCGGTGGCTTCACGGCCAGCGATATTTCGTTCATACTCCACATCTTAATCTTTTTAATCGGTTTTTAATTTGTTGATGAAATTCCATATAGTGGGGTTGTGAAATTCCACTACCTAAAGCTAATGGTAGGTTTCGGTGACAAGCTCTTGTTCCGTTATTTTGAAGACGACCTATATAGTTCGTAAACTATTCCAAAATTGGTTCAAGATCTTCCGGCAAATAATTTTCAAGATCAGTAATTGCATCTATAACATCGTCTCGGGGAACAAATGCCAGTGACGTAATCATTTTTGCTAGGGCAAAATTTAAATGTACCGACGCCTGTTCTATTTTAATTTATTTCCAGATCATCTAGCTATTACTAGCTATAAAGATCAGAATTCTGTCTTCATTATCGCAAGTGACAAAAATTGTTCACCATTGTTTAAAAACTTATATACGTCAGGAATCATATATCCAGGCGGATTTTAGGAATGAGATGTGCACATTCCGTAATTTGACGTCAGTTAATTTTTTTGACTAAAGATTTTGCAGGTGATGATGGGTGATTATAGTCTCCAACAACTTTAATTAATTCGTTGTCTACATATCAACTGTTAAAGCAATAATTCTAGCCTTACATATTTTGTTTTCACATCTCCAATACGTTTTGGGCCCATTTTTCTTTCGTGCTTCATATATGAAGTTTATGTCTTTGTTTTTTTTCCACGAGTGCTAGTATATGATCTCTCTGGCAGGTACTCACATACATAGCTAGAGAAGATAGTAATATCTGTACTAAAGGGGGGATATTGGGTTTGCGGACTCTAAATAAAACTACAAAGGTTACTTTGTCGACGTTTCAAAAGTTTATTATGCCTTCATCTTCAGGACTGTGAAGAAAAAACAAAGTGTGAAACATCGGCGTTAGGCAAAAATTAAAACAAATCGCACCTGTAAAATGTACATAAAATTCTTGGAAGACAACAATTGTGAAAACTTATAGCTAGGGAAGCGTACACAAACGTTTAACAACATCAACATTAAATTGTAAATATAAAAATATAAATAAAAATTCATCACAATTTAATCCTAAGACGCTTACAGCTGTATTCATAAAAATATTGTAAAACACTCTTTAAACCTATTTTAATTAAAACGTGTTTTAATGTTTACAGAGCTGTTTAACTTTCGTTCATTCATAAACGGTTGATAAACCTTCGGTAACTATAATTTTGTTACAATACGGATTCAAGCGAATTTGGTGTAGTTGAGTTGGTATCTTCGAAATATATGAACTACTTCGTAGTAAATGAACTAAACTATAACCTAAAAGTTGCTTAATTGCGTTGGAATTATAAAAACAATCAATTTGACAGCTGACAGTTGGCACTACGATGCATAATCGACGTACGTTTACACAGTTTACATTGGCATATTCGCTCTCTTTTCTATTATGAATTATTCGGAAGTATGACAAAGAAAACCGAATAGTATGAGTCTATTCATACAACAATAAAAAGCATCAAGTATGGTTTACATACAGTGTAAACTGTATTTTAAGTAAAAAATTTCCTTAAAATTGGTTTAAAGGTGGTTTAAAGAAGGCTCCACCCTATTTTAAATATTGCCAAGTTACAATACTGTTATAGAAGGTTTGTTAGATTAAAATGCGTTTATGAATAGAGTTTTTTGACACATGCCTTAAAATGGCTTTATAAAGCTGTTGTGAAATGTCTAAAACAAGTTTACAATACTGTTACAAAAGGTTTGTTAAGCTAAAATGCGTTTATGAATAGTGTTTTTTGACGTTTTTGCTAAAATAGGTTTAAAGAGTTCTTTAAGTCGATTTTAAATTTTTATGAATACAGCTGTTAAACTTTAATTCAAAACTTTGATCTCTAAAAGTGTGTTGCAGTTTATATTTCAGCTAAGGGTGGTCGGTAATCTTGTTGTATCTTATATTTTGTAGGTCAACTTGTTGAAGAGTTAGGTTGGCATTCGAGGGCATCTTCCCACGAAAAAAATCACAGTCAATTAAGCGAGTTGTTTTTTCAAATCGTGGAGTCTTGTGCCGATGAGATGATTAAGTACGCACGTTTTAATCCTGTGTTTTAAGATAGATATTACACTCATTTTCTGGTTGATAGGATGTGAACTGTTGAAATTCAATAGCCTGTTAGTGGATGAAGGTTTTCTGTAAATATCAGTGAGAAGTGATCCGTCTTCCCCTCTAGTAACCTTTGGTTCAAGAACGGAGTCGATCCGTTAACTTCTAATTCATAAGTGAAATTCAATAATTTGATTCAATAATAAATTCAATAATTAATTTGATGGAACCAAAAAAGTTGCAAAGGAGGTCATTCATAACAAAAGCGGCAAACACAGAAAAAGAAGGGGCACCCATTGCGCAACCGATCAGTTGTAAGTAGATTTCGTTATCATAGCTGAAAAAGCTATTATCAAAGATTATAGTAATAACAGTCTAGTAAATTTATCCAATGGTATTGCAGTGAAAGGCGAGATCAAATCCCAATTGTTGATGATCGATTTGATGACTGCCTCCTTTGATACATTGGTGAAAAGCGAGTCCACGTCAAACGAAATCAACATGTAATCTTCAGGGATAGTCTCCTGTGTGATCTTCTCCTTAATTAATAATTAATTAATAATCGTCAATATTAATAATTGAATTTCTGATGCCATATTATTTTCATTACCTCATTCTATAAATGGTAACCTATCCGATATCGATGATGCAGTCTTATGCACTTCTTTTTCAATTCTTCCAACTCTTTAGATAACCATGGATTATAAAGTTTTACGTTTCCACGCTCCGATACGTGCACACGGTCATAGTCCACGTTAACTTGATGTATTTTATAATATTTTTGAAGAGGCTGGGTCTTGTCTCTAAAATTGCGTTGTAGAGTTTTCTGTAATTTTGGGTCGGTCGCAGAAAAAAAAAAATTGTTTACAGGAGATAATAATAATTTATTTTTAGTTTTATAGACTACAAAAAAAGAGGATTGCAAATAATTATTTACAAACTAACACTTGCCAACCGTTCTTGAACTAAAGCAGTGTTGATGCATATTTTACTGGCAGTGCTACAGTCGGTTAATGAAACTTTTCAGAACCTGCTTTTTGTGGTCCAAACTAGAAATTTTAGCAAGGAACGTTCTTTGGTGCACGATTTCCGCAAACCTATCTATGGCTGCACTTGACCACCGTGTACTTGGTTTACGTGGGACAATTCCAACCAGCGTGGTTCTGATAGCTTGTTGGGGAAGATCGGAAAATCTCTTGTACATATGATATAACTGGGTTTGGTATATAGAACAAAAGTTACCATAATCAAAACAGAATATATTAACTTGACCTTCTATCCTAATTCTAGTGATAATAGCGCGACAAAACTTTAAACCAATTAAGGCTACACAACGCAAACCTTCGGTTAATTCGTCAAACGGAATCTTCTGTTTCGGGATTCGTCCGACAAAGGTTTTGCGCTTTTCTTGTGACAACTTTTGTAAATCAGCATAGCTATCATTCAGGGTTGCCCAAAACTTACAAGGATTTAATAAATCCGAAACACGCAGTGAGATTTCATCATTGTTTTTCAAATTGGTTAATGAAAATTGTGTAGGGATATCCATGACCAATTTGACAATATTTAGTAGATGTTTAGTTTCTGATTTTTTAATTCAATTGGATTTTCTTACAGAGCCAAGTTTTTTCTAATTAAAGTTTCACTAAGGCTTTCACCATTTTGATCGTCCATTAATATCACCTTCAAAATTTTATTTTTTCTCAGTTCCCTGAATTCACCTACCATGCCGGAAAATTCTTCAATTGATTCAGCAGACCACTTCGTTTTGCTAGACCGAATACCGGCCAATTTTGTTTTAATTGCCTGTTGAGGGAAATATGAAAATTGATCCAACAAATAATATAATTCTCTGGAGTCGATTAGTGAAACCGTTCCGTAATCGATGAGCAGAATTTTGACTTAATTCCTTTCTTTGTAAATTTTTCTCACTATAGAGCACGGTTAAATTCCCCTTCGTGTAAAATTACACAAAACATATTCAGGCGTACTTCTTCTTGGGAAATTTTCAAGTCTTGAGATTGCGTTTTATCGAAATATACTTCTTGGATGTAGTACATCAAGTCCGCTACATCTAAAAGTCCTTCTTTCAATATTACCCAAAACTAAGTAGGATTCCGCACGGCTCCAACATATACTTCAATTTCGTGGAGTCCTGAAGAAACTCTTCAGGAATGGAATGGTTGAACTGGACTACATTGGGTTCAGTTTTTTCAACATATCATGAGCTTTGTGGATTGTAACGGGATTGTTTCATTTTGTTTATACGAATAGTTGCAGCAAAATTGAACGAAGTTAGTTGATATTATTTTCACTTTTTGATTTTTTGTTATATTTCTTCACTTCATCTCACAGTTATATACTAAAAATGTTAGGATGTATTATTACCAACCACTACCAGATTACCAATAACATGGTTAAAGATTTGTTTACTGGCTTCCAGGGAAGGAAAAGAAGATTTCCTCAAAGTCCTTCACCTCTTTTCTTTTTTTTCTAGAATTTCTGTGAAAAGGGTTAGTTTCCCAAACAAATTTATTTGATCAAAGTTGCAGCCCTTTTAAATTTTCTATCCGGTTTGGGCCGTCAATTTTTTACTAAGACGTTTCGTTTAAGAGATACGGGGTTCGCAACAAAAGTAAAAAAGTAATACTTGAATTTTTTAACATTTTTTCACATAATTTAATTTATAACTCGAAATCCGTTGATTCTAGATGATAAGGGGTTATAACCTGATTTAAAAATCTATAATATCGTCTATCGTCTTTTGAAATCAGAAATTCAAAAAAATGGAAGTCTTAGAAAAGTGTTCTTTATCACAACCTCAAAGGTTCTCCACGGTCACGGGGCACCCTGTATATAAAGTTAAAACAATGAAATATTTGAAACAAAAGTTTAAAGATTTTAATAGGTAACTTTAAATTTTAATAAGTTAATAAATTTTCAATAATAATAATTTTAATAAAATATTTGTTGGAATTTACTGCTAAATTAATAAAAGGTTGCACGTCAAGGCCAACTTTTTTATATTTCTCCTTTCGTTTCGCTACTTTGTGTTGCAAATCTGATATGGATTTTAAACGAAATGCGCTCATATTGTTTGTATTTGTCCAATATTATGTTAAATTCGTTGCGATAGATGTGTTGATTTTGAGTTTGTTTTTTGTATTTTGCCAATTCCATATTGACCGCCATTGGATTAAAGATTTTAATTTAATTTTCTTGTCTCTTTTATGTATGTAGTATATTTTTGGTAGTTCGTATTGTAGGTTTTGGAGGATTATTTGGAATCTCATATGGAACTAGCTGGAAAGCCCGTCCACGGACGGGCAGCTAGGCGGTAGATTTTAATTAAAAAATTATTGGTTATTAATTTTTATTAAAAAATTCCTTCATCTACACTGCTTGTGAACCTTGAATCAATTTCCCTTGTTCTTTTCTATCAACTATTTTTATCTTCAGATTTCCGTACTCTTACACATTGCTACATAGAGCGGACCGTGGTTAAACACAGGTTCATGCAGATATATTCCTACTTTTTCTAACATCTGTCCCTGAACCTTGTTGATCGTCATGGAAAAGGCAAGTTTAATTGGAAACTGTCGCCGGCGCCGTTTTAAAACAAAAGGCAAGTCTGTTCTTGTTAAGGCTAAATCTATGCTAAATTGATTGCTAAAAATATGCTAAATAGAAATAGAAAATATGATTCAACATAAAATATCCGATTATCCGCTTATACACTTATCCGATTAACCGCTTATTCAATAAGACGTTGATACATCATCAATTTTGTATCATACATTTTACATACATACATACACAAAAAAATGACACGCTGTAGGAGGTCTGATGCTTAAGTGAGTCGACTACTAAGCAGGGAACTCTGGTTCGAGCCCGAGTGGAGCAAGAACTGTATTCTAGCTGTCCTCGGTCGGCGCGCAATAGCAAACCACCAAGGTAATTTGTCTTAAAAACCTTTCATAAAATGAAGTGGTTAGCCAAAACCCACTTTGGGTTGTAGCGCTACTCTGTAATACAGCTTGACCGGTGGATCTCTTTTTTAACGGCAACTCTATTGATGTGTAACTTGATTCGTTGCAATCTCGATTGATGTGTAGCATCTTGGTATTGGTAGTTATAAAATTTATATGGTTAATGGATTTATTTATGTACAAAACTGTAGTTCGTTGTCTTCTCTCTATTTCGATTATTTTATTTAATTTCTTTGTTTTGTTCTTTTTTATTTTCCTTTTTCCAATTTTGATTTTCCAATCATGTCTTCATCTTCATCTGATTGATTGGCTGTGCTTCTTCACTAATTGCCATTCTTCTTCTTCTTTTTTTTATATTTCTTTCGTCGTTTATCTTCTCATCAATTTAGTGTTCATCTTATATCTTTGACTGGAGATGAATCTTCACTAATTGCTGTAACTTCCTCTTTCTCTTTGTTTTTTCACATCTTCTCTTTGTTTTCCTTCTCATTAATCATGTTTGCGTCTTCGAGTTTTTCTAACCAAAAATATAAGACGCTGTAGCGCAGCGTTTTGACTTTTTACCCGACTGCTGAAGCATGGTTATTATATGGTTTAATTGTTTTTATTATAACGTAATTATTCATTATTTTCTTTTTCAAATATTTTTAGTCCCAGCTTTACGTTAATATATTTTTCGATTAGTAAAAAAAAATCGACCAATCAGAGTGTTCCTTTTTTCACCAAAAAATGACACGCTGGAGCAGCAGCAGCAAAAGCAGTAGCAGCGTGCTGGGATTTTATATATTAGGATGGTTTAGGATAGTTAGGGCAATGATTATATCTAAGGGAGTTTCTTCTTGATATTACGTTGGTGTACGCTGTGTGTGTCGGGTCTGTTGCTATCTTTAATGCATATCTCGCTGTTTACATACTCCTTCGTGTCTTTAGGAATGGCACCGCCGCCTCACATCGTAGGCTTTCTATAGGTGTGGTTCGAAAGGCTCCTAGTATCATTCTCAATGATGCGTTTTATATTGGCTCTATTTTTTGTAGAAGTGTTGTTTTCGCTGAAGCTTAGATAATGGGCCGTAATCTAATTTCGATCGTATCATCGTTTGATATATTTTTAGCAGTGCGTCACGCTTTGCTCCCCATTATTTGTTGTTAGATATAATTTTAAGCATATTTAATGGTTGCATTGTTCTCACTTTTAGGTACTTTATGTGATCTTTCCATGTCATTTTGTTATCTAGTTGCATTCCAAGATATTTTATAACGCTGGTGTAATTGATATTGTGTCCACTGACTTTAATTTCTGGTTGTTGATTGTTATTTTTCTCAGTCGTGTAAAATGTACTGCTTTGGTTTTTTCAGCTGAAATTTTGAACCCTGTTATTTTGCACCATTCTTCTAACGAGTTAATGGTTTCTTGCAGCTTTTCTTTGATAACTTGAATGTTATGATTTCCGTAATATATATTAATGTCGTCTGCGAATAATGATAATTTTACCGGGGGTTTGACATGCTTTTCTATCGTATTTATTGCAATTAAGAACAGTGTCACACTGATAGGTGAACCCTGTGGTATGCCATTTTCCATTTCATTTTTATCCGAGTATGTGTCATTTACTTTCACTCGATATGTTCTCTCTTTGAGTATATTTTGTATGAATGTTAGTATGTTACCTGTTATTTTCCATTCTATCAGTTGTTGTATTATGAGATGTCTCCAGGTTTTGTTAAATGCCTTTTCCAGGTCTAGAAATATTGCTGTGAGGTGTTGTTGATTTATAAATGCTTCGTGTATCTCTGAGTCGATGTTGAGAATTTGGTCTATTGTTGAGTGTGATTTTCTAAATCCTGATTGATTTTTGTTTATTAGGTTGTTTGTTTCTAGCTTCCAAATTAATCTTTTGTTGACTATTTTTTCCAGTAGTTTGGCAAGACATGACGATAATGCTATGGGTCTATAGTTGAGAGGATTTTTGGGATCTTTGTCTGTTTTTTAATATTGGTATTACTGTTACTTCCCTCCATATATTTGGGTAGGTTTTTTCGTTCCATATAAAATTATATATATTTAGAAGCGATTGTTTTGCTGTTGGGGATAAATGTTTAATAAGTGCATATGGAATGTTGTCTGGTCCTGGGCTTGTGTTCTTGCATTTTTTTATATTTACTTCGATTTCCTCAAGCGTGATAGGTTGATTTATTTTGTCTATTGTTTCGTTGTAGTTATTTGTGAACTTGTTTTCAACATTCTTTTTATGTTTTAAAAATTGTTTATCGTATGACTCATTTGAATATGTGCTTTTGAATTTATTAGCAATGCTATTTACAATTTCTTGCTTTTCGGTTAGTATTTTGTTGTCATCTTTTAGATGACTCTCTTTTTTTTAAATTCTATTAGGTCATCTATTGTTCTTGTTTTTTTTTGAATTTATTAAATGCACGATGACTATTTCCAAGGGCTTCTTTGCATTGTTCATTCCACCAAGGAACCGTTCTTTTTCCTGGGCAACCTTTTTTAGTTTTTATTGATTCTTTTGCTGCCGTATTAATAAGTGCAATTATCTTGTCGACTGTATCATTGATACTATCATCTTCATATGGATCGTAAGGTTTTTCTAGTGTTGTTAGTTCCGTGTGTTTATCCCAGTTGGCTGTTTCCAATTTCCATTTGTTTTCTTTTGTCAGTTGACTAGGTTCCATTTTATGTATAATTTCTATCGATATTGGGAAATGGTCACTGTCATAGAGTTGCTCTAGTAGTTGCCATGTTGTGGTTGTGGCTAATTGTGTTGTTGCAAGCGTAAGATCTATATTGCTAAACGTATTGTTTGCACAATTAAAATGTGTGTGTTGCTTTGTGTTAAGAATTAATAGTGTATTCGATTGAACTAATATATATTCGATAATTCTGCCTCGTTTATCAGTATGATTTGACCCCCATATTATATTATGTGGGTTAAAATCCCCTAATAACAAGAACGGTTTGGGAAGTTGTTCTACTAGATTTTGTATATCTGTTGACGTTGTATTGCTGTGGTATGTACTATATATTACAGATATGTATTTTAAGAGGAAGATAAGCTGTGACTGCAATGGCTTCAATATCCTTTGTTAATTCTATTTTTTATGCATGTATTTTGTTACATACAAATATTGCAACTCCCCCACTGGCGTGTTGACGGTTTTGTCTGTTGTTCGAATATTCTTTATATCCCTTTAATTTGATATTTTGGTTCTCTTTAATATGAATTTCCTGAAGGCAGAGTATATTTGGTTTTTCATTATTTATTAGTAGTTGTAATTGAGGCAGTCTGGTATAGAATCCATTTAGATTCCATTGAATTATATTTGTGTTTGGTGTTGGTTTGATTGTTTTTTTATTTTTATTTCTTGTGTTTGCATTTGCGTTATTTTCTTGATTGTTTTGGGTATTCATTGCAGTCCTGGCTTGAAGATGTGAAAAAAATATCTCTTTTTTCTTTTTCAAGTGCTTTAGTGATTTTATTTATTGTTCTTGTAAATCTGTTTTTTGTTTTTGAATTTTGCAAAAGAACTTTGAAGTCCTTTAGGATAGTTACTGTATTTTCTAAGTTTGCATTAAATTTTTGTGCAACTTCGATGGGTTTAGTGGAGGAGCTACAGATTTCTTTATAAAAGATCTCGAAGTCTTCATACGTGAATTCGTAGTGTGTGGGATTTTTTATTATTTCTTCTTTAATTGGATTGAGTTGTTCTTCGATGGTCATTTTTATTTTGCTTTCCTCAATTTTTCTTTCCTTTTCAGTTGTTTGCTGTTTTTTGGGTATATTTATTTTTTCTGTTGTAGGGTATTTAAATGGTTCTTCCTGTATTGTTTTTGTGTTATTATCTATTTTTAGGGCTTTATTCATGTGCGGTTTTGAGAATATCCGAACAATATAACATAAATAAGTAATCAATTTCGAAAAAACCGCCAACACTCCAGCCAGTGGGGTATGCAACAAAGCATACATACCAAGCCTTAAGGCCGGTAAACAAACAAGGCGATGAATGCGCCCCCTATAATAACGCCAAGCAAACAGTAGCAAAAGTTGAAAATAAAGTTGCAAATTGAAAACGGACGCTCAGAAGTGAAAAAATTAACAAAAATATTAAAAAGCATATCAAAATAACAGCAAAAAAGGTTGGCGGTGAAATACAACCGAACGCAATTCTAACAATTTAGAACCGTAGTCGTCAACCGGAGGGACAAGAAGGAAAAACACAAAAGTAAGTACAAACCCACGAGTTAAAAACAAAAAAGTTAACCTGCATTCTAATTGAACTTGTTTAATAGGTTCCTGTAACTACTGTCCAAAAACTGGCAATCCAATTGTTTATTACAATTGGATTCTGTGGTGTTAATATAAACTGCCTCTAAGAAAGTTCTTTTAGCGTAGTTCTTCTCACCGATTAACACTTTCACATTATCAAAGTCAAACCTGTGATCTGCCTCTATCGCATGTTCAGATAGTCCCGTCTTGGCCGATTTATGCTTGATGTTCTGAAGGTGTTGGTGTACTCGAGCTGATAGCCGCTGTTTTGTCTGCCCAATGTAGCATTTTCCACATTCACACTCCAAGCTATATACAACATTGGCTCGTTCCATTGTCGGTACCCTATCTTTAATTCTAGAGAATAAAATTCTGTTAAGATTAAAATTATTGTAAAACTCCAATCTTATTTCCCCTCCTTCGATCACTTCTTTACTGAATTTGGATTTAATTTTTATGTCATCTTGGCTTATAGGTGAAGGAGTCGTTAGAGCACGCTGATAAGATGTTTATACATCGATCGTTTGTAATTCTCTCAGATTATTCTTTATAGTCTTCACATCATCCTTTATCTCCTTGATGTCTCTCTCCATACTTTTTATCCGATTTTGGATCTCCGTATTAATAACGTGAACATCAATCACTATTATCGACTGGTCATTATCGTTTGGTACTTCACTAAGATTATCACAACAGTTGTTGTCATCATTAATACAAGAATTCTACATAAAATATTAATTTGTAAAATCATAATAATAATTGCAAAATAATAGCTATAATTTACCAATAAGGTATAATATTTTCAATTTCGATTTCGGAATCTTCTTTCTTGTGATTGTGTGTGGGATTGGAAGTCTAAATATGAAATAATAGAATAATAATTACAAAAAATAAAAATTAAAAATTTTAAAAACCCCTGACTGTAAAAAAAATCCAAAAATAAAAATTAATAATAAAAGCACCTTACTGTAAAAACTACTGTTCCCTTTAAAAAAGAAAAAATATTTTTTTCTTTTTCACTCAACATCATAAACTCTCGAAAAATTAACTTATCATCCCCCCCCCCCCTATACAAAATTTAAACATCAATTATGAATCTGTTCATTATTAACTGTAGGTTTATTTATTTAATCAATTATGAAGTCAGGGGGAACGGAGAATTTTTAATACGGAATTTATAAACATGTTTCTTAAATGGAACAAATCTCCGTTCCCCCTGATTACATGCCGGAACAAAATTAAGAAAGCGTCATCTACTTTGGGTGAAAGAAAAAATGAAAGTGAGGATTGCTACCCAAACACTAAGCAAAAGCGTGTCCGATGCTATGATCACTTTGTCAAAGAATGACAACTTTCCAATTTTTAAAGATTCTGAAGCAACTTCAAAATTTATTTTAATAATGAATGATCTGTTCGATATCCTGAATTCTCCAAATCGATTGGCCAAGTACAAGTACAAAAGACCAATTTCAAATAAAAATGCAGAGGAGGTTTTCAATTACTTGGATGAAATTAAAAACTACAAAGGTTCTTTACAGTTACATGGAAATCTTGTTGTGAAATCGCCTAGAAAAACAGGTTTCCTAGGATTGTGCATATGCATCGAGAGTCTTAAAGGACTCTATAGTACTTATGTTACTGAAAAATCACTTTTAAAGTATATACTAACGTATAAAATTTCGCAAGACCACATCGAGTTGTTTTTTGGTGCTATAAGAAGTCGTGGAGGATATAATAACAATCCTACTTCACGACAGTTTGAAGCTGCATTTAAAAGACTGCTAATTCATTCTGAAGTTAAAGCTGGCAACACGGGAAACACAATAAATCTCGATTCTATTCCGATTTTGCATTGCGGAAGCTCTTTAACTTCAAATAAAAATCCAGAAGATTTGAATGAAACTGTCGATTACAAAAATTTTATGAATGAGATTTTTCAACAAATTGAAGAGCAAAATTATGCTTCTCGTGCTTGGGATTTAACTGATTATGTGCAAGATGTGGTTTCCTACATTTCAGGTTTTGTAGTAAAAGTACTAAAAAAACGTATAACTTGTTCCAAATTTTTACTACAATTAGAAGGACGAGAAACTTTGTCCTCACTACAAAAACATAAACAATATGGTAAATTAACAATTGCTTCACCGTTTATTATTAAAGTTTGTTGTGAGGCAGAGAAATATTTTAGATTTTTTGAAAAAACAACAAATATTTTTAACAAAAAAATTATGAATTTGCAGAACTTGTTAATAAACAATACAATGAAAAATTTAAAGAAAGAAGTGTTCGATCTCTTTGGAACACACATGTTTGATCACGATTTTCACGATAACCATGCTACGGCCCTCATAAAATTGGCGTTGAAAATGTTTTTCAAAATTTGAATACACTATGAAACCAAGAAAAAAACAGATATTGGTACAGTTAGAGTAAGAAGTTTACTAACGACAATAATTTTGTTTAAAAATCAATAAAATAGTTTTAAAAAAATAAATTTTAACCAACAACTTATTTTATAATTTAACTTGTTTGAATCCATCTTAAATACATAAATTCAAAAAATATAAGAATAATACAATACGTAGAAAATCAAAATTCAAAAAATTTAAAAAGGAGACAATTAACACATAACAGGTCTGGATTAAGAAAATTTGAAAAAATGAAAATTTCGTAATACGAAGTACAAATTTTTCAAATTTTCTTAATCCAGACCTGTTATGTGTTAATTGTCTCCTTTTTAAATTTTTTGAATTTTGATTTTCTACGTATTGTATTATTCTTATATTTTTTGAATTTAACCATAAATACATACTAAAAACCACAAATTTACTTAAAAATTTTTTATTTTGAGTTCTTTTTCTAGTTTTACGCCTCACGGTTAAAAAACGTGGTAAATTTTTGAATTTTGAATTTTTTCAAAGTTTTTAGAAATCATATTAAGAGGGCAGTGCCTTCGGATTTCAAACTAGCAGTGCTAGGTAAACGAATTTCTTAGTTCAAATCATTTTTAAATTATTCATACCTCGTGTAACAAGTTCAGTTTTGATAATCTTTGGAGGTTATGGTAAGTCAATTTTGTACAATTTAGTCGATAATTTTGTTTAGTTTGAAAAATTTTTTCTTCTTATTTTACAATGTAATCGTAATCGATGCGTGCAACTGAAGAATGGCAATAACCATGAAATAACGTTATATTGTACTTCGTATTACGAAATTTTCATTTTTTCAAATTTTCTTAATCCAGACCTGTTATGTGTTAATTGTCTCCTTTTTAAATTTTTTGAATTTTGATTTTCTACGTATTGTATTATTCTTATATTTTTTGAATTTAACCATAAATACATACTAAAAACCACAAATTTACTTAAAATTTTTTATTTTGAGTTCTTTTTCTTAAATACATAACCCTTGCGCACGCCTATGTCGAACAAAACACACAAAGTGCTTTTGTTTACTACCCCGCCTTTCCTATCAATGTGGAACTTTGCCTTCATAACATTGTGTGTAGTTGAATAGGGAATGCGCTGTCTATTAATTGTATAGTCTAAGGTTGAGACGAAGTATGTCTCCTGGTTTTAATTAAAATTTGTTGGAAGTTTTTTTTTTATTTGATGAATAAATCGTTTGAATTTTGTGTGAGTTGATTTTGATATATTTGAAGTTTATTTGTTCAAAAATTGGACAAAGTTTGAATTATTTTGGATGATTTTTTTTTTGGATTGGATTTGGATTAATAGATTAAAGAATGAAACGGTGGCGAAGGTTCCTTGGTCGTGTGAGCAATGCAAAGCTGCAAACACACGGACGCTGAACAACTGCCAAAGCAAATCAACCATCTTCAGAAACAACTAGCAAATCTAATGAAAAGAAAACAAACCAAGCAGGTCTCACAGGAAACAGAAAACCAAGTGGCGAAATCAACAATATCTAAACAACTGTTCCAAGTTAGCAAGAACAAGCCAGAAAAACAAAACATCCAAGTTTTACAAAAAAGAGGAAATCAAAATCGTACTACAAAGTCAACCTCGAGCAGGACGTCCCAAAGTCAAAAAAGCAAAGCACTAAGTCGCCTCAACGAAGCATACAAACTTAAGTTGGAGCATTTACACAAAAAGTTCGAGATCGAACAGGAATATGGTGAAGCCAGCGAAGACGAGCGTGACATAACGGAGGTAAACTCTGTAAATAATCTGCACGCTCACTCGGTTAGTTCTTGGCTAGATGCACAACAAGCGATCAACCAAAACCAACCGGATCGTAAGATGAATAACCCAATGCCAATCGCCTTTAACAATAAATATGATGATCGATATAATTTCAATGAAAGGAATGCAAGATCAATGAACCGTAACCAACCAGTTGAGAGAAATAATGAATCTGATGCCTACGTTACGATGAAACAAATCAGCATGAGACAAGTGATGTCGACAAACATTCCTAAATTTGCAGGTAGTGTTGAAGACTGGCCCATGTTTATATCGTGGTTTCAACGTTCGTCTATTGAGTGCAATTTTACCGAAGATGAGAATCTCAACCGTCTCCACCAATGTTTGCAAGGACCTGCTCTTGAGTTAGTCAAAGGCTATCTATTTTGCCCAGGAACACTTCAGCAAGTGCTGAATGTTCTACGCAACAAATATGGAAGACCAGAACAAATTTTGCAACACTTGCACAATCGACTTCGAGCTCACTCGTTTGTAACGCAAGAACGAATTGAGTCCATCCTGGACTTTTCAGTAACCGTGCAACATGTTGTGGCTGCAATGAAGGCTTCTGGGCTTTCTGAATACCTGAATAATCAGATCCTTATGCAGGAACTGGTAGATAAAATGTCGGGTTCTCTCAAGTGGTCCTGGGCAGAATACAAAGAGAAATATAAGGAAGTAACATGGACCGGCACTATACAACTACCAAATCTTTCCACCTTTGCCTTTTGGCTTTCGGAAGTAGCCGATAAAATTGGAAGCGTTGCCACCTCAAAACTGCCAACAGCAAGAAGACCCGAAAATAGAAATCGTTTAAATTTGCATACCGCACAACAAACACCTTACGAAGAAGATAACAATACATCATTATCAACAGGAGACCATCTTTGTGTCTTATGTGAGGAAGACAATCACCATCTCAGAGATTGTTCAAAATTTTCCCAACTCCTGGTGCACAAGCGAAGGAAAATTGTTAATACATATAAACTTTGCAAGAGGTGCCTTGGCACACACCACACGCTCAAGTGTAAACTTGTCAAATTATGCCAGGTGGATGGTTGTAATCTCAAACATCATCCATCACTTCATGATCCTACAATTCATGGATTGGAAAACCCACCGAGCAATACCAAGATGGAAACAAGTTTGATGAGTCATCATGGAGTAGCCACGACCCAGATACTATCTCGAGTAGTACCTGTTATTTTGTACGGAAAGAGGGTAACACATCAAACCTTTGCGTTTCTAGATGAAGGTTCGACAACAACTATGATTGAGGAAAACGTAGCAAGAATTCTTCAGTTGGATGGCCCTATGATACCACTACGTTTGAAATGGACTGGCGACACAACAAGAGATGAGTTGGAAAGTAAGCAGGTTTCTCTTCAAATTTCTGGAACAGAGCGCGGAATGAAGAGGTACGAAATATCAGATGTCCGGACAGTGAAATCTCTGGATCTATTGGTTCAAACCCTCGCTCATGATCCGTTGACGTCCAGGTACAAACACCTACTAACTGTACCAGCGCTAAATTACAAGAACGCCAAACCACAAATCCTTATTGGGTTAAATAACTACAACCTTTGTTTACCGATCGAAGTTAGAGAAGGAAACCAAGATGAGCCGATTGCCACAAAAACCAAGTTGGGATGGACTATATTTGGGAAACTTCAAAGTAGTCAGCCATATAACGATTTGGAACTCCACCACTTTCATACCTGTAGTTGTGTGCCTGACGACAGATTACATAATCAAATCCAGGAATTCTTCTCAACTGAAAGCTTTGGAGTAGGAATACCGACAACGCCTATGCTATCAAAGGAGGACCATCGAGCTAACGATATTTTAAAAAAGACTACACTAAAAAAGGGAAACCGCTACGAAACCGGTTTACTCTGGCGATACGACAATGTTGAACTGCCCGATAGTTATGGGATAGCAAAGAAACGCTTAATGTGTCTAGAAAGCAAAATGCGTAAGAACCCGGAACTGTCTAATAATCTGAAGCTACAAGTTCAAGATTACTGTAGCAAAGGATACGCACGAAAACTCAAGCCAGAAGAAATAAATCAATCGACTGCAAAAACATGGTACCTACCGCTATTCTCGGTAATAAATCCTAACAAACCTGGAAAGATTAGGATGGTATGGGACGCAGCAGCGAAAACTAACGGTTCTTCGCTTACTGTGTTCTCTTCCGAATATTTTATTCAGATTTCGTGAACAAAAAATAGCAATATCCGGTGATATAAAAGAAATGTTCCATCAGATTGAGGTTCGTAAAGAAGACCAAAACTCGCAATGCTTTCTGTGGCGAGACGGCGACTCCAATCGTAATATTGATGTGTATGTCATGCGTGTGATGACATTCGCCGCGTCCTGTTCGCCAAGTATTGCACATTACATTAAGAACTCGAACGCACGACGGTTCCAGGACAGCAACCCACGAGCTGTATTGGCAATCACTGATAATCACTACGTGGATGATTGGTTAGACAGCTTTTCCACCGAAGGGGAGGCAATTACAGTAGCCAAAGATGTGGTTCGAATTCAAGCTGAAGCGGGCTTTGAAATTAGGAACTTTGTCTCAAACTCCAGCAAAGTACTCGAAGCATTGGGAATGGAGAAAGGTGAACAACATGAAGTAAATCTAAATATCTCCAATGATATGAATGGGACCAAAGTTCTCGGAATGTGGTGGTCTACCGTAGATGACTCGTTTTTCTATGCTACCAACTTTAATAGAATACCAGCAGATATCTTAGGTGGTCGGCGCCGCCCTACCAAACGAGAAGTTCTGCGAACGTTGATGATAATTTTCGATCCGTTGGGACTTATATCGTGCTTCCTTGTGTATGTAAAAATTTTGTTACAAGAAATTTGGCGATCATCAGTCACATGGGATAAACCGATTAAAGAAGAGCAGCACGAAAAGTGGATCGTGTGGACACAAGCTTTACCGAAGCTGCAAGAAATCAATATTCCGAGGTGTTACAATTTGGAACAGCACAACAATCTCCAGATGCATGTATTTGTCGATGCTTCCATTAACGCTTTCGCTGCAACAGTTTACTACCGATTTCAAGGACCGTCCGGGATCAAATGTGTGCTGGTAAGTGCAAAGACTAAAGTGGCTCCACAACAACCATTATCAATTCCCCGATTGGAATTACAAGCAGCGGTGCTGGGGGCACGTCTAGGAAACACTGTAACTAACGCTCACTCTAGGCTTCCGGATCAACGATTTTTCTGGTCAGATTCTATCGACGTTCTCTCGTGGCTTAGATCCGAGCATCGAAGGTACAGGCAATTTGTAGCATTCCGTGTAGGTGAAATTTTAGAAACAACCAAGCTAAGCGAATGGCGTTAGGTTCCTACAAAAGATAATGTAGCTGACGAAGGAACCAAATGGAAAAATCAACCTAGAATAATATCAAATTGTCGTTGGTTTACGGGTCCAGACTTTTTATATAGTACATCGGAAGAAGAGTCGCCCACAGAAACAAGAATCCCAAAGGGTGAAACCGATGTAGAGGAACTTCCAACGATGAGCCATTTTGAAGTGACTGTGTCGACTTTGGTTCCCAAGTGCGAACGGTTCTCGAATTGGAACCGCATGTTACGGGCACAGGCTTGGGCTCTAAGGATATTTCGGAAAGCAAAAAACATAAGAATAGGAACGGGTAAAGGCGAATTGGTAATTGAAGAAATCGAACAAGCCGAAATGGAAATATTTCGTCAGGTACAGGCCGAAAGATTCAAAAAAGAAATAGCAGAATTAGAAAAAAATCCAGGCACTTAAATACATATAATATTTCTTATTAATTTGACAGATGTGTAAATAAATTGAGTTCAAAAATTTGGTAATAGATGTCACTTCAAATAGTAGTCTATTCTTTGCTCTAGTTGGTCCAATCTGTGTGAGAATAATTATTCTCAAAAAAAGAAAGAATGTAGATATTCTGTATTTAAAAATAGAATCAGAATGCCCACATTCTATGATAGTCGTATAGAAACTTATATCTCAGACTTACTTACATCAAGTATACTAGTAAGAAGCCTTATTCTCTGCTCCCTTGTTCGTCCGTCCACATGTTTTAAATTTAAGAACTATTCAAGTATAGTTTTGAAATTTGAAACATGCGGGCGGACTTACCTTTTTTAATATTCTTCTTATATACTAAAATTTGTTGTTGGTATTAGAAGGATTATAGGATAATTGCGTTCGGTTTAAATAATGCTTATATTTAAAATAAATACTAAGGTTGGTAACACTTCTTCATCTTTTTCGTCATCCTGTATTTATCCACTCCTGGACGTAGGGCTCTCCCAAATGAGGAAGGTTTTAGCATTAAGACCCCACGGTTGTTTAATCCGGATTGCGGAATGCCCGTAACCCTGTTTTTTCAATAGTTGATGGCGGCAATCATCAACTCAGGGGGACCGCCTGCTTTACGTGCCCTCTGAAGCACGGAGACGGTCATGTGAAAGTTTTAGATTGCCCGGATGAGACCGTCATTAGCTTAGTAGGTTAGGTAACACTGTTTGGGAAAAAATCAAACGAGAACTAAAGAGAATAAATATAGCGGAGAAATGTTTGGTACCGAAAAACATGTTCCATGTTTAATACATTAGGCGGAGACTAAAATAGAAGAAACCCGGGGATCCAGGGGGCTCCGCCGGATTTTTTAATTTTAAGCGCCGAGATTTTTTAAACTTTATAACATTTGGTATAAAATTCAAAAAATTAATCCACAGTTTTGAGTAAATATTAGATATTCTCTATTTTATATTTTAGTTTCAAATTTCAGAATAAACAAATATTTAAATTTTATTCCAAAACAATACCAACCGTAAAAAATATTGGTAAAAATGTTATATAGGTCCGAAAGCGAATTACTAAAAATAAAAATTAAAATATCACATCATAAAAATAATTAAAATAAACAACAAAATGAGTTCTTCGTCATTACAAGCAAAGAGCTAACGAAAACGAATACACTCGAACGAAAACAAGTCACAAACATTTTAGAAGATGATTTCGAACTCTTGCAGTTAGTGGGTATACGTGGTTTTGGCAAGATATACCAAATGAAGAAGTACTAGAAGAATGGAAGAGATGTTAATAAAATTTACGCAATGAAAATTTTAGATAAAACATCTTGGACAAACAAATAAAGTAAAATGGTTAGCCGTCCCTCATGTTTAAGCGTCATAAAGATGGGCTCATATAAGACAGTGTTCGGTCGACAGGAAGTTGATGTTCAATCATTCCATTCCTAGTATGGAACGACCAATATGTCGCATCGTAACTAACGAAGAAACAGAAAATTGAAAGAAAAAACGATAACCAATTGAAGTGATGGTGATGGATAATCCTGGAAGAATGATGGGACATGCAGGTGGTGGTTTAATGCCACCACAAGCGTACGGTAGGAATCTTCCAGGCGATGCCTCTAGTGCAGTGGTGATAATGAATCTCGCAAGCTCTAGATATTAGTGAAAATTTGCAACAAATAATGAATATCATTGCCGATGAAAGTTTGGATAAAGCCTAAGTGCGCAAGCAGGAGACCAACCGGATAATGCAATTGAACATTCTGATTATCGCGCCAAGTTGGATCAAATCCGACAAATCTATTCGCATTTATCTAATTCCTATCCCTATCCAAGTGAAGAAGCAAAAGAAGAAATGGTTTGTAAGGGCAGCATAACTGTAAGTCAAGTGTGAAATTGGTTTGGTAACAAACGGATGCGATACAAGAAAAACATTGGTAAGGCTCAAGAAGAAACTAATTTATATGCAGTTTACCGTGGCACCCTTAAACCGTTTATGTCGCCCGCTCCACCGCAAGATTCTATGGGCTATTCCATGGCATCGGCTTACGATCAAAGTTCGGCATATAATGCCAGTTACGATCCAGAATAAGAAGAAATCAATTTGGTTCAGTCCAAATTTAAGTCGTTGGGTGTCAAATCTCATTAACAGAAATGAAATGTGTCTATTTATTACAAAGAACAAGAAATTCGATTACTCATAAAATCGACAACGAAACTGAAACCATAATGTGGAAGGACGAGGAGATAATCGGATGGCGGAATTGGTTCTGTTAGATTAAAATTTTAAATGTTAAGGTTAAGTTTTAACCCTTTCAGACACAGCGTCCTGTAGAGAGGACATAAGTTTAAGGCAAAATTATGGCTAGTAGTAGCTATATGAAGAGTGCCAATCAAGTTGCCTCTGAAGCCAATAATTTGAAAACAGTTGTTGTCGTTGTTTAACGAAATTCTATGTTATGGAAGCACCCTCGCTCTGCAAGATATGCTGCCTGACGACACCTGCAAGTTGGCCTACATAATTGTGCGATACATCAAGGATTCTCGAATACTAGGAAATTTACCGTTTAGGTGAGTAGCAATTTTTATTTTTTTATTTGGATTTTCTTTTGTTCTGCCTTTTTGAATAGGTAATTTTTAATTTGATTCTTCAAAATTTCTGATATTCCAGTGACTTTATCAACTTGACCAAGTTAATCAAAGCCAAGTCATAGGGTGGTTTTCTATTGCCTTCCCCCATAACTCACGGATCAACACTAGACTTTATATCGCAGCAGTAAATCCGACACGACTAAGATTTGAACTGTAGGCTTTAATATCTCATACTGCTGTGGTTTCACCACAGTCGCTTCCAGCTGACTAAAGTTTATTTATTTATTTGGGGTTTTGTAACCTCTTTTAATTTTTACCCGGATTATGAGAGAGCTTATTTTTTTCAAGTCCACCAGCGTCGACCGATTTCTTGGATTACAAACTGGGCCGGTGCACAAGGCCAATATAGTTTTGCTAGAATATTTTAAGATTTTTTTGGGTTTGTTTGTCGAGTCTTCAACTTAGTTTATTAATGTTCGTATTCATCGTAAGATGAAACATTTGCACACTCTGTCCTCACAGAATTCTGGATTTTAGGTAGGAGGGCAGTACCCTTTTAGTGGCCACACTCGTTTAGGTCACTAAATCGGGCCCATTGTACTACTTCCGATGCAGTCCTGTAACATCTCAAGATATCCTGTCTCCAGGATGAATTCGAGTATCTTGGCAGGCGGAGTGTCGCTGATTCTGGCCATGTTAGGCCAGATGTCCCCTAACATGGTACCTCTAGTTGAGGTACACATCCCCAACATCTGGGGTTATCTACAAGTTCCAGTGTGTTGAGATGTTTCACACTCTGTCCTCTCGTAAAGATACGTCCTGTAGAACCTCTGATGGTACAGCAAACATTTAGCGCAAATTTTTTTAAATTTCCACCTTCACAACATGGCCATAGTTCAGAAAATATTGACTTTTTAGTAAAAATGCTGAAGTACTTTTTTAAAGAGCGTGAAATAATCTACAAACTAGATATCAACCTTTTATTGTCTAAATTATTATGAAAAAAAGGAAGTAAAAAAAGTGTACTCGGGGACATCCTGTATATTTACTTCATACATATCCTGGATCCGCCGTTGATTTTCAAACTAGTTTCAAACTAAAGAATTTATATGATTTTCAAGGAATTCCAAAGATTTCCAGGGGAATTCCAAGTAAATGTACACAACTGATTTAAGACCGAAATCAACAATGCAAAGTTCTAAGTCAATCAGGACTTTTTTTTGTCTAATTTGCTTGCAGACACTCTTGAATCTAAAATTTGACATTGTTTCAGATGCGAGGACGGTTTCGTGGTCCATAGCTTCATCGGGACGATAGCAAGCAACCAATCGACGCAGTCGCAAGTCGACAAAACTTTGCTACAAAAGATGATTCTGCTGGTGCTGAAGTCGGTCGCGGTGACGGCCAAAGAAATACGCGCGGACAGTTCCGATTCAAGTGTAGGTTCAGAAGATTCCGAATACAATCAGGATATGAGGGTGATCGAGCGCTCGGTTCGAACCGTCCTAGAGAAGTTGGACGCTTTTATTAAGAGAAGTTTAAGTTTCCATCCCAAAAATGTTGATTCATTTATTCAGCGATCAGGACAACTACATGATCGAGTCCATGGTGTGTACACTGGACGTGACAGTGGGAATTTTAAATTTAGCCGACATGCTGAATCCGGTTTACGCGTTTGTAGAATTTTTGCGCGTGGTGAGTCACGACTCAGACGTTTTGCTAGACTACTTGGTAAGCAACGAAACTTGTTTCCTATTGTACTTGTTACGGTTTTTAAAATATATCAAGCGGGATTGGACTAATTTCGTCAACAGTTGTGAGAGTTCGGGTGCCAATGAATTGAGCAATACGATGACAGTATTGATAAGATTAAACATGTAAATCGAGAGGTTGGTGTCGAAAGACTTGTTTCCATATAACATTACACCTATCCTGGATCTGTTCAAATATTGCGAAAGTTTGTACGAAACCAGTTGATGGAAGTTTAAATAATGTAAAAATTGTAAGAGCGAATGCGTGAGAATTTAGTATACTACTAATCTTATTACTAAGATTTTGGTAAAATAATTTTATTTAAGAGCAATATTTGTGCCGGACGAAGTTATTTATGATCGTTTATTATTAATATAAAATTTTGTAATATATTTTTGTGATACCATGTTCTAGAAAATGGTTAAAAATTCACTAATAAATATGTAGGGCGATGGTTGACAAATTTGTAGCAAATTTTCTAACAAAGTTGTAGTAATGTTTCTTAGTAAAATACTAAAAAATTACAAAATATTTTTTACATAAAATTTTATTAATTATTTTTTATATTATACAAAATACGATTTAAAAAATACAATACATTACACAAAATGACCAAGCGTGTTGCCAGCCCTCGCTGTCACTCGGGCAAGCAATCCTCACCCTGGTCTGAAATCGTTTTGTTTCGTCTCTAGCCAAACAATATACTATTGTAGCAAGAGACTATTCATTTTTATTAGTTATTAGTTATTATTAGTTTTAGACATCTGTTTTCATCCAATTTCATAATTTCATTTACACTTGTTGATTAACTTTCACTAATTCGAAGGTAAGTATTAATTTAATGTAATTTTGATTGCGACCCTCATTAAAATTTTTAATAATCAAACAAATTTTTCATAAATCTAATAATCATTCGGCGTACAAACTTTTTATAACAACCTACGTTTCTCGAGGTTAAACAAGGGTAAACTAACATTGTTTATAATAAATCTTCTCATTCGAATTTTTTATATAATTTTAAAATTTCTTTGATCTGCCATAATTAAATAAATAAATTTATCCCCAATTTTCAGGTAAGTAATTTTTGTTTTTCTGAATTCCATCTAAACTTCCTCCTTTTATGATTAATGAACCAAACTACATTTTGTTCTGGCAGCTTCCTAATCAATTCTCAAATTAACTAATATTAAAAAACATGACAATATAAAAACAACAAAACAAATATATATAAAATAGCACTACGGGCCTAGTAGTCCCATGGCTTGATTTATCACTTTTTTCCAAAGACTTCTATCCTTTGCACTCTGCTCGAAGTCTCTCACACCAATTTCAGCCAAATCTTTTTGCACCTCGTTACTCCATCTACTCATTGGCCTTCCTCTTCTTCTAGTACCCCCTAGTTCCGATTTCCATATCATCTTCGGTGTTCTAGTTTCGCTCATTCTTACCAAATGACCTATCCATTTTACTCTCTGGGTTTTTATTACGCTTACAATGTTTAGTTCCCCATACAATTCATGAAGCTCTCTATTTGTTCTTCTAATCCAACTTCCTTCGACCCATTTTCCACCGTATATTTTTCTCAATATTTTTCGCTCCCATATTTCTAAACTTAACTGCTCTCGCTTTTTCATTATCCAGGTCTCACATCCATAAGTTACTGTTGGCCATATTATAGTTTTATATAGTCTCACCTTTAAGGTTCGAGAGAAGACTTTACTGCATAGCATCGCTTTGATTGCAAAAGCACTTCTTGTTCCCGCCGTTATTCTTGCTTTTACTTCCACTTCATTCCCAGGTTTTTTAGAAATAATTGTTCCCAGATATATAAACGTGTCTACTTCTTCAAATTTCATTATCTTATCCTCGTTTATCTTGATATCTATTGTTTTACCCGGTAGAAATGCTTCGCTTTCCCATATCATGTATTTAGTCTTCTGTTAATTAACCTCCAGACCCATTTTACTATTATTAATCTCTTTGCAGTGAGTAGATGAACAAAGCGGGTTCTAGACAGGAAGTGGCGTTCTAGACAGGAAGTAAGTTCAAACTCGATGGCTATGTTTTGTAAAGCTCGATGACCAAGGGTGTCTTGGCTTGAAGTGTATTAGGGGTTGTTATCGAAGTGTTATTCTTGAAGACGTGAAGTTCGATGGCCAGGGTGTTCTCTTGAAGGATATTAGGGGATGTTAAGCGGTGTTAGACTTGATGACTTGAAGCTCGATGGTTAGGGTGTTCTCTTGAAGGATATTAGGGGTATGTTAAGAGGATGACATTAAGTTCGATGACCAAGGTCATGGCTTGGCGGGTATAAGCTGCGAGGGTCTTGGCTTGAAGGGTGGTGTTAAGAGGAGTGAAGCTCGATGACCGAGGTCTTTGCTTGGCTGGTATAAGCTGCCAGGGTCTTTGCTTGAGGGTTTTCGCTTGGAGGGTACGTTCTTCGCGTGTCGGCGCTTGGAGGATATTATGGACCGGAAGTGCCTCGTTGACGCGGGTCTTTGCTTGAGGGTTTTCGCTTGGAGGGTACGTTCTTCGCGTGTCGGCGCTATGCCTTTTTGTGTCGGCGCTATGCCTTTTTGAAAATGTTAATAATAATACATTGTATTAAAATAATCTCCTATTGAGATATTGCGACCGGAATTAGTGATATGAAAATCACCTTGTGTTTTATTATAGAACAGATAGTGGTAATTTGTATGAGATAGAACGGATATAATACATTGTGTTAATAACCCTACCCTATGATAGCGGTCATTGGAAAAGGAAAAAACACCTTGTTTTAGGTCATATAGAACAGATAGTGGTAATTTATATCATATTGAACGGATATAATGCATTTAACAAGATCATCAGTTCCTGTTTTATGATAAATAAGACTGGAATTAGCAATAGGAAAAAACACCTTGTTTTTATGTCATATAAATCAGTTCCTATTACGATAACGTTTTGTAAAATAGACCTGTATTAATGATAAGAAAAACGCTTCATCTTGCAGGTTTAGACATGTTTATAAATCCCATTTTATCAAACCTCCGTCATCACGAATGAGATAGTTGATGTTGTTTATCTTTGAACTTAGAGTATATAAAAAATGGAACGGAATTTGTGGTGATAGAAAAATAAGTGTTTCCTGTAAATAAAAGCATTATACTGTGCGATTTGAAGAACGGGGTGGGGTGTAGAAGAAAATCTAATATAAAAGTAGAATAATCTATCCTAAAGATATAGGTTACTTCTATATATCCAAGTAGTAGTATATTGTATCTAAGTGAGTGAGTTATTCCAGAAAATATTTCAAAAGTAAGTTGTATAATTTTAAATATTTAATAATAATTAGTTATAATAAATTTTTAGTGGATCTAAGTGCTATTAACAAATTTGCAGCATTAGAGACAAAAAAGCTGCAGGATCTAACACCAGATCGACCATATATAATTAACAATTTAGAAATTGTTAATAGTGTTTTTGGAGAAGTTCCGAAGTTAACTTTAGAAGACTGTGTGGTATTTTTACCAGGCCGATGTGTTACAGTCATAAAAGAAAATTTGAACAACTTCCAGCCAAAAAAATATAAATTGTTATACAGAGGGTCGAGGACTTCGAGCAACCCAAAGTACTCACCATCGCAATTGTTTGAGATAGTATAAGAAAACAAATATTAGCAATGAGTTATACTAATTTAGATAATGTCTTTGAGGTAAGTAGAAATTCAGTTAATATTATTGAGCGATCATACAAAATTTTAAATAAAAATAATTCTCAACAACGAGAAATTGATATTTGGTATAAATATTGTTCTAAAAGTTTAAGATATTGTTATAAAATATTAAAAATTAAAAATTTAAATGTCGGTGAAAAAAAAAAAATATTATCTGATATCTCTAATTTAAAACGTTATCAATTACTCATTAGTAGATGTGTATGTGTAAACAAGAAGAAAAATATTGTTGGTTTAGGAATAGTAGGGGGTAAAAAGAAACGTAGTGATTGGGTAAAATGGGTGGATTTAAAAAACGCTTTCGATTCGAGAATTCGTTCAGGCATGATTATCAATTTGAAACATATCGATATATTAGAATTTTTTAATGATGCATTTTTCCTCTTCAATGTTAGAATAAAGAATGTTCTTAAAAATAATTTTATTATGATAAAAGTTAATAGCTGTTTTTGTGGAGAATTTATCAAACGAGGGTTAAACGATAATGAAATTATTGAATATAAACATTTTAATACTAAAAATGAAATAATTGATACGAGTGTTAATATTAAAAAATGGTTTCAAGAACATATTTGTAATCCTATTATAAATAAATTAGAGTCTTTTCAACTTTCTCAAAGTGGTTGGGCTATTAGGGAATTAATTTCATTGGAAATTAATATTAATAAATGTGATATTGGTAATGGATCATCCTTTATTAGACTTCCAGAATCAATTGCTGCTAAAAAAGCGTGTATTAATATCAAAAATTATGATGATGATGCATGTTTTGCATGGTCGTTGGTAGCAGCATTATATCCAGTTGATAAACATTGTGATATAATTACCTCTTACCCTCATTATTCATCTGTTTTAAATCTGGAAAACATTAAATTTCCAATAAAATTAGCACAAATACCTAAAGTAGAAAAATTAAATAATATTTCTATTAACGTATATGCTTTAGAGTTAAATAGATTAGAAAAGTATACTGTTGTTCCTGCATACATAACAAAAGATAAAAAAGATAAACATATTAATTTATTATTAATTCAGAATGTGTATTACCCTAAATTAAATGATTATATAACAGTAGGAAATGATGATGATGATGATGATGATGATGATGATGATGGTGATGATACTCAAATTCGTTATCATTTTTGTTTACTTAAAAATTTATCACGTCTTTTATCGAGTCAACTCACTAAATCTAAAATAGCTATACATATATGTGACTGTTGTTTAAATTATTTTTATACTAAAGATAAATTAGATATGCACTCTGAGAATTGTAGAAAATTAAATAATTGTAAAATTTCGTTCCCTCCCTATGATACTGTAGAATTTAAAAATTTTTCAAATCAACAAAAAGTACCATTTATCTTATACAGCGATTTAGAATCAATCCTAGAACCTATAACTGATGATGATAATGATATCATTAAAACAGTAAAATATCAAAAACATCAAGCATATAGTGCAGGTATCTTTTTAAAATGTTCCTATGATAATAACCTATCTTTTTATACATCTTATAGAGGTATAGATGCTATCACATGGTATGCAGAACAACTTAAAAGTATAGCTCAATTTATTTCAAGTAAAATTATTAACATTATACCCATGCAAAATCATCCTTCCGATTTTAAAACAGCAATTAAGTGTCACATATGTAATAAAAAATTTACTTTCAATGATTATAATGATAATAAAATCGTAAGAGATCATTCACATTTCGAGGGGGACTTCCGGGGGTTTGCTCATTCTATTTGTAATTTAAACTTTAAAAAGAAATTTATGGTACCTGTAGTGTTTCATAATCTAACAGGCTATGATAGTCACTTCCTCATTGAAGATATCTCAAAATTAGGAAAAATTAGTTTATTACCAATAAACATGGAAAAATATATTTCTTTTACATTAACTGATGATGGGGGAAGCAAGATTAAATTCCGATTTATAGATTCTTTTAGATTTATGAGTACATCTTTAGATGAATTAGCTTCTTCCATGGAGTTGGATATGTTTAAAAATTTAAAATCGGAATTTAGAGATGAAGATAGTCAAGCATTTAAATTACTAATCCGTAAAGGAATATTTCCCTATGATTATATCGATTCTTTAGATAAATTAAATGAGACTACGCTACCCCCCATCGAATGTTTTTATAATAAATTAAAGAGTTCAGATATTTCTATAGAAGATTACGAACATGCAAAAAATATATGGCATACTTTTAAATGTAAAAATTTAGGAGATTTTTCTGATTTTTATATGAAAATAGATATTTTTTTATTATGTGATATCTTTGAACAATTTCGGGAGACAATGTACCTAAATTATGAGCTCGATTTGGCTTGGTATTATACTTTACCTGGATATACGTGGGATTGTATGTTGAAATATACGAGATGTAAACTAGATATTATTAAGGATGTAGATATGCTTATGTTTATTGAAGGAGGGATTAGGGGTGGAATAAGTCAATGCTCTAATCGATATTCGGAAGCTAATAATAAATATATGGATGAATATGATTCTTCCAGAGAGTCTATATATAACATATACTTTGACGTAAACAACCTTTACGGATGGTCAATGTCTCAAAATTTACCATATAAAAATTTTAAGTGGATGGATAATATTGAAAATTTTGATGTCACTACAATAGCTGATGATGCATCTATCGGATATATTTTAGAGGTAGATTTGGAGTATCCTAATCACCTTCATGATACACATAAAGATTTACCTTTTTGTGCGGAACATTTAAAACCTTCCGATATACAATCAGTATATCAACATAAAGCTTTACAACTCCCAAAATCAAAAATATCTAAATTAATGACAACATTATATAATAAATCAAAGTATATAATTCATTATCGTAATTTGAAACAGTGTTTAGAACATGGTTTGAAATTAATAAAACTTCATCGTGTGCTATCATTCGAACAATCTCCATGGTTAAAATCATACGTCGAGCTTAACACTAAATTACGATCTGCAGCTACTACAACATTCGAAAAGAATTTATTTAAACTGATGATTAACGCTGTATTTGGTAAAACAATGGAAAATATACGAAAACATAGAGTAGTAAAGTTAGTAACTCGATGGGAGGGAAGATACGGAGCGAAAAATTTAATTGCAAGTCCAAATTTTCACAACCGTACTATTTTCAATGAAAACCTTGTGGCTATAGAATTAACAAAGAGCGAACATGTTTTCAATAAACCTATATACGTGGGGATGGTAATCTTAGATATTTCAAAGGTATGTTTATACAATTTTCACTATTCATATATGCTTAAGAAATGTGCTGAAAATAATCATGTGAAGCTTCTATATACCGATACAGATAGTTTGATTTATCAGCTTAAGAATATAGATCCCTATCAAGATATTATAAAAAAAGATATTCATATGTTTGATACAAGCGATTATGCTCAGGATAATTCTTATAATATACCTCTAGTTAATAAAAAGATTCCAGGTCTAATGAAGGATGAGTTAAACGGTAAAATAATGTCACATTTTATAGGACTCAGATCAAAGATGTATACATATAAATATAGTGGAGAGGAGGGGTGTGTTAAAAAATCTAAGGGGGTTAAAAAGAATGTTATGAAAACTAAAATTGATTTTAATGATTATCTAGAATGCTTACGAAATAATGTTGAAAAAATGATATCACAAAGAACAATTCGCTCGTTTTCACATACAGTCTATAGTATAGAGCAAAATAAAATAGCTTTAAACGGTTTTGATGATAAAAGATATTTAATTAAAAATTCAACCGATACACTACCTCATGGACATTATCTATTGAAAGAATCGTAAAAAATACCAATTTACTTTTAAAATATTTTTATGAAAGAGAATCGAAAAATCTGGTATGTTTATACAATTTCTTATTAGAGTTCTTTAATTAATTTTTATTTTTTACTTATAGGGCAAATGGATAAGGAGGTTGATTTTCAATAATACTAATCGTTTCCACCCATCATCATCAGAAGTTCGCAAAAGAATTACAACGATCCCAATAATGGGAACACAATATTGCCGTTCATGTAGGATGATGTTTTGTTTCTGTAAATCATCTATAGAAACGCATACAGTTATCGATTATGATGATCTATTACTATGTAAGGAAACGTTAAAAGATAGTCCTCCTTCAAAATCAATTAAAGAAGAATAAAAAAAAAACTTCTTTTACCAAACAATATATATTTTATAATAATGTTCAGTGATATTATTTACATTAATTTTACAAACATAAAATGTATAACTCATTACAAACTGTTTTCTTATTATTAATTCAACATACTTATAATGTAAAAATAAAATAAAGATTAAAATACTATTAATTATTATCATATGAAATAAAAATACTATAAACCTTCAACATCCTTCAAAATGAGATAAGCTAACTGAAGTGAATGAAATTTGATAACGTTATAAGCTAATAAACAATGATATCATGCGAGGGCTGTTGGATAGTAGCACAGGAAAAATGATTACGATTGACCTTGACATTTTATTTTACTCAAGGAATGTTTACATCTAACGATTTATAATTATTATTAAAATCTTCTACAACATTGTTTTTATAATTAGAAATATATTCAAGCATACATTGATCTTGGATTGAATTAGTATTACAAAGATCTTTGATTATATCTATTATATCAATATCTGATTTTAGTTTATCATTTACACATTTTAATACATTAACATAATATTCATGAAAATTTAAACTTGAAAGATATTTTATTACATTTAAAATACGAGAATTTAAAAGAAGAATTTCTGATGTCTCATAATCCTCGAGTTCAAAAGCAATGTTATTTCTGGATATTGTTATGCTTCTAAAGTATTCCAAAATAGGAGCACAAGAAATTTTGGTACCCCAAATAGTAGTGTAGATATAGGATTCGTTCACTTCTCCAAAGTTCTCTTCAAACATACAACGAAGTGTTTCTATTAATTCCAACCATTCTTCTACATCAAAAGATAATATTAGATGATCATCATTAACTAGGTGAATTGATGGTTGAAAATTTCGAGCTGAACTCAAACCACAATTTATAGAAAAATCGGTAAACTGTAATTCATATTTATGATTATGTATCAATAAGGTTTCACATTGAATCTTCTCTTTATAATTTTCCACCATCCTATTAAAATGTATATTATAATTCGACGTATCCTCCTCCTCCTCATCAACACTACCCACTAACATTATTTTAAGAAGACTAAAGAGAATTTTAGATAATGTTGATTTTATATATTATAGAACATTTGATCGATCAATCCAGCTATTATGTGAATCATCGAATCCTAACCACTTTACATAATTTTTATTACCACGTCTTTTTAAAACTTTTTCAACCAGATAAACATCCGGATATTTAGCTATTTGTAATTCTTCTTTGTAAAAAGCGCCGCTTATAGATGTTCCTCTTAAATCTTCTAGGAGATATGTTACAGGATGTGTAATTTGTATTCTAACGATTTTAAATATTTCAGTTGTCCAATTTGGAATATATCCTTTTTCAAAAACATGTTTGGCTATACTTATTCTAACATAATCACCAATTTTAAATGTTCTAGGTGTAGTGGCTAATTTTATAAAATTATAAGATGATTTTAAAACTTGATCCTCGTTTTTCTTAGTAACATCGATAGGTTTCATTTTTATTGTAGAATGTGTAGTATTATTATATATAGATGTAATTTTAGATAATACATCGATCCATTTATGAGAGCCATTGAGAGTAAAATGTTTAAATAATTTTTCTTTTAAAGTTCGAATAACTCGTTCGGCCATAGATGCCTTCATCGAGCTAAACGTATTATAATGATTTATATCATATTTTTTCATTAGTTGATTAAAGGTTGTATTTAAGAATTCTTTTCCTTGATCGCTTTGCACGTTTCGAGGACAACGTACTCCCTCTACCAATATTGATTCGAATGCTCTTGCAACATCTAGAGCACTTTTTGTTTTAAGCGCTCTACACCACACATATTTTGAGAAGCAATCGATAACAACCAATATGAATCTAAATTTTTTATTTGATGATGAGAATCGACTCATCTCCATCAGATCTATCTGCCATAAATCATCCAATCCTTTAATTATGGTTCTACGTCTTTGAAAATTTTTGCGTATAGGTTTGTGAAGTTCTTTAACGATCTGAAGTTTTTCTTTACTAAAGAGATGATGATTCATGATGATGATGATGATGATTACTCGATGTATACTTTAGTAATTATCTCAAATATCAGACTATTATAATTTTCGTCTATCGCAGTAAAAGTGAAAATATCTCCTATTTTTAAAGTGCGTCCAATTAATTCTTTACCAGCACTATTACACTCCTTATTATTTAATAGAATTTTCGCAGCTGAACAACTAACATTAACAACTGTTCCTTCTCTAATTACTCGAAATTCGAATTTATCAGGAACATTGAATATTATGAAACGTCCAGCTTTATCGGTAGAGGTAGAGTAAATGTATGTATGAAGTAGATAACTATTTTTAATCTTATTAATTTCAACATCCACATAATGCTTATTCGAGACATCCCCAGCAACTTTAGGTTCTTTAACGTTACAAATTCTTAAATTTTCTGCATCAATATCACCATCGGCAGTATGTCTAATATTAGCACTATGGGCATCATAGCGTAATCTTCTCGATGAGAGAAGTGAAGTAGAAGACAATGATTGACCGAATTTATCGAGCGGCATCTTATAACTAATATAAAAATATAGAAAAGAGCTAATATATAACCGATGCTTCTCTTAATTCATTAATGATTGATATTATTTCATTATCATGCGATGTATTTCCAGCATCTTTAGATGCTATGAGTAAACGTAATCGGTCTACGAGCTCATTTACATCATCAAAATAAACATATTCGATGGGTTTAGAGTTATGTTGTAGTTGTAAGCTATTTTCTACACGAAAACCACCGCCACCACCTTTCTTCTTCTTTTTAGATGAATCCAAATTCTTCGTCTTCCTACTCTTCTTTTTAGATGAACTCAAATTTGGTTTAATTATATTTCTATACTTTAAAGTATTATTACCATTAATTTGTTCGAGAGCAGAATAATTTCTTCTGAATAAATTTGTTCTATACCCGATATCCATATATCGATCTATATCCTGTTTCGTATAACCGTGGGGTTGTTTTTTAAACAAAAGTTCATACAATCCCGATGTTCCTGTATATGTTTGAGGTATTTTTGTATTAGATATATCATCATACACGTATACAATAATATTAGATCCATTAAAATCTAATACGGAGTCTCCAATAGAAAATTTTCTTGTTTCCAAATTTTGATTTACACCAAAATTCATATCAAACGTATTTTCAGTATCATGAAGCTGTTCTTCTAGATACTTTCTAGGTAATGGTATCGTAAAATTGTTTGATAGATAGTCTCTATAGGCTTGCGATTTTGTAAGTTGCTGAAAATCTTTTCGAGTGGATTCATGAACATCATCATCGTAATCATCAGAGGCTATATCTTCATAAACATCATCGTCATCGTCGTCGTCGGTAGTAGCATTGAGATTTGTATTAGCTGTTTCTTTTTTTAGAAATTCTACTTGTTTTTGTGGGGAAGAAGAAGGCTTTACTTTTTCCAATGTATCGAAAACTAGCTTTCGTTTGACAACAGCTCGCTTCGGTGTAGTTATCGATGAGATGTCTTTTTCAAAAATATTAGGTTTGTTTCTAGCAACAACATCACTAATACTATTTAGAGGTTCCACTATAGGTTTAAATAATTTATTTAACGCACTATCTTCTTCAGATTTACCTAATTTAAGAGCTAGGTATTTTTTTCGAATACTTTTAGAAAGCTCATGAATTTGTTTTTTAACAGTTCCATCATGATGTGATATCATTTTGCTATGAGTTTATGTATAGGAAGACACTATTTATATACAAGTATTCCAATATGCTGGCGACCGCTATAGCGACCATAAGCGAGCGACCGACCGGTATTAGCGACCTTAAGCGAGCGAGCGACCGGTATTAGCGACCGTGACCGCTATTAGCGACCGCTATAGCGATCGTAAGCGAGCGATCGGTATTAGCGACCGCTATCGGTATTAGTGTTTGCTATCGGTGTTAGCGGTATATCTGTATTGATATAGCTATCGAAACCTCTACGATAACGACCTTGATTTAGAGGAAAATCTTTAACAATCACTATCGGTTCATAATTTTCTTTCCAACATTCTGCACATAGATTTTTAAATACATCGTATGATATATCGGGAGAAACATGTTCGTTATATACATGTTTTAAATTTGTTTCGTCCTGTTTAAAAAGCACTATTAAATTACTGTTATCACGAATTAATTGTTTTGGAATTTTCGAGTACGTTTGACATAAATAAGCAACATCGATACCTTTATGTCTACCCATAGAATAATATTCACGTATTTTATTCTGCTTATCGCACGCTATATCATCGAATATAAAAATAGAATTATCAAGAGCTTCGCTTTGTGCAATTATTTCATCATTATTTTTGAATGGAAAATATCCCACATCTTTTACGCCGTTTAAAACCGATTTTAATAACTCATACTTGTCTTGATATAGAGACTTTGAGTATACATAAATATTTTCAAATCTTGCTCCATTGGGATGAAATAGTAGACTTAATAAAGCATTCGTCTTGCCCGATCCACTCGGACCGCAAAAAATAGCTCTAAACGAATTTGGTAATAGATTACCATGTTTACTACACTTAACAATCGTGTCATTAAAAATATCTAAATTTAGTATAGGAAGCGGCTCCTGCTGTTTAGTACAATGCATCTTATGACAAACTAAGAAGTTATAAGGTGTATTACCCTAAATATAAAATGAAAAGATATAATATTTAGATATAATTTATTTTAACATTATTTACATTTATCTATTAACAACATCATAATATCGCATAAGCGTAAAACAGATATAAGAATTTTTTCCATATTCATAACATTACAACCACAATTTACACATTTTACAGAGGTATTGCTACTATCGCTTCCGGTATCATTATTAGTTGAGGTAATTGGTTCCATCCTATGTATGCGGTTGTATTTGTTATAAGTTGTAGATGTGGTTGTGTGATGCATCACACAACCACAAGTATCAGGACCTTCTGTTGCATTTGGATCCGACCAAGGACAATTAGGATAATGAGTCTTAGAGTTTCGAACTTGATTTACAGAATCTGCTCTATTATAAATATCACCCTTGTTATTATACCATTTTATAGAGGTATTGTTGATATCGCTTCCGGTATCATTATTAGATGAGATAATTGGTTTATTATTATAAATATCATCCATTTTACTATACCGTATATATTAATTTACGAATAACAACTAACTAAGAAATAAGAATACACCGTCTTTTATACTCTACCACTACTTAACCATCTAGATAAGATGATAATGATTTCAATAAAGAGTAGATTTTACTCATGATTTTAGTACTAGGACATATAATTTCAAACAAACTCCAACTAAAGGGTGATACACTAATTAGTTTATTTGTAAATTCATTATATTCATAAACCGTTTCGTTTATACTAAAAAATAAATTTCCGTTTATATATCTAAAGGCTTTCGTGACTGGTAGTGGTAGCCCCGGAAAAAGATTAGTAATGTAACCTTGATTTATAACATTAAGAGTGGACTCGCTAATTTCGAAGTATAATTCATCATCGTGAAAAACAAATATTCGTCCTGAATATGATTCGAAAGCTGCATTAATTTTATTTGTATTAGGCCACCCCATCTTTAATAAACTCGAATTAGTTATTTGTGTATTAGTTAAAGATGAAATAATAGCAATATTTTTTTTATCAAATACCCATATTTTATCATATTTACTTTGAAAGAAATGTGAAGACGATGTATATTGATGCTGATACGATGTAACTAAATCGTTTTGGATATAATTCTTATGTATAGGAAGCTTCCACATTAATTCATTATAATATATATATAAATAATGATCTCGAGTAATTAATATGTTATCAGGTTTAATAATTTTACATAAATCTGTATACTGCGTAGACGTAGGAATAATAGCTGTCGGTATTGTATGTGAAGACGGTTCCCCATATAAATCTTGAAGATTCTTTTTATCTGTTTCTGATAGTTTCACTATATGATTATCGACAGTATACGCATACATCATATCTTCTTCATTTCTAGTATGCTCTAGTCCTAAGTTATGACCTATTTCATGAACTAAAACATGAAATAAACTTATTTTATTATTATCTAACGGAATATCAGTATTCTCAATATAATAATTTTCCTCGACATCTAAATGTATTTCAACACATTGTCCTATGTTAGTAGGAAAGTCTGCATGAGCTAGAACTCCTCCAATCCCATCAAGGTTATTTGAACACATTTTAGTTCTCGAACAATGAGGATTATTTTCATGAACACCTTTTCTATATGAAATAGCAATATCAGTATTAAACGATGAATGATGAAATGATATGGTTGAAGCAGCCTGCCATAACCCGAATGCCTTTTTAACAACCATCGCTGTTTTTATTAAAATATCAGAATGTTTAGAGTAATCTGTATCGTTTGATGGAAAAACGTACCAATTCAATCTTCTTTTGTTCCATTTATAGAAAGTATTTTTTAAAGCACCTTTATCGGGAACATTGCAACGTCGTTTTTTCATAAAATTTATAAGTTCAGGTGTAAATATATTGTTTGTTTCAAGATTATAAAACTTTTGAAACGCTAATAAGGCATTATCCACCCCTGAATATGAATTAGCTGTAGAATTTAAAAAACCTGCTTGCTGTAAATACTCGATAGCGAGACGTCGATCTTCATAACATTTCACAAAATATAAAATTTCTAGCACTACTAATAACAATACCACCTTCCCCATCATGATCTTTTATGATACTAATAAACTTTAATGAAAGGATTGTTCTTTTATTTTAATGAATAATAGGAAAACATTCTTATCAATAATTTTTATTTTATATAAATATTACAATTCATCATCATCATCGTTCGGAAACACTCCTTATTGATAAAAGTATAACTAATCTTAGTGGTTAGATTATTCTACTTATTTAGATTCCTCTCTTCAAATCCTTTAAGATAACTTGCGTACTATTTCACTAAGTGGAAGATGTTCGATTATTGCATCATGAATAATAACACAATAGGCTTTAGTATTGGTAGGAAAGCTTGTTCGAGCTTCAATATCAATTTTGACATCAATCGTACTCGATTTTAAAGCATCAATTCTTCTAGAACAATCGATAACAAATAGAGCATGAGTTTTAAAAGTTACATAATCCAACAACGGTTGTTTTGGTAATGTATAATCATTTTTAAAACTCTGATAAAATTTTGTGTAATTACAATGTGCTTCAACATAATTATTTTTATTAAAATCAAGCCTCATACGTTCTATTGGATAATAATCGCCGTTTAAAGTAACACGTATATCAGATATATCGATATTATCAAAATTTGATGCATTTTTCTTTAAATCTCCTCTTCTAGCTTCTTGAAAGGATATAATAACATAGCGAGGACTCTCGAGAGCTGTACAGGTTTTCACCGACCAAATTTCTTTAGTTGCACCTATAGTTAATTGAGGTAATTCGTGATATTCCCATTTTCGAAATGGAATTATGATGGGTGTATCTTTTTTGATAGATTCCAATAAATTTAACTTTAATACATCGTTCGGTATCATAATGTCTACTCTTAGAATAATATTTTCAATTTTTATTTCAACCTTGAATGTATCGTCAGCTTTTTCTACTAAAAGAGCATCCACGTCATGTCTTGCTCTTACGAGACGAATCGTTTGTTTTCCGAAAAAAAACATATTGATAATCATTAAAAATTCCTAATAAATGTTTTAAAGGAATACGTAAAACAAATGAATTATCATTCTTATTTATTATAGGATTAGATGGAAAATTCCATCCTGCTATATCCAAATGCTTAGAATCGGTAGTATTATAACACATGTATCCTTTTATCGTGCTTAAAATTCCCGGATCACGTACACTTTCAACTTCTTGTCCATTTAAATCATAAGTTATTGAATCAAAGAGAAAGGCTCCTGCATTATTTACTAGAGATACCTCACCAGTTCCTACGGTTTTTATTTTTCCTTCGATAATTAAGGCAGCATCGCTCATTAGAATCCACTGATCAGATTGATTTATCGATATTTCTATTACATCATTATTGTTGAATGATTTCACATAAGGTTGATATGTTCTTGTTTCAACTTTTTGAATTGTCTCATCATATTGAGGTTTTTGGAAAATGTTAAATATTTGACTTAACGACATCGTAATCCTATTGCTTCGAGAAACATACGATTTTCAGTATTTAGTCTTTTTGATAGGTCTATACCTCTAGCCTTGTAACTTATCTCCAATGGATGGTTAGTTGAGACTGAAGACCAAACTTTTTTATATGAGTTTTTATAGTTTTTTTGATTATTATTATTATTATTAAACACTAATCCCATTTTAATTTTTTTAATTCCAAACGAATTATAACGGTTTCTCCTCGAAAATTTATAGGTTTAAAGTTCTGATCTAAGATGGTTAGTGTAATATTCGTTATTTCCCGCTTATTGATTATAGGTAAATATATTAAATTTTGAGGTACTTCGTCTATGGCAAAGCCCGGATCCACTCCAATTGCAAATTCGTAGATCGTATGAGACGGTTTATTATCATAAAATGCTCCTGTGGTTATATTACAATTTATTTGAATTGTTCTAACTTTTATGATATCGACTGGAAGATCAGATAAGTGAATGGTATCCGGTTCTAATATACGATTAGAAAACCCCAAAATTGATCCAATGGTATGTCGATCGTAGGCAAAATTAATTAAGTACTTCTCGCTATAAATTTCACACTTTAACGTATTATGATTAGGTTTTAGAGAAAAGTATTTATCATAGTCTTCCTTTTTTACAGTTTTTGGAATTAATTGTTGTCGTAAATAATTTTCTATATCCAAAATTTCATAGGATCCAGTCGGTAATGTAATCGTTTCCTGTTTTTTCGTTTTCTTATCAGTATTATAATCAGTGTAATAAAATTTATTTTCACCACCTTCGTAAATATTCGGAATGCTATTATATGAATGAAAGCCTATCAGAGCTAATCCGTATTCAGCTTCAGGATCGATGGGTAGTGGATTTGTAAAATCGATAGATAATACGTGATTATTACTTTTTAATGTAAAAATATATGACATGCTAGGTGTTTTATGTACTACTAAGGATTTTCAAGATTTTACATGTTTATATATAACTTCCTATAGACAATAATTTCATAGTTTATTGTTTTTACATGTTCGATACAAGAATTTTAAACATAAATGACCACAGTTAATTTCATTATAATTTTGATAACTATCATTATTATATAAGATTTTAACCTTATTTCCTAAATATTTTACAAGTTCCCTGGGGGGCTTAAGCCCCCCAAAACTGTCGAAAAATGATACTGTATTGTTTCTTTTAACATACGCTACCCAATGAGTTCCAGGATTTTTATAAGAATCTAAATTAAGTATACCACATTCGTTAGGGTGTGGTGGATAGTTTTTTGGTAACGTATCACGCATAAAAATTCCTCTAAAATGTGGTATCCTTAATTTTTTTATATATTTAACTAAATCTTTATCATATAGTACTCTATTGGGTAGCGTTATTGGTAGTTTTTTGACTGCTTCTTTAAAAATAAACCATATCCTCCTTTAACATTTTTTCTAAGATATAATCCTGATCCTATTCTACCAATTTCCTCCATCGTCTTATTATGTCGTTTATCTTCTTCGAGTTTCTTTTTAGCATTTCTCGAATCGATCACTGTTTTTGCTACAGCACTTGCACCACCTACAAGAATTAAACGTAAAACAAAAATAAATTTTTTAGGAATCTTATTTACCTGATAATGATCCTATTGCTCCTAAAGCTGCTAGTATTGGCATTAATAAAGCGGGTAAAACTCCCCCCTTTTTAGATTCGAATGGTATAATTCTAGGAGTACGTATATTTCTACGACCTCCTGCTTTTTTAACAGCTACACGTGCCGCATTAAGTGCTATCATTGAAGCTTTTTTTAATGCAGTTGTATTATTTAAATCTAAATCTTCAACATGTTTTTTCTTTAAACTTCTCCTAACATGATCTAGAATACCACGTTTAAATGGAATCTTCTTCCTAGCTTTCATCCCCATTCCAAGTTTACGTTTCGTTTTCATAGCTGATGTAACGAACCAGGCTGCAGCTTTTTCACCAAACTTTACGTCTTTCGACTTTACTCTTTCCCACGCTTTATTTTCCAAAATATAATCAGCTTTATGTCTATCTTCTAAAGATTTATTTTTCGAATAGCTAATATCATGTATTTTGCAAGCACTATCGAGCGGATTCACCCCTGAATCACCTCTTTTTAAACGTTCTTCTAGGCGAGTACCTGGTCCACAGAATTGATATCCGGGTAGATGTAATTCGAAAGGTAGATTATTAATTAACGAATTTAATACACCACTACCTTGATGTTTGAATGTTAACATGAGAACTGATGGCAAATAAAGAGTAATTAGGTTATTTATAGTTTTTCAAATCTTATAATATATTTTTTTACCTTATACATCCGTGAAGATGACTATTTTGCTTAATTTTTAAAATAATCTTTTAAAAATTGAGCAAAATAGCTCACCTCCACTTTGGGGCAATGCGCTTTTTTGATTTTGTTCTTCAAATATCCATGATTGCCACAGTCTTCAACGTTTAGAGAATATTGTTGTAGTAGGGTGTCAAATTTTGGACACCCTAAATCCTCTAAGTTGAAAACTATGTTGGAATACCCCAACCTGGTAATATGATTCTTCTCATAATTACCGCCTTTATAGCACACAAGTCGATTCTCCAATTGTGTTTCCATACACAATCGCTGTATAATATCATCGACTTGTGTTCTATCCAGCTCGTTGGGGTAATCCCGACACAGCAATCCATGGATATTATTAGTTACAAAGCGTATAGTTCTCATGTCTCGCACATCCCTGGTACTTCCAACCTTAAAAATTAAAATATCGATTTTTAGTAACTTACAAAATGTATAATTTTATTTTTACCTTAAACATCTTTGATGATGCATATCCAGCGTCTACATCATAGATTCCGAGTTCTTTCAAACGAAATTCCCCATCGAATGAAAAACCATCGTAATCTATGATGTACTTGACTGATTTTATATTATTCATCTAAAAGATGTAAATTTATTAATAATATTAAAAAAATTTAATGTAATTAATTATAATTGAAGTATAGTAGATAATTCAAATTAATCAACTTACTCTGAAATATTTTTTATAGTTGATAGTATAGTTGATGGTTTATAGTCACTTCACTTAGATACAATAACACTCTACTTGATTTTCCTACTTATATAAGTTTTATTTACAGGAAGCAAATTGCAACTATCTGTTCTGTATGACCTAAAAAACAAGGTGTTTTTTCCTATTGCTAATTCCAGTCTTATTTATCATAAAACAGGAACTGATGATCTTGTTAAATGCATTATATCCGTTCAATATGATATAAATTACCACTATCTGTTCTATATGACCTAAAACAAGGTGTTTTTTCCTTTTCCAATGACCGCTATCATAGGGTAGGGTTATTAACACAATGTATTATATCCGTTCTATCTCATACAAATTACCACTATCTGTTCTATAATAAAACACAAGGTGATTTTCATATCACTAATTCCGGTCGCAATATCTCAATAGGAGATTATTTTAATACAATGTATTATTATTAACATTTTCAAAAAGGCATAGCGCCGACACAAAAAGGCATAGCGCCGACACGCGAAGAACGTACCCTCCAAGCGAAAACCCTCAAGCAAAGACCCGCGTCAACGAGGCACTTCCGGTCCATAATATCCTCCAAGCGCCGACACGCGAAGAACGTACCCTCCAAGCGAAAACCCTCAAGCAAAGACCCTGGCAGCTTATACCAGCCAAGCAAAGACCTCGGTCATCGAGCTTCACTCCTCTTAACACCACCCTTCAAGCCAAGACCCTCGCAGCTTATACCCGCCAAGCCATGACCTTGGTCATCGAACTTAATGTCATCCTCTTAACATACCCCTAATATCCTTCAAGAGAACACCCTAACCATCGAGCTTCAAGTCATCAAGTCTAACACCGCTTAACATCCCCTAATATCCTTCAAGAGAACACCCTGGCCATCGAACTTCACGTCTTCAAGAATAACACTTCGATAACAACCCCTAATACACTTCAAGCCAAGACACCCTTGGTCATCGAGCTTTACAAAACATAGCCATCGAGTTTGAACTTACTTCCTGTCTAGAACGCCACTTCCTGTCTAGAACCCGCTTTGTTCATCTACTGCAGTGTCATGCAATTCTTTTCTAGATCTTGTAAGTACAGTAAAGTCATCTGCAAAGGCAAGGCATTGGTGTTTTTGTCTGTAAATTGTTCCTCTTCTATTTAATTTGGCTTCTCTTGCCACTTTTTCAAGGGCAATTTTAAACAGCGCTGACGATAGTGGGTCTCCTTGTCTCAATCCCACCTTTACCTTAAAGTCTCTTGATATTCTTCCATTCATTGTTACTTTACTTTGAGTGTCTTTCAGCTTCATTTTTGTCAACTTAATCAATTTAGTTGGTATCCCTAGTGCGTATATTGCCTCGTAAAGTTCTTCTCTTACTATACTGTCCTATGCTTGTTTGAAATCCAAAAACAATGCGTGAGTATTCAGTCCATATTCGTGGCTTGTTGCTTGGATCTCCTTCAACACAAAAATCTGGTCAGTCACCGATCTATCCTTCCTAAATCCACACTGGTACTCTCCTAAGGACTCTTCGGTGTATGTTCTTAAACTATTCTTTATACAGGTAGCCAAAATTTTGTAAGTGACGTTCAGTAATGCTATTCCGCGATTTTACCACATTCAGTTTTCGCTCCTTTTTTATGTATCGGGCAAATGATAGCCATATTCCATGCTTCTGGCATTACTTCGAGGGTCCAAACTTTCTGTATCAGTGCCACTATAATCTTGTGCAGCTTAGTACTACTGTATTTGATCATCTCTGACTGAATTCCATCATTTCCTCCCCTTCTGTTGTTTTTCAGCTTTGCTATTACTTCCAATATTTCTTCTTCACTGGGCATCTCCTCTTCGCCCTTCTTTACTTCTCTATCTCGTTCTTTATTTTCTTGTTTGTTATTAATTTGTTCTTTGTTTAGTAGCTCCTGGAAGTATTCCATCCATCTTTGCACCATTTTCGAGAGGAACGTTATTGACAAGTGCAAGTGCAGCTTCTTTTTCTTCAGAGCCTGGGGGTAAATCTTCATTTAATAATATACAAATGTTGTGTAGTACAACTGTTGCAACAACAATTGCTTCTACTTTGAACAATTGCAATCGAATCCCAAATGCAAGAGCAGGAAAACGTCGTTTCCATATTCCAAATGCTCTTTCAATTGGGTTGCGAGTTCTAATTTGCGACTCATTATATAGCTCGCCAGGTCGAGTAAGTGGATTACCTAAAAATTAAAATACAGTTTTGTTCTACTTACTTTAGTAAAAGTTTTATAGCTAACCTAAAGGTGTAATAAATATTGTTTAATTCCATAACCACTGTCTCCTACTATATGGAATTCTGGAAATTCTCTGTTTTCGAATTGTGCTCTGATTCTAGAATTTGCAAATATTGTGCTATCGTGCGAACTTCCTGGCCACCTGCAGACGATATTTTGAAATCTGCAATTAGCATCACAAATTGCTTGAACATTTACAGAAAAGAAATGTTTTCTATTTCTGTAAATTTCCGGTTCCTCTCCTCCAGTAGAAGAAATTTTAACATGGGAGCAGTCTAGTGCTCCAATGCATTTTGGGAATCTAGCAATTCGATAAAATTCTTCACTATTTGTAATCATTTCTTCCTCAGTTACCGGGATTTTTACAAAGGTAGGATGCAGGCAAGCAATTGCTTCGCTAACTTTGTAAACAATTCTGCAAGCTGTTGACTTGTGTATGCCCACAAAATCAGCCACCACTTGCTGAAAGGACCCTGTCGCATAATACCTTAAAGTAATGAAAAGCATTACTTCTGGCGTAACAGCATTATTTCTAAAAAAGAGGTGTTATTGATATGGTCCAGAAATTAACCGTTACAAGACAAACTTGTTGGTAGGATGTGCTATTTGTTAAGATATTTTTTCAAGTACAAAACGCACACCATTTTTCGACAAACGAAATCTTCACCTGCCAATTCTAATATAATTTCATCACCTGAATCCATCTTATATTATAATATAAAGAAAACCAACAACAAAAATGCCTAACACACAAACTCAAGAGTAGGGTTAAACTGAAATTTAAACTGCCGAAATTGTGGGATCAAGTTCAAGTGGTCTTGAACTGACGTTCAGTGCTAAACCAGCATTGTTCAACCCACTTTTTTTCTGAACTGCAGTTCATCTTGAGTGCAAGCCGGTTCAAGTTAAACTCGAGTTTAAACTTATAATGTACAACCGGCCCTCAGTAACAATTTTTATAATTCTTTTGTCTGCGTCTTCACACCGTTTAAGATTTTGTCGGATCAAAACCAGCTAACAACTTATCATAAAAAATGTCAAGACCATGTTGAATTTTGTTTAACGTGTTAATGAATTTCCATACGCTGGGATGGTCCATGCTTAATTCACTTTGTTTGTTTGTTCGATCTGTCGCACTTCGCACTTAACACCCTTTCGTAAACAGACCAAATTTGAGGGGTAAAAGCTAGCTCTCTGCAAGTATTTCCGGATTGTGTACGGTTTCCTACATAATAATGTTCGAATCATTCTAATAGTTTCTTAAGTTCTTCCGGTAACTGTTGATTGTAGAAGGACTAAAAATCTATATTGCTGGAAGTCTTCAACAGATCTAACATATTTGTATAATATGAAGATTCAGTGTACAAACCAGTGATTTGATTCTCCCAAAATCTAAAACAAAATTTGGAAAATATTATTATAAGATTAATAGCAGTAAAATATTCTGTACTACCTGTGAGAAATATTAATTTTATTTTAAAAATCGGCGGCGGTCATTTGATCGTTACGCGCTCTTATTTTGGTTATAACTTTTAAGGGGTTTTGGTGATCTAGAACTTTCCAAAAATCAAATTTTTTCTTTCCAATTATTAAAAAAAAGAAATTCGATTTTTGGAAAATTCTAGACCACCAAAACCCCTTTAAAGTTATATCCAAAATAAAAGCGCGTAACGGTCAAATGACCGCTATTCATATACAGTAGAATCCGCTTAATGTGATCACTTCGGGCCAAGGTCATTTTAATAATTTTAACTGATAACTGATAACTAATAACAATTAGCGAAATTTAGGAAAAAGCGAATTTTACAAGACTTGGATTAGAACAAGATAGAAGAAAAAAGAAAGAAAAAGTGGCCGGTTTCCAAAAAAAATGATCACAATAACCGACTGATAACATTATCCGAGATCACATTAAGTGGATTCTACTGTATAAGAAAAACTCTTAAAAATTTATAGAAGCCAGGTTTCTGTGTAAAATTTGTAAAAATGAATCTGTTCGTAAGCACATTATAATTTTGCAGATACAAACAGTTTATAGTTAGGCAAGTTGATTATACATAATGTGTGTAAAGTTTTGCAATAACAAAAAACAAATTTCTAAAAAAATATTGATCCAAAATTTGTGCAAGTGTCGGGTCCGTCCGTTTCCGTCGCTAAATTCTCAAATTTTTGAAATTTTTTTTATTCCGAAAAGCAACCTTCAAATTTTTTCTTCAAAATTTCGTTTGGGTTTTACGGTTTTACGGATTTTGTGGACATCGACCGTGCCTATGCGATGCCGTTTAAAAATTTAAATTCGGTCCACTAAAAAGGTAGCTAGGGCGGAAATAAGAAAAATTCAAATTTTGACATTGTTACGCCGATTGCGCGTAAACCGTCGAAATTTTTGAAAATATTATCCGACCGTCAATTGCTCCTTGCGAATGGCTTGATTTTTGTTCCTCGCGAATTTTTTTAAAAACCGTTCCTTACAACTGCTAAATTAAGAAATGTCGAACGAAGAAAATTTTCGTTTCAAATCTTTGCTCATTTTACAGTAAACCAAAAAGGTCATTTTTAAGGGTGACTGGACGATTTTAACGAAAACCATCAAATTTACTTTCCGTTTTCTTTTTGCGATTACTATCGAGGTGAAAATTAAAAAAATTGAATTTGTCAAATTTAAGAAAAATCCTTCTCCAAAATCATACTCAAAAGCGGTCAGACGTTAATTTGCGTTTTTGCGAACGACTTTGCGTTAATTGCCAATGGTCGAGAAAGATGCGGGCAAATATCGTTAACAATTGTAACGTAAAATATTTTCCTTTTTCGCTCTTCGTCAGAAGTAAACGGGTAAAAAATGTAAAATTTTGGTATAATTTTGAAAAGTTGATTCTTTGTAGCGAATGTTTTCAGCAAAGACAAAATAAATTTATAAAAAAATTTCGATCCAAAATTCTTCGACGTGCCGGCCGGGCCAATACTTCTTCGGCGTGAAATTTGCAAATTTTCGAAAAAAAAAAAGGCTTACCCCCTTAAAAAAAAATTCTAAATTTGGTTTGGATTTTACGGCTCCACCGATCGAGATGGGAAAAAAATGAACATGATCGAATTTGTGGAGATCGACCGTACCTATTCTATGCCGTTTAGAAATTTAAATTTGGTCCACTAATAAGGTAGCTATGGGGTCAAAATAAGAAAAATTCAAATTTTGACTTTGTTACGCCCGTATCGCGTAAACCCTTGAAATTTTTGAAAATGTTTTGCCACTGTCGCTTGGTCCTTGCGGATGACTTTATTTTTGTTACTTACAACAACCAAACGACGAAAAGTTGAATTGCGAAAATTTTCGTTTCATATCCTCGCTCTTTTTCCAATAAACAAAAAGGGTGAGTTTTAACGGTAGAGGGACGATTATTTTGAAAAACTTCTAATTAACTTTTCGATTTCTTTTCCCGATTATTATCGACGTGAAAATTAAAAAATTTGAATTTATAAAATTTAAGAAACATTCTTCTCCAAAATCGGACTCCAATGGGGTCGGACGCCCCTATGACAAATAAACAAACTGCCGAATCGGATAGGAAAAATACTGACGTTTAGTTAGTCGGGCACACCTCCTCCCGGGTTTACTAAAATTCGTTACTCAACCGTGGTCGCCAATTTAATATTTCAACAAATTACGTTTAATGTGGAAATTATTTCATTATTTCCAATGACATGACTGTGTAAGTAATTAGAATAGTTTTCAAGGGTGTACGACCCTTGATGCACTCACGTTGTCGGCGCCCATGGCTCCAAGCGCATGAGCACAGCAAGTTATGATGACTAGTTTGACATTTCAGTTGAAACTAGAAAATTGTTTGTTGTTTTCAAAAGCTGCAGATCGACAAATTTGGAGTGTTAGTTCACGTAGGTGATTAATTACATTTCTATTAATAAATTGTCGTTTCAAGCCATGAGTTTTTTTTAGAAATTTTTGAAGATTTCAAGTTAAACCAAGGGCGCATTTTTCTAACCTCAAATGCCTACATAATGTTTATGGATTAATTATCATTTGATATAAAAGAATTGGTAATTATTTAATAATTTAATTGACATGGATTCGACCCGAATTATTATATAACTGCAAGTAGTATCAAAATGAACTCGGACGATGTGCATAAATTAAGATCAAGTTGGCGGTTTGGAAAATATCCCAAACTTATTGCAAATTGTGACAGTAAGTATTTTAGCCTTTGCATGAATTTAATGTTAGTTTCGTGTACATTTTTGCTAATTTTATTATTGTCATAATTGACTTAATTTTGATTGTAATTGAATTTTAATTTCGTAGGTTTATCATTTTGTGGTTGATGTAGCTGGAATTATAGCACGAGGAATACATGGACTGATTCAATGTATACTTAGAACCATCTCTTTGGGGGTGAGTTGCATGTACATTTTTACAGAATTTTAATGTGTTGGATCATATTTTTGTCAACATTTTATCCAAAGTAATTATTGTAAAATTGATATTTGCTGTTAGGGGTGAACCAGATACCTGTACAACTATTATTTGTTGATCAATCAAATAACATATTCATAATCATCATTATAACAATTACAGATTACAACAGTTATTATTAATAAAAAAAAGTTCAAATATTGCATTTTAGTGAATTTTTTAAGAAATTGGAAAACTTGGTAATAATTTTAAGTAATTTTTTTATAATCGTGATCAATCGTGATGTTATTCTAACCCCCTCCGTTCCTGTTAGAACCTCACGTGATTTTCGATTTGCCTCAACGACTCGTGCGCTTCACAAGTCATGTGCGATATGTCAAGTATCGCTTGTACATGATTGTTAATTGTTGGGTTTTATTAATGAATTATACTCAGTAATATCAAAGGTATATATTTAGTATAATATAAACTATAAGCTAAACATTACATTAAATTGACATAATGTATTTCGTAGTGAAGTTTTTAATTTTACTGTACGAGTGTTGAATCAGGACTATACATAAAATAATAATATATCCACTTATATGGTCTTACAAAAAAGTCATAAAATACTATTTTTAAACTATGCTACTCATATAAGCTTATAACCCAATTTTTAATAACTTGCTTTTTTAAAAACATTTTTATTCTTTTATTTAGTTTCTTAATACCCCCTTTTAAATGAAAGATTCTTACATTTAATTAATAAACAAAAAAACATCATAATTTTAATTTTTAAATCTAACAATTATTAATTATACTATTCTAACATGAATTTATCTCTAAATTTTACAAACTTTATACTTTCAAGTGGCTTTGTGAAAATATCTGCGATCTGCTCTGTAGTGTTACAATATTCAATTTTTACAATTCCACTTAAAAGTTTTTCATGTATAAAATGAAATCTTACATCTATGTATTTACTTCTTTTATTCGTAGTCCCGTTTTTCGCTAAATCTATCGCACTTTTATTATCAACTGCACTTATGCTTTTAGATTTTAACTCTTTGATTAAGTTTTTAAAATATATTAAGTCTTTACAACAATCCGCCGCAGCAATATATTCAGATTCACTGGTTGATAACGCCCCTATTGGCTGTTTTCGCGAACACCACGAAATTGGTCCACCGTTGTAAAATATAATATACCCGGTTGTGCTTTTTCTTGTTTTTAGGTCACCTGCGTAGTCTGCGTCACTATATGCTATTAGTTCATCAGTTTTATTGCTGTAAAATTTTATTCCAAAATTTTGACTTCCATTTAAATATTTCATTATGTGTTTAATGTTATTGACATCGCTTCTTATTGGCTGTTCCATAAAGCGACTTGCGTAATTAACAGCGAAACTCAAATCTGGTCGAGTTTTATTATTTAAGTATAATAAACTTCCTATAGCTTCTCGGTATGGAAATTTTTGATTTAGTTCAATAATGTCACTTCTTTTTAGGTCGCCACTGGTTAATGGAATTTTAGTTTTATTACTTTCTAGCATTTAAAACTTTGTTTAGTACTTGTATTGTCATTTCGGTTTGTTTTAAAATTATGCCCGTATTGTCACGTTTTATTGTTATTCCTAAATATGTCAAAGGATTTTTAATTATTTTTACTTTAAATTCGTCACGTAATTTTGTTAAGAAATCATTAATTTTAATTTGATCACTTCCTCATGAGTCCATCGTCTACATAAATAGCAATAATCATTGTTCCATCGGCATTTTTAAATACGCATTTTTCAGATTTTATGGGCAGTAAACCGGAATTTTTTAAGAAATCTGTAAATCTATTGTGCCAATTTAAAGGCGATGTTTTAAGACCGTAGAGCCCTTTAATTAGTTTACACACTTTATTTTTAATGTTATAACCTTGTGGTATTTCCATGTAAACTTCATCGTTTAATGGTCGTTTAAGTATTGCACTACTGCTTATCACTGGACTAAAAGTATCTTCATAATCAATTCCGAATTTTTGTTCATATCCGCGAACTACTAGTCTTGCTTTGTAAGTTCCGTCATCTTTTATTTTAAATACCCATCTATTGCTTAATATCTTTTTACTATTAATGAATTATACTCAGTAATATCAAAGGTATATATTTAATATAATATAAACTTTATAGTTTATAGCTTATGTTAGCTTATGCTAAACATTACATTAAATTGACATAATGTATTTCGTAGTGAAGTTTTTAATTTTACTGTACGAGAGTTATTATTTCTTATTTTATATTAAAACTTTTTAGTTATTTAAACTTATTTATTTATTATTAATGATAAACTTAACATAAAACTTAATTCTTAAGTAAGAACTTAACGCCTTAGGTTAGGTTAGGTTAGGTTAGGTTAGGTCAAACCCTTAGTTTGACCAATGCATCTAGTGATTGACATTTATGGACTAACACTAATTAATACTATGTAAAGTTATTTGTGAGAATATAACTCCTCCGCTGTAAGTTAGAAAATTTGGGACATATGGCTTCAAATTTTCTATTATAAAGATTCCGAAATCTAATTTTTACATCATTGTCTACATTTTTATTAACTCTCAGGTTTTTCTAAATTTTTATAATTTTAACTAATTTAAAAGTAATTACTAAATTAATAAACAAGTAAAATAGTCTAAGAACTTATTTTATGAAATTGTACTGTTAGGTCTTTATTATTCACTATTCATTAGTTGCACTTTATTTATTATTATTATTTTTTTTGTTTTACACTAAATTCACTTTGTACCCGTTTAGTTTCACATTCAAGTTCGATTTGTTTCGGTTTATAATTATTAGCACTAACTTCTTTGGTGACTGCAAAAATGTTGACTTCGAAGATGGAGATGGATTTCAAGATCTTTTTGGTGTTTCGATGACCATTTAATTTGATGTTTTTTCATTTTGAATTCGTAATTGTGGGATATTTTCGGTTCCTTCGTCGCATTTTGTTTGAGTTGAATGGTTTTCATTGAAATTTTCAATAATAGTGCTCGTAAAGAATCATGAATTTGGAATTTAGGAAGGATTACTTTATAATGGCATTTGGAGAAAATTGGTATAGGATAAGATTGGACATAGTTATATGCCCCTTTTTATTAGTGTAGTATAAATTAAAAATATGACTAAATTAAACTTTCTATAACTTTTAATTTCTAAATATTTTAAAAAATAAAATATCGTAAAACAATGTCATAATTATAGTAGGCACTAGTTTTTGTAAAGCTGATCGCAATTTCTAAGTTATAATAAAAAAAGAAATATTTATTAATTTATTAAAATTACTATATAATACATATTTTATGTATTATTAAAAATCGATTAAAAATGGTTATAACTTAAAACTTGAATTTTGGTTTCATTAATCGCTTCTTCAATTGGTTTTTCATTTAAAATTATTTGGTTTTGTGCAAGAGTAGTTGATGTTTTATTGAAATTAGTGATCGTATTTTGCATTATAATGTTATTTACATAGTTATCGATCGTTGTTTTAATTGCGTTTGGTTATGATTTAGATTATCGATTTCTTGATCTATAATCTGATTATTTAGGTTTCCGGTTAAAAATTTGATTAAATATCTGAATCTGTCAATGAGTCTGCGGTTGTTTTTTTTGTCTTTTTATGTTAGTCATAACATAAGGTTAATTAGTCTGATTAATCTAAGAAATTTCTTTGCTGTGGTGAGCCAGAAGAATTTGAAATTAAATGAGGTTTTTTTAATTCTTTCAAATGTATAATTTCACTTTTTTGATTTTTATTGTTAATTATTTCTGCTTTGTTATTGGGAAGTAAAAGTGTGATTGTATATGGGCCGATAAATTTATTTTCTTTTTTATTTCGCGATCTACTATTAATTTTAAATACTGCTTGTCCTATTTTGAATACTTCTTGTTCGTTACCTTGTAAATTAATTTTGTCTATGGTTTTAATTTTAGTTTGTTGTAGTTTGTTTTCTAAATTGTCATATATAACGGCAATTTTTTCTTTGTGGTCATTTACATATTTTTGATAAAAATCTTTCTGTAAGAATTATTCAACATTATCTCTTAGACTTGAATGGCCAAAAGTTAGTTCGAATGGTGTAAATCCGGTTACACTGTGGATTGTATTGTTGTATCCTAAAATCGCATATTGCATGAGATTATCATCGTTTGGATATTGCACTTGAAGAATTCTTAAATGTTCGATTAGTGTCGAATGTAATCGCTCGATTACTCCGTTGGAATCGTGATGAGCTGGGGTAGTAAAATGAATTTCTATTTTATGTAATTTTAAAATTTCTTGTAATACTTCGTGTTTAAATTCCCCCCCATTATCGCATACAATTTTTTCGGGTGGTCCGTAAAAGTTAAAATACTGAATTAGATGTTTACTGATTTCTGTCGCATTTCTACTAATTGTTTTGAGGGCTTGTGCCAATTTTGTGAAAGAATCTATTATAGTTAAGTACTTAGTTTTGTTATAAGTGAATATGTCCATATGCAATATTTGGAATGTTCTAATGTGGTTTTTCTTAATAATTCTAAAACATTTTCATCTACATCTCCGGGATTGTTGACGATAGATTCGTTTTCAAAAGTTTCTAGAGTGTTTAATTTTATCTTAGAAAGTGCATCTGCATTCGAGTTCAATACACCTTTTTTGTACACAACATTGTAGTCGTATTCTTTTGGTTGAAAATTTATTGGAATTTCTGTTTGTGGAGTTTTTAATATGTTATTTTCTAAATTGATTGTAGCTCTGAATTTATTCATTAAATCAATACCAATGAGACCGTCAAATTTTGATGAAAATTCAAAAATGTAAAATTTATGTTTTATATTACTCTGAAAAATGTCTGGTAGATATATATTAATGATTTTATTGTGTTGTGACAATCCGTGTGCAGTTTCAATTTGAAACGTTTCTGTTGTTAAGAAATCCTTAAAATAAGTATTTGCTAATTTCGGATTTATTAGACTTCTGGTGCTACCTGTATCTAATAAAAATTTGGCGTTAAGTTCTGCAATGAAAATGTATGGAAGATTTGTTATTTGGATGTTGTTTAATTTTATTGTTATTTCAGGTGATTCTGATCGTTTTCCAACTGAAAATTTTGAGTTGTTTCTTGATCATCAAAATCTTCAGTCGAATAATTTGTAAAATCGTTATTTTGTGTCGTCGGTTGAAAATTTCCAATTGAATCGGTCATTTTTAAAGTTTGATATAATTGATCTTCGTATTGTTGATCGAAGTTCCCGAAAGTTTGTTCAAAATTTGGTTGGAAATTTTCAACGGTTTGTTCGTATCAGGAGATTCATTCTTAAAATTCATATAAAAATTAGTTTTTGATGATTTATTAAAATTTGTCCTATTACTGTCAACTTCCATTGGTGTGGGTTTCATGTTCGACCTTATGGAATTTCCTCTAATTGGGAATGTCGGATTGAACCTTTGAAAATTTTGTCTTGGTTGAAAACTAGAATTTGAATTATTTTGAAAATTTTGTCTAAACTGAGAATTGTGATTTTGATTTTGAAGATGTGGGTTATTATATTGAAAGTTTGAGTTGTAATTTTGAAAAGGTGGTCTAGGTTGAAAAGTTGTATTGGAAATATTTTTATTTAATTTGTAGTTTTGGGAAATTGTTCCAAATTGAGGATTTGGGCGATAGTTCTGTGAGTTTGTTTTAAATTGTGAATTATAATTCGTATGCTGAAAATTTGATTTTGTGGGTTTAAAATTTTGTACTGAAGTGTTGGGGTTTTTAACTAGTAAGGTGTTATTTTGTTGACTATAATATAGAAAATTTTCTTCTTCAATGACAAGAGTCATTGCCTTTTCGATGGAGTCTGGGTTTCTAAGTCGTACATTATTTTGAATTTGGCCTGATAAACCTCTAATAAATGTTTTAAGAGCTAAATTGTCATAATTCTTAGTCTGTAGCTGTTTTTCTGCGTCATTTGAATCACTGCAATTAATTTTTGTTAATATTAAGTTGCGGGCGTCTTGGCACCTAGTGCCAAAGTCATGCGGGCTTTCGTTTCTGTTTGGCCCTAACAAAATCAGATCTTGGATCGAGCAATCGATGTCGCGTTGATCACTAAAATTTAATCTTAATGCGGTTTTTAAACTGTCCCAAGTATTAATTTCTGACCTATTTGCAATTAACATTAATGCTCGACCTGTCAATTTGCCTAATATTGCACGCAACAAAAATAAATTTAATGAATTGTCTTGAACTGCTTCTTAAAAAAAAGTAGTCAAGAAATTTTCGCAAGATTGTATAAAAATATTTAGAGTATAAGGGTTGCCATCAAATGGAGTTATTGTGTCTAGATATAATTTTATAAATTGGTAATTTATTTGTGGTGATGCCATTGTAGCAAAAACAAATTTTTTTCTTTATTGATCGTTGGATTTATAATAATTTAATTTATTTTATGAAAAGTAAAATTGTTTATGAATTTTAATATTTTAAATAAAATTTATAATTATTTATAGTTTAATAAAAATTTATGATTGATAAAAATAATAATTAAATTTAAATTATTTATCTAATTTTTGAATTAAAATTTTCAAGTTTTTATTTCTAATATCACGTTTGTTTACAATTAAAATTTAAAATTATTATTAGTTTAAATTTATTTTTTTTAAAGGTAATATAACTATTCTTTAGGATTTTTGGGAAAAAATATGATAGGATTAAATTTCTAGCACTTACGTAAAAAAATTATAATTTTCGTTATTCTTCTTAAAATTAAGTTGATGGATTGTACTTCGAAAGTAGCGTTGTTAATCTGCTCACGTTGTAGTTATCTTGATACGTTTGTTTTTGTCGACTTTTTGAAATTTAAATAAACGCGGAATGCCCTTATAGATGACGATAGCTCAGCGGAACTCAGGGCGTGTATCTTTATTAAATAAACCGCAAAGTCTCTATGAGAGCCGAAACGAGGGCGTCCTCCAGCAATCCTCACACACCAAACCCACTTACAGAGTTTTCTTACAACTGAAAATAAGATGGTTATACAAAACAAAGACATAAATAATAACCGGTATTTAATTTATAATGAAAGGTGTACACTAAAACGTTGTACCTAAACACATTACAATGTTGTCGGCAAAAAGATAAATTCAGAGAAATCACGGGTCGACCACGGATCAAGAATAATATGCTAAAACTATTTGGACTAAGCGATAAAATAAGTATTATAAGTAATACAACAAACAATCCTCGTACATAAGTTTTAGACAAAATGTACCGGCCTTCGTACTGGCACAGTATCAATGGTATTCGTAACGAAATTGGCGAAACGTCTTTATCAATTTTTAATTCGAAGCACTTCACAAAATTATTTAAGTTAGTACTCACATTTGTTGTTATCGGATGGTGAACTTCGGTGGGTGAAGATGTCTGGAGTGACGGTATCTCTCGGTATACGTGAACGTCGATGCGCTCCGGGGAACTGCTTTCCGATGTCACGGTTGGTGTGGGTGAAGCCAGAGTCGAACTAACTCGAATGACCCGAACGGTATATCTGAACGGTAGCCAGCGGTAATAATCAACAAAGCAACAAATGGCCCGTAACGGCAACGCTTGAGCGTAGCAAGCGGTAGTAAAACTCAGCAAGATAAGTTCCGATGCTGACCCAAACATGGACCAAAATTAACAAAGTGCACTACAGAAGTTACAGTCCGCAAAAACGGAAAACACAATCCAAAATCTTAACGATAACTACCAGCACATAAACATACGGCCTATGCCCTGAACTCTCACGGATCTATATAAAAGGCGTCTTATTGCCGCGATAGTTCGCAATAGAATGCCATGGTTCGAGCGCTCCCTTCCACTCAACCATCGCGTTCAGGGGGTCTTGCCTGTTCAAACCTGCAGGAAAGGGTACGCTGTCTTGCAGCTGGCCGCCATAAATAAAACTTTCAGACCCACAAAAAATTGGCTATCTCGCCACATTGCACTAAACGTAACAACTCCCCTCTTTGCTCTTAAAAAACAAAAAAAAAGGTCGAGAAGTTGGATTGAAACAAAGAGAAAGAAAAAACTAAATACCGGGGGACACTTAGATACTGAAACTTATACTAAACTACTCTAAGGGGACTACAGCAAAACTAAAATAAGGTACTAAAAATAACTCTAAAGACAAACAAAAGGGGGCTTCTACCCAAAAACTCTAACAATAAGTCGGTCAGTAACTTTCCACTCTAGGGGCCTTCCTCTGGGGGTTCCCATGGGCTACCCTGAACTGACTCCGATCTTATTGGCCTCAACTAAAATGACAGTATATACACAAGCAGAAGTTAACTAAATCCTAAAGGGCTAGCTCAAATAAGGGATAGATATACACCAAAAATTAACAAATGTCATCACTATTGACTGCGGGAGGGATGGGGTACGTGGGTTAACAAGGGACAAAAAAATGGGCGCCACTTGATTTGCAGGGGAGTTCCTACGTCCTAAATCAAGAAATGAAGGCAGGAAAAAGAACTATATATGTACACAAGGTCCTATCTCTAAACTAAAATTAATTAACCTAACCCAAACCTAACTAAATCTACTAATGACTAATCTTACCCAAAAAAAACAACTCAAGATACTGAGGGTCAAAAGAGAAAAAAACAATAGCTGATTGTCAAAAGGTTTAATGCACAATCATCAAAAAAAAATTTTAACAAAAAAAACTAAAAAACATTCCATTAACTAAAAACTAATTCATAAAAAACAAAAAACAAACAAAATCTCACGACATCATCGGGTGGACTTCCGTTGCGGGGGCACATACTTACCCCCGCAGCCTCTTCTGTCAAAACATCTGCGATGCCGGTACAACAGTACCGGCAACTCAGGGTCGGAATTTGGGGAAAGGCGGAAAGAAACGGCAGGCAGGACATCTTGATGGGCAGTCGAGAAGGGGACCAGCTCCTGCTCATCGTCGGAATCGACCCATAGCAAGCGAACGGAAGGGCGGTCAGTGGTCGTTGAATATTCGATACGCGGCACATGGACGGTAGGGGGCGGGATAGGGACCGGAATAAGTTCTGGTATGAGGGGACGGGGTGCTGGGACAACCAATTCCATTAAGGCCGGTAGTGGCTGCCGTTGCCCCGGCTCCAAAATCGGCAGGTCCATCAGGGATGGGAGTGGTCCGTTAGGGTTTCTTTGTCGGGGGCTGCATTCAGGACAAAGTCCTTTGGTAAGGTACCTGGTGCCGCACCCATAACAAAAACGCCCACGCTGGCGAGTGCACGAACTGTAGTTGTGGCCTTCATTGCCACAGTTCCAACATCCACGTGGCATGCTGCAAGGGAAACAAAAACAACGATAAAAGGCAGAAGAACAAAAAAATTTCGGTATGCTAACAAAATTTAAGATTGGGGAGAAGACTTCAAGTCCTTAATATGCCAGCGGCCCACATTTTTCCCATCCATATCGGTGAGCTCGCAAGTCAGATCGCCATGCTTCCGCACCACCTGGCATTTAATGAACTTGGGCGCTAACTTGGCAGAAAATTTTTTAGCAGCATCAGATAAAACAAAATTCCGTTTCCAAACGGTATCTCCCACTTGGAAGGACAGAGGGCGCTTCCGTAAATCATAGTGATTTTTGCTAGTGAGGTAGGACTTCTGCAAGTGCTCGCGCACTTCGGCATAAAGGGCTGGTAGTTGTTGCTGAGTCTCATCCCAGCGAATTCTGTCATCAAAGTGTATCACAGATAAGGGGTCGGGAACAGGACCATAATAAGACCCATCGGTCGGGAGGTATCGTCCAAAAACGAGAAAGGAAGGGGAAAAATTGGTGACCTCATGTTTTGCGGTATTGATGGCCAGAGCAATCTTGAAAATATTTTCATCCCATCTAGTATGATCTGTCTTAATGTAGGACGAAATGGCTGTGACTAAGACGCGATTTACCCTCTCTGTTGGGTTGAACTGGGGGTGATAACGGGCGTTGAACCAAATCTTTTGGACATTGTATTGTTGGGTCAATTCCTTAAATAAATGTGAAGTGAATTGTACCCCATTATCGCACAAAATGATCTGAGGGATTCCATATACTAGGAACACTTGTTGTTCAACAAAACGCACAATTGACGCAGCGGTAGCTTTCGGTAGGGGCTTAACAATGACATATTTAGTGAACCAATCCGTAATGACTAGCAAATGTTGATTTCCCTTCTTAGAACGCGGCAAAGGGCCGAGCAGGTCCATCGAAATCAATTGAAAGGGGTAGGAAACTTGTTTGGGCTTTCCCATAAAACCAGGTCTAGCCTGCTGAGAACTCTTTTGAGAACAACAGATGTCGCAGTTGGACACATAATTCTTAACATCAAAGTTTAACTTGGGCCAATAATAAAGTTCCGTTATTCTAGCGATAGTTTTGGATATACCAAAATGTCCGGACGTGGCATCATCGTGGCATTGCTTCAAAATTTCTTTACGATTAGCAATAGGGACCACTAGTTTGAACTCGGGTAAATTTGAAACGGTAGGGTTGTTAGATGGGATATATTTATATATAGAGTCATTCTTGATCCTAAACTGAGGATACGCCTTGGGGTTTTCCGTTATTTTATTTTGCAAATCGATATACCAAGCATCTTTAATAATATCGGTAGTTTTTAACAAACATACATCGCGTGACAGCACATCAGGGACAATATTTAATTTTCCCGGGCGGTGGCGTACATCAAAGGAGTGTTGGGCCAATTTTAAAGACCAACGGGCTAATCGTCCTGACGATTCATTAAATCGGTTGAGCCATTGCAAAGCGGAACAATCGGTAATTACAACAAAATGGGTTCCCTCGATATACCCTCTGAATTTGTTAATGGCAAACAGAATGGCCAATAATTCGCGTTCAGTCGCATGATATTTTTGTTCAGCGGAAGTGAGAGCACGGCTCGCATATGCAATGGGATGTTCCAACCCATCTTTTTCTTGAAACAATACTACACCTAACCCTACAGCACTCGAATCAGTTTGCAAGAAAAATGGCTTGGTAAAATCTGGCGAAATTAATACAGGGGCAGTCGTAATTAAAATTTTAATTTTTTCAAACGCTTCTTCAGCTTCTGTAGTCCAAGAAATGGTTTGCCCTTTTTTCTTATTTTTTATCAGAGCCGTTATTGGAGAAGAGATAGTCGATAAATCCGGAAGGAAAATTCGATAATAGCTAACTAAACCTATAAGGCGTTTAACTTCGGTAGTGGTTTTTGGTGTCTTAAAGCGCTGTATACAATCTACTTTGGCTGGGTCGGTACTAATGCCTTCCTGATCTACTACAAACCCCAAAAAAAATTAACTTTTTCATACAAAAATGACATTTTTCGGAATTTACGCGGAAACCGGCCGCTTTTAAACGTTCATAGACTTCGGTAAGGGTAGCCATATGTTCTTCAAAAGTTGAGGAAATTATCATAATGTCATCCAAAAAAACAAAAACCTTGCCTGAATGAATAAGTGGACCCAGTATGGCCTCCATGACCCGTTGTAGCGTTTGGGGAGAGTTAGACAATCCGAACGGCATAACCAAAAATTCAAATAAACCGCGACCTGGGACGCAAAAAGCAGTCTTTTGTCTAGACCTTTTGCTTAAGGGAATTTGCCAAAATGCCTTGCGTAAATCTATAGATGAAAAGAATTTGGTATCCCGTAGGCGATTCAAAATGGCGTCAACTCTAGGTAACGGATAATTGTCAGCTACAGTGACCTTGTTAATCTCCCTGCCATCAAAGCACAATCTATACTCGCCGTTCTTCTTCTTAATCAACAAAATGGGACTTGAGTATGGTGAATGAGACGGTTGGATGACACCTTCTTTTAGCATGGAGTCTATTTCCTTATGCAGGTGCGCTTGCATCGCCGGGGATAGGGGGTATTGTCTTTTCTTAAAAGGGGGAGTCGTTCCCGTATCTATATCATGCGTAGCAACAGTTACGCAGCCTGACGCCGCAGTACTAAGTGATTCAAACTTGGCAATAACTTCCAAAAGCAATTTATGTTGTTCCGGCGTAAGCGGGACCCTATCCTCCAAACGGTTCTGAGGATGAACATTTGAAGTTTCTGGTTGCAGTGCTGAATCTGCCTTCTTGGGTGTACGTGGAGAAGCAATTTTGGGATGCGGTAATGGAACCTGATTTGGGTTAGGAATTTTAGGGGGGGTAGTAACATTTTCCCTCTCTGGCCTGAGCAAGGAATTAATCACGGGATGCGGCAATTTTGGGGTGGGTAATATAAGGGGGGACTTAACATTTTCCACATCCGGTGGAGGCATACTCCATTTTGCATTTTCATAATCTAATGTCAAATTAAAAGCATGCAAGAAATCGGCACCCATTAAAAACGCGTGGGGTACCGCAGGAACAATCAAAAAGGAGATAAGCTTGGTCACATTATTTAATCTAACTTGAATCGAAATTTGTCCTAAAACTTTCGAACATGCCCCGTTAGCGATATTGATTCCATAGGTAGATGAAACTTCATACTTCAACAAATTTTTTGACTTTAAAAAATTAATGCCCTTTTGGCCGATAAGGCTGTTGGTTGCCCCTGAATCCAACAAGGATAAAAAGGTTCGGTCACTGACCGATACTTCCAGAAAAGGTCGATTGTCCTGAGGCTGCATTAAAAATAAGTGATTCTCGTTACTCGCATCTGACGTCGAAAATTTTCCGAAAGTAATAGGGAGTCCAAACATATGACAAAAATCGGAACCTACAATAAATGACTCCTGCACGTCCGGTGCAATTAAAAAGGGGATGTCATTAGTTTTATTATTAAAAGTTATTCGAAAGACCGCTGTTCCGATAACAGGTGAATCTGATCCGTCAGCAATTTTTATTTGATGGACTCCGGCCATTATAATATGTTGGGCGCGTTGTGATTGTAAAAATTTTAGGCCATAAGCCCCAATGACTGAATTCGTGGCGCCGGTATCTAGGAGGGCGGACAAGTCCTGATTGAATAAATTCAATTTTACAAAGTATCTATTTTCCCGTAATTTAAGTGAAAACACAGGTTCCAACGCGGGACCGATATCATTAAAAAATTCCCGAATATGCGATAACCACATTGCCCAATTATTTTTATCGACTTCAGACTTAATCTGATAATTTTTATTGGTTTCCAAAGTAGGTACGGTAGATTTAAAAAAGTTCTTTATTGTTTTTAGCCACGTCCTCCACGTATTGCTGTTCACGGTAAATTTAGCTTTATTAATTTTTAAATTTTTTTGCTCGATATTTTTTAAAGTATCATTTAGTTCGCTTGAGGCGAGAAGGAGTTGGCGCTTGACCCCCCGCGACCTCTTCCACGAGTGGGTCGGGTAAATCTGCTTGTCTCCGGGGAGTGTGTCGATGGTGGGTTGCTCAAAAGAAAGTCTGCGGCTACGGGTGCAACTACTTCCAACGTGCCGCGGGTTCCGTTTCCCGAAGGCGTACATCGAGGGCATTTAGTTCTGTAAACATCGGGATACCCACAAGAGTAGCAAAAAATCTTACGCTTCAATGAGCAATCAGAATATCTATGATTACTTTGATTGCAGTTCCAACAGATCAAATTTGAATCGTTAGTGGCATTCAAACTAGATTTTACATTAGCAACATTTAAATTTGCGGTATTTATTTTGGCGGTAATCGGATTGGACATATTTACATTATCGGTATCTGAATTATGAACGTAATTTGGTGCAGATAAGGATTGATTTATTGCTGGCTCGAACTCGAGTTCGGCCATCTGTTCCGATAAGGCGTCAAGAGATTTCGTATGAGAGCGATAAGAGGAATTCCTAAGTTTTAATTCGTGAATACGTTTGCATTTACTTTTTAATTCTTCTAAAGAATTGTATTCGGACGCAATTAATATAGATGCAAAATAAGGATGTACTCCTCTCAAAATGACTTGAATTAATTCGGGTTCTAATACTTGACGATCTAATTTTTTTGAAAGGGATTCCACATTCGTAAGGTACGCGAAAATATTTTCACTACCCTGTATACTATTTTGAAATTGGCGTTCCAATTGAACTTGAAAATCTGACGGTAAATATTCCCTTTTTAATAATTTAACAAATTCATCCCAATTATTAGCTTTAGTTTTTGCATTCCGGCAGAAATCAAGGGCCTGTTTACTGAAAAGATCATAATATGCGTCATAAAGATTAGTTTTTGTGGCTGACCGTGCGAGACGCAAATCTTCTATTTCCTCCAAAAAACTAACAATATCTCTTGGATCGTTGTGCCCTTGGAAACGAGTGAAGTTCCATTTGTATACCGGCACAAATTTATTATTGGAGGGAGGGAATATAGGGTCCAATGGTACACTAGCTGCTGCTAAATTTAATCTTTCATTTTCCAACAAAGTATTTTCAAAAATTACTAATTGAGCGGTCAGGGATTGTAAAAGCGCATGTCGATCCGCCTTAGCTTTTACATCGATAATTTCGATACGTTTTCTTACATGCATGATTTGATTTTCCACGGTATTTATTAACTCCTCATCTAAAGTTTTTCTAAGATTAATATTAATTGAGTCTATTGACTCTTTTAATTGTTGGTAATTTGTTTCCCAATCGAAAGGGTTTAATTTTTGGGGTTTCTTTTCCTTAATGGCAATTTCTAATTGAATCCTACGTGACGTTAAGGTTACCTTGGGTGCAATATTTCTACTTAATAATTCGAAATTAAGTTCGTTACTCGATAAGCAATTAAAATCCATGATGAATGGAGACTGTTGTTATTGTGCTATAAGTTATATTGACACCTGCAGCTGTTGCAGATAACTCGGAATTTATTATTGTTATCGCGACGACTTCCGGTGCACGTGTATAAATTTGTCCAATATTCTTACCCACATGTAAGATTATTTTAAATAAGATTTTAACCCCGGTCGTTATTGAAGTTAATGATTGAATTTCGAAACGTTACTTTTGATATTCAAAATTTGGTTTTCGCCCCCACGTTTTTGGGCGCCAGTTGATACGTTTGTTTTTGTCGACTTTTTGAAATTTAAATAAACGCGGAATGCCCTTATAGATGACGATAGCTCAGCGGAACTCAGGGCGTGTATCTTTATTAAATAAACCGCAAAGTCTCTATGAGAGCCGAAACGAGGGCGTCCTCCAGCAATCCTCACACACCAAACCCACTTACAGAGTTTTCTTACAACTGAAAATAAGATGGTTATACAAAACAAAGACATAAATAATAACCGGTATTTAATTTATAATGAAAGGTGTACACTAAAACGTTGTACCTAAACACATTACAATGTTGTCGGCAAAAAGATAAATTCAGAGAAATCACGGGTCGACCACGGATCAAGAATAATATGCTAAAACTATTTGGACTAAGCGATAAAATAAGTATTATAAGTAATACAACAAACAATCCTCGTACATAAGTTTTAGACAAAATGTACCGGCCTTCGTACTGGCACAGTATCAATGGTATTCGTAACGAAATTGGCGAAACGTCTTTATCAATTTTTAATTCGAAGCACTTCACAAAATTATTTAAGTTAGTACTCACATTTGTTGTTATCGGATGGTGAACTTCGGTGGGTGAAGATGTCTGGAGTGACGGTATCTCTCGGTATACGTGAACGTCGATGCGCTCCGGGGAACTGCTTTCCGATGTCACGGTTGGTGTGGGTGAAGCCAGAGTCGAACTAACTCGAATGACCCGAACGGTATATCTGAACGGTAGCCAGCGGTAATAATCAACAAAGCAACAAATGGCCCGTAACGGCAACGCTTGAGCGTAGCAAGCGGTAGTAAAACTCAGCAAGATAAGTTCCGATGCTGACCCAAACATGGACCAAAATTAACAAAGTGCACTACAGAAGTTACAGTCCGCAAAAACGGAAAACACAATCCAAAATCTTAACGATAACTACCAGCACATAAACATACGGCCTATGCCCTGAACTCTCACGGATCTATATAAAAGGCGTCTTATTGCCGCGATAGTTCGCAATAGAATGCCATGGTTCGAGCGCTCCCTTCCACTCAACCATCGCGTTCAGGGGGTCTTGCCTGTTCAAACCTGCAGGAAAGGGTACGCTGTCTTGCAGCTGGCCGCCATAAATAAAACTTTCAGACCCACAAAAAATTGGCTATCTCGCCACATTGCACTAAACGTAACAATCTATCGGTCGGTTCGTAGCGTTTTTAATCACTTGCCGAATTTTTCTTAAAATTATAGTTCCTCGCGTTTTAATATCGTGACGTTTTGAATTCACTTTAAACACTTCGCGATGATTATTTTGTATAGATTTTGATTTATTTTGCAGTTGGTGACTTTCAAAAAAATAGACGTTTTTAATTCTAATTTTAATGAAAATTCGATCCGTTTCGACTGCGCCAGTTATTAGTTCTTATTTTATATTAAAACTTTTTAGTTATTTAAACTTATTTATTTATTATTAATGATAAACTTAACATAAAACTTAATTCTAAAGTAAGAACTTAACACTATGACTAAAATATTAAGACTAAAAGAAATTGCATAATGGTCCACATGTGTTCAACCGTCGGACCCTTAGTTTGACCAATGCATCCAGTGGTTGACATTTATGGACCAACACTAATTAATACTATGTAAAGTTATATGTGAGAATATAACTGCCACTGGTTAATGGAATTTTAGTTTTATTACTTTCTAGCATTTAAAACTTTGTTTAGTACTTGTATTGTCATTTCGGTTTGTTTTAAAATTATGCCCGTATTGTCACGTTTTATTGTTATTCCTAAATATGTCAAAGGATTTTTAATTATTTTTACTTTAAATTCGTCACGTAATTTTGTTAAGAAATCATTAATTTTAATTTGATCACTTCCTCATGAGTCCATCGTCTACATAAATAGCAATAATCATTGTTCCATCGGCATTTTTAAATACGCATTTTTCAGATTTTATGGGCAGTAAACCGGAATTTTTTAAGAAATCTGTAAATCTATTGTGCCAATTTAAAGGCGATGTTTTAAGACCGTAGAGCCGTTTAATTAGTTTACACACTTTATTTTTAATGTTATAACCTTGTGGTATTTCCATGTAAACGTCATCGTTTAATGGTCCATATCGTCGCCCTAAGATGCTAATTGCTTAACTCACAAAATTAAAATTTTACAGGAGAGCCAAAAAACGTTTCAGCTTTAAAATAAATCAAAATCAAAATTTTTTTCGTAATGGTCACTATCTAATAATATTTTTGTGTATTACTTTTTCAGTTTAAACATGAAATTAATGTATTTTAACAAATATAATGGACTTTGGCAATTTGCTTATGTTTATTCATCATTTTTTAGGACTTAGGCAATATTTTTAATGAGAGTATCGAAAAACATATTTTAATAATATAATTTTAAAAAACTAAAAATATATTGTATTGAATTTAATAGAACAAAAATTTTAAGTAATCGAGTAATATAACAAATAATACAATTTTAAGAAATGGTATAGCAATAGAAAAATAATATAAAAGAAAATTATTTTATGAATGGTCCAAGTTGTCATAAAAACCATGATAGTCCTTCTTTAAAGACATTTTCAGCTCCATTAAATGCTGATATTTCTCACGTTTAATAGGTAGAGGATTATTATACATTTGAGGCAGTTTATCGTATGTAACAACGTTTTTCTTTTTGAAACGACAGGGCAGTGGCTTCCACTCATCTGAATGACGAATCTTGAACATTATGGAACCATCTTCGTTGTACCTAAGGCCCCTAATGTCAGTGACGGTTGGGTCGCCTGTGCTTCTTCCAGGTCTTATGGAATTAAAAACCTGCATTGATTGAAAATTTTTAAAAAATGTATAATCCAAATATTCTACAATGTATGGCTTAGGTCTTAAACGTGCTGTTTGACAGACCTCAACGTAGTCAGCTGGAACATTGATAATTTTCTTTCGCAGTTTTCTTTCAATAGTTGAATGCATGGAATCACATTCCATCTGCGTGTGTCCTTTTTCTAGATATTTTTGTTCTATTGTGATTTGCAGCTCTTGAGATAAGTTTAGAAGGGCACTAGAAAGCAGTGCATTTCTGTTTTGTGCGGTGCATCCATCACTATACAGAATTACTTTATTAAAATTTTCTTTTTCTTGAATTACATGATTTCGAAAAAAACTATGCAATATTGAGGCAAAGGTGTTGGCTGAAAGTCCTGCATGTCCCTCGTGCCATAAATAACAAAACCCATCTTTTGTCTTAATATTATATAGTGTAAAGTTGTGTACTACTAGTTTTGTTTTATAATATAACGAAGAAACGTTAGACTTAGGACACAACAGTACAGACTGTAAATCCATTGTAAATACGAAACAATTTTCTGCAACTTTGTCCGCTTCTTTTTCTTTGCGAGCCTCTTCTTTTTTTGACTGGTGTTCTTCATATTTCTCTTCGCTGAGATTTCCAGTTTTGTGGGCTACGCATTTGTCGCATTCGTCTTTTTTGGGAGAAAATAATGCTAGATTCAAATCGTCAATCATATTTGAGAACGAAGCATTAGATAGTGGTAATGAATTACTTTTGGAACACCAGTTACTTTTGTAAAACCTGTATAATTCTGATTTTGAGGTCCACATTGGCTCAAGATAGTATTTACTAGTCGACTTTCTGCAGTAATGCGACTCAAGTTTTGGCAAGCTATTAAAAAATTCTTTTAATTTCTCTTTCTGTTCATTTATCTTGGTATTTCTGGGGTTGACATTTCTTTCTTTATCAGCTTCTTCTATTCCCTGTGAATTATTTTTATTTTTCTCATGAAGCCAGCTACCAACTGTTCTTTCTGGAATGCTAAAAGTATTGCAAAACATCTTTTTACAAACTTTAACCTTTTGTTTTGTTTGTATGTCCAAATAGTACGAGTATGAAAATTCTCTTCTCGACTGGTTCTCAATTTTTCTGTTTCTAGCTCTTTTAATTTGCCTCTTTTGAACCAAGGTGGTGAGGTAAACTTGCTTTTCACTCCACGACAATTGCCAAAATTGTTCAAATAGTTTGGTTCTTTCATCGTTTGAAACTTCGAGACATTTCATAACAGTTTTTCCATCACATTTGCATCTATCTTTCATATTTTTAGATTTTTTTGTTACCATGTAATCCCATTTTTCTTCTACTTTCCGTTTCCCATAGTACTTTTGCCCTAATTGCCTCTTCATTTTCTTAGAATTTTTTTCCCATTGTGCCTGATTAACATGACGTCTTTTCTTTCGGGTTCTACCGTTGGGTGTTTCATTACTGCATTGCATTTGGTTTTTACCACCATTAGAGGCAGTAACTGCAACTGTACAATCTTGGGTTTCGTTTTCTTCAGAGTCGGAATTTAATTCGAATTGATCTGGAATGTAAGTATGGTCATCAGGATTGTCACTTTGTTCTTCACAATTTGATTGCATCTGATTAATATTTTCCAAATTTAAAATTTCTTGTGAACTGGTTGAAATAATATCTGTACTGCAAGTCGGTTCTTGGACATTTAACAAATTTGGAAATTCATTAGGTTCGTTGGCTGACAAAATAGATGGATCATTACAAATTGTCATCAGTTCATTAATTTTCTCGTCGGCAATTTGAAGCAATAAATCATCATTTGGTAAATTTTCATAATTTAAATCAGGAAGCTGGAACTCGTGGCCAGGATTGCTGGATACGACTGTAATTTCGTTTACTACTTGCTCTGGATGTTCTGGAAATATTACGTTTTCAAGGTTTCCAGTAACCAAAGATAGTATTTTCATTCCTCTGGAACGTTGATTCATCCTTAAAATAAAGAAAAAATATTGCAGAAGCTGTCCTATTCCCCCAAGTTGCCTAAGTCCTTGTACTTCTAACAATAATGTTATTGAATATATTTGCCTAACTCCATACCCTCAATAAATTAACAATAATTATTCAAGAAATTATTAAATTAACAAGAATTACTTATTACAATCTTCACAACTTATATAATGTTCCATTTTATATGTAATTAAGAAAAAATACTTACTTTTATTTATAAAGCCACTACTAAACATCACAGAACCACGATTTTTAATACAAACCTGCTTTACTAACAATAAGACTGGGGACTTCAGCAAAATTCCTACATTATTTTACATACTGCGGACTTCAGCAAATTTCTAATAATAGATTTCTGGTGTGGGTGTATAAGTTATGGACTTGAGCTGATAATATTAGTTGCGTTTCAATTTTTATGACCAAATGGCATCAAAATGTCATTTTCAGCCAAAAGTGGACTTAGGCAATTAGCATCTTAGGGCGACGATATAAGAAAGCTGTTTTTACATTGAATTTTACTATTTCATAATTATTTTCAGCCGCAATTGTAAATATTAATCGTATTGCACTACTGCTTATCACTGGACTAAAAGTATCTTCGTAATTAATTCCGAATTTTTGTTCATATCCGCGAACTACTAGTCTTGCTTTGTGAGTTCCGTCATCTTTTATTTTAAATACCCATCTATTGCTTAATATCTTTTTACTGTCAGTTTCACTTTTATTTATTAATTCCCACGTATTATTTTCTTCGAGAGAGCTTTTCTCTTCTTCGATTGCTTTAAACCATTCTTTTTTATCTTGTCCTTCTGTCGCTTCTTCATATGTTAACATTGCAAAATCATCATATTTTGCAGGTACTTTTTTTAATTCGTTTACCTTTTCCAAGTTCTTCGATTTCACTAGGTAATTCATTTTCACTTGTAATTTCTTCTTCATTACCTTTTGGTTCTTCCTCATTTTCCGATTCAATTTTTACTTGGCTTGTTAATTTTAATTTTACTTCTAGCATTTTATTTTTATTTTTAAACACTTGAACCGTTTCGTTTTTAAATATTACTTCCGCACCACTTTTTGTTATTTTACTTACAGATAACAAATTTTTACTTAATTCGGGCACTAAATCCACTTCTTTTAATATGCACTCTGCTGTTTCAATATTTCCGGTTCCCAATGCTTGCATTTTTTCTCCTTCAGTAACATTTTCAGTAACATTTAATTTTAAATTTTTAATTAATTGTTTTTCATTTGTCATATGCGATGTTGCACCAGAATCCATAAACCATTCAATGTTGTTATTTTCTGAATTTTCAGTGCATTCATGGCTTGTTAAAAATGACATCTTGTTATCTTGTTGATTAGATCCGCTTGCATTTAGTTTACTTTTTCTAAAAAAACAATCAGACTGAAGATAGTTATTCTTTTTGCATATATTACACCGCAATTCCACTTTTCTGCAATCTCGAGCAAAATGTCCCGGTTTTTCACATTTGAAACAGTTTTTATTATTACTTTTAAAATTTCCGCGGTTAAACTTATTTTTATTATAAAATCTCCCGTTTATTGTAGAATGAAACGCTACTTGTTCACTTGAGTTTTCCGACGTTTGGTGTCTTTTTTCTTCTGCTAATAATTTAGATGTTAAATCTGTTAATGTTTGTTTTTCCTGTGGTGTTGATTCCCATGCGCTAATATAATATTTATAGGTGTCCGGAAGTGAAGATAAAATTTTTGTTATTAGCATCATACACGGATTTATGAAAATAAACTGGATAGCTAATGTTGATCCCCACTTTTGTCTCGATACCGATCGCCGCCATACTGTGCTAAAATGCTATTGGCTGACCAACCACAAATGAAATGAGCTCTTATTACCGCGAAATTCAAATTACAAAATAGCCATTTTTTGTGCATTGGCTTTTTTACCCTCAACAATCATGATTTTGGTGATTTTATAGTGAATAATGATTATTTGAAGAGGTCTGCCGGACCCCAGCGAACACGATTTAATTCTTAAAATTTAAATAAAAAAACAATTTAATTTCAAATAATGTATTTATTGATGTTTAAACAATATAAGTTTGTTTAAAGTTTTTCGAACTTTTGCGCCGGAAATCGTCTCATTAACATTTCTAGCCAAACTGTTTATTCTTATTCCAGAATAGCATTTAATAATTTCATTTATCAAAATTTTCTTATGAGAAGTTTCCAACACGTCTAAATCAAAGCAGTGATCGGTTAAAATTGGGAACAAGTTGTCATTGCACAATAATTTCGAACTTTCTCTTAGGAGAGTGACAATTAGGGTAGTTTTTGCTGGTATTGCCCCTTCAACTTTCATAACAATTTGAAGTTTTCGTTCCACCACTTTGCAAACTTCTCTTAAACTAATTGATGGCAATAATAATCCACCACGAGATTTTCTGACGATCAGCTTTAATGTATTATCACACTCATCTGCATCAGAAAATCTCAAGGCTTCACGGCATAACGGACATTTAACTTTCCTTTCAACCATTCTAATTACAAACCCAGCGATGTATGCTATTACATTTTCCGTGAATTCATTTAAATGAATAGGTAGAAATAATTTTATTTTTTCTTCCGAGATTTTCTACTTCCCGATTTTCGACTATTCGGTCTAAATTTATATCGGTCATTTCTAGTATTTTTTTGGTACTAGAGACCGTCAAAATGTGGGTTTGGTCCTGAGCAATGCAATTCCCAGTGTCCTTTTTAATTGCTTGATGCAATAATAATCTTTTGTAAGTCCTCATGAACTGCAAACAGTTGGGATTATTGTTCCAGCCATTTCTTGACCTACAACAAACAATTAATTTAGAAATATGTCATTGCAAAAACAAAATACAAACCTACCTTACACTACAAAAGAATAGTTCCAGATGATCCTGGCTGAATTTATATGTTAGGAGATACTTCAGATTTTGATCATCCAGTACTTGCTCTTTATAAATTTGCAAAAGGGATATACTGGATATTGCAAAACCAAGATATGGGACCTTCCTAGTTGTTTTATATAAAGGAGTCACTGAAGTGTTAGTTAGGTGTAAAATGTATTGGATAGTCTCCTCCAGAAACGGTTTCCAATAATTTTCATTTGCTTGTTTCATTGGAGTCTTCATTCCTCGGCCATGCGGGTTTCGGGAATTTAACAAGTCAAACAATTTATCAAATGTTCGAATAAACTTGATTGTTGCCTCTGCACCTTTAAATTCGTCTAACATAAGGTCTTTCGACAAAAATTCTAGTGCATCAGCTACACTCGCACTGAGGGTTTGTGCAGCCAAATTAACCTAAAACATAAAGTTGATGAACATAATTTTAAAATTTTTTTAAAATTATTGTTGTTTTACCTTCATAATTGCCTTTTTCCATTGCATGTGCCTTTTGCGAATCTTATTACTCAGGTACAGACCCTCGTTCTCTTGCAGTGTATGTAATTGAGACACATAGTTCCATTTGATTGAATTAGTAATGGAAACAGGATGTTTTGGATATTTTAGTAGGTATAATTGAAACATTTTTGTTATCGAAAGATTAGACATTAAGTATTTTTTACTTGAATGCCTTCTGGAATAGTGACTTTTGTAGGCCGGAAAAGAGTTAATATGTGATATAACCTCATCAATATTTGCTTGTGGTATTTTATGTGGCGGTGGAATTTTACCTCGCAAATCCCCGTGGGTGATTCCGCTGCTTGAAGAAAGTTTATTTAATACAGAACAAGATATAAATTTTTCAGTTTCTCCTAAAGTGTTCAAAAAGCAAGTTTTGCATACAGTTTTATCTGCATCTCCAACTCTGAATCTATATATATAGGTATTTTTACGGTTTCTGGTTGATTTCCCGTTGTCAATTATTTTCTTTCTTGTCAATTTAGTTTCTTGAACCGTTACTGAACTAGCTACAAAGGCTACTCTTCTATCATGATCTCCCAGTGACCAGTACTCATTAAAGATTTTTTTTCTTATATCTTCTAATAAAAAAGACTTACATTTCATTCTGCAATTATCCCTCAATGGTTTCATAATTCTTTGCTTCTTTGTTACTCCTTTGGCACTTTGATATTCAGTACCCAAATTTCTTTTTCTTTTCCGTTCAATAACATTTTGGACAGCATATGGTTTTTCACTTTTCCTGTTATTTTCTTTGCTTACTTCTTGATCATTTAAACTACTACTTGTATTATTCTTGTTGGATTCCGGTTCATAACTTTTATCATCTTCATTCTCATCACTAAATAGGTTACTGCTCACAGTCATACAAATTTCATGTTTTCCATTTTCCATTACTTCAAGAGCTTTTTCTGTAACTTCAAGTGCACTGCTGCTACTTATAAGATTGTTTTCTGATATTATTCCTTGAACCATAATAGGTTCAATAATTATTATGTTGTCATTTTTTGTTTGTGTATTTGCATCAACATTTTCTTGTGTTATGACATAATTATTTTTTAAATTTTTATATGATGTATTGATTATATTGTCATGATTAATAATTTTATCTGGAGTTACATTAAAATCTGCCTGCTCAATACTACTTGTAGGCATATTTTCAAAAGTTGTTAAAAATAAAAGTTCATCTTGTGTACTATTTTCTAATGATGTACATTCATGATTATTAGCTGTAACTTTAAATTGAGCATTTTTATTGTGTGCTTCAATATTCATTTCAATTTCAGACAAAACATTATGAGTAGAGAAAGTAGCATTTTCAGTTACAGCATTATTTGATTCGTGTTGAGAAATACTCGATTGTGACACATTAATGTTACCTGAAAATTTAATTCCTGTATATTATTGTTTTTTAACCTTCTAAATCCGTAAAAAATTACTTACCAAGTGCATTTAAATCTATACACTTTGCTATAATTCGCTGTGTTCGCGACAAGTAGCCTCCCCGTGTTCTCGGCATAATAAATCACAACAATTTAGTCTATTAATTATTATTATCAATACACTTTGGTATATTATTGTCTTATTAACATAAAATTCTTTATTAACGCACAGTTCACTTCAGTTATTTCATTATAAAGTTGGTCATCAAATACTGCAGTTTAATATAAAAGTGCACACTATGTGCGTTTGCTATAAAAAAATCATTCCTAAAATAGACATATGATGACATACGGACATATAATTCCGTATTTTGAGTGATAAGACAGGTATATAAGAACTTAAGTCCACATTTACAAGACTTATATTTACTTATGTCTGTTTAATTTTTATTAATCATATTATTTTTAACTGATGTGAAATAGTAAAAAGGATATAAATTCACTTAATTTGTTTGTAGTACACGATTTCATTAAAGTTGAAGCTGTAAGTCAATTTATATCTTTTTTATTGAAAACAAATATCAAAAATGAAAAAATTTAAGTTTATTTATGACTTTTTAACGAAATAAGAAAGAAGGGTAGTAAACAAGTCAAATTTCAAATCAATTTTTATATACTTTTCAAGTCATATATGCACTTGTATCCTTATTATAAATAAAGATTGATATATTAGAAATGTGAATATGCAATTATCTCAAAATCAGTAAAAAAAAGACTTATGCCCTTTTAACTGTTTGCCACAGAACTGCATATCGCATGGCCTTCGAACGTCACCGACTATGCTAGACAGAGACAGAGAGAGCGCCGCTGTTAATACTCGAGTTTTAATGTAGTAATATCGGAAATATTATTTTAAAGACCTACAAGAAATAAATAAACAACTTAACAACAAATTATTTATTTAATTACGGTGTTAGGTACAATTATAAGCAATATTAAGTAAATATTTTGAACTAACAAGTTCGTAGGTACAATAAAAAGATAAGAAATGTAATAATTTCATTTAATTCAGAATAACTAAATTGGTATTATATGATTATAATCAAATAATGATTATTAGTTATTATTTATGAAACTTTAAACGGAATAGGTACCTAAATAAGAAAAAAATAAAGTAATATACTAAAAAATAAATAAAAACTATAAATTTGGTCGCTTGTGATAGGTTAAAATTTGAACATTTTAGAAAATGAACCCAAAATAAAAAATTTCATTTTAGTTTTATCATTATTTATTATTTAGAAAACAAATTATTGTATCATGACTTATGTAATTTTGATTTTTTCTTATCGACAGCTGACTGTTTTTTTAAATTACCTTGTTCTTGTCTATAATATTGTTTAACTCGCATACATGTATAAAAATAAACCGCTTTCGATAAAATTTCATCTCGATGTACTTGACACCCAAACTTGACTAATTTGTTTTGTTCAGCTGAAAAAAAAAATCTTCGATTGTGTTTTCAAACACGTCAACTGAAGAAATATGCTTAAACAGAACCAGTTCTAAATTTTTTAAAAAATTGTGAATAATTTTATTGGGATGGTTCAACCATCCTCTTGATTTTAACACAACTAGTTCAGCTTCTGGGAGTAAGACCTCAACAGGTTGAGGATTGTAGAGAAGCTCTCGACAACATTTACATTTTGATTCTTTATAAAGCTTTTTGCATATAAATCCGGTTAAATAGTATATAATGCAATCAAGCGTTTCAGGTAAATCCACATCATAAATATATGACACAGTGTCTTCAGAATCTTCCCAAAATTCACCTTCTAGAATTTCATCTAATTTATTCCTAATTTTTATGATATGCTCAGCTTTATTACTGGAGTCATTTTCGGTAAAGATACTTTTAAAATTTTCAATCGTCAAAACAGTATTTTCTAAATTTTCCCCTTCATTTGTACAATTGCCAAATTGTGGTGGTTTTAATAACTTATATACAGATAACAAGCGATATATCTGCAAAAACGTCCCCATTGTGGGATGATTATTATCACATCCAGCTTGACGAACTGTGCCGAAAAATCGCTATAATGTAATTAAAAAAATACGTTAGAATTTGTTAGAAATGTTATGTTAAACGTTTGTAGTACTTATTACAAACATTTAACAGCTAAAACTGAGGAACATATTGTTTCCTGAAAACAAAATGGAAGCATTAGTAAATTAGTTGCATGTAGTACTATAAATTATGGATTGTTAGTTGATTTTTCAAATTTATAAGATAAAAACCTCTAAAGGATCTTGGTTCATTTTGTTAGTAAGAACTAATTTAAATTCGCGCTTTTTTAAAAGATAATCACATAATTCCAAATTAGATGTAATGGTCACACGAAAACCTTCAGTAGTTGAGCTGGTCAAAAAATGGTCTTTTGTTATTTTGTGTTCTGATAACATTGTTTCCCAGTCGTTCAAAAATTTTAAATTATCTCTAAGTACCTACGAGGTTATGACAAAAATTAATCTCATTTTTTTATTTTAAACTAACAAGGAGATGACCACTTAGGGGCATTTTTGTAAATTTTGCCACTTATGGTGCTGGAAGGTCAGCATTCCAATAACAATTTCCCAAAGTTGTAGAGAGAGATGGCCAGAAGTTTTCGAGAAAATCGAGTTTTAAAATATTCACACCGAGGTATAAGCACTAGAAATATAGGAGTTGGCAATAAGGAGCGTGGCGTAGATGTAAGAGAGTGAGGACTAGTAAACTGTAGGTCGCTAGTTCGATTCCCGACGGCTGTAACTTTTTTTTTTTAATTTTAATTTACTCCAATACGTAAAAATTGATCGAATTTATGCTTCTTGACTAACAATATTAAGATAAATTAAAAACAAAAAAATAATTTTTAATTTTAAAATTATTATTAAAATTATGGTTTGCTTCTAAACTGTGCGATGACAGAGACATTTTTGAAAATTTTAACGAAGTTTGTTTTCCGATAGACATATTGAAAATAAAATGCTCCTGCAATAATGCGTCATTTGTGCAGTGTGCAAGGTGCCGCGTAACATTTTGTTTCCCTTGCTTTGATGACCGATACCATTCGGGCACCTGCGAAACCCCGACTGTGGAGTGAAAAGTTGCGACACCTTGTATAATTTATTATTTAACTATAAATTATTGTATTGTTTATAAATATAAGACACATGAATACCTTATACCCGACGTTCTTTATTTTTGTACCAAAATTTAATTTATCTTAATATTGTTAGTCAAGAAGCATAAATTCGATCAATTTTTACGTATTGGAGTAAATTAAAATTAAAAAAAAAAAAAGTTACAGCCGTCGGGAATCGAACTAGCGACCTACAGTTTACTAGTCCTCACTCTCTTACATCTACGCCACGCTCCTTATTGCCAACTCCTATATTTCTAGTGCTTATACCTCGGTGTGAATATTTTAAAACTCGATTTTCTCGAAAACTTCTGGCCATCTCTCTCTACAACTTTGGGAAATTGTTATTGGAATGCTGACCTTCCAGCACCATAAGTGGCAAAATTTACAAAAATGCCCCTAAGTGGTCATCTCCTTGTAAGTTAAAAGTTACTTCAAAATCTCGGCTGTCTTGTTTAATCCCTTCACAAGTGCATCGTCTGTTCAGCACATCAAATAAATTATTTATTCTTCTAGTGAAGGTAATTGTTGAATGGACGTCTTTAAATTTATCGCAACGCTTTTGATAGTACACCAAACCATCAGCAACAGAATTGCTAAAAATCTGAAACAAAAAAAAACAGTTATCGCAAATAATTAACTATGTTATGTATTTGAGATTACCTGAGTCGCTAGTCTTACCCTCATTTTCATAAAACCATTTGGATTTATATGCGTTTCTGTTATTTTTGGACACACTCTTGTATTATTACTTTGTTTTCGATCTAAATCAAAAAGTATTTTATAATATTCCCAAAGTATTCCACCTTCAGGTGTCTACGATAAAGAAATTATATTATTAATATAAATTAAGGTGCACATTATGTATTTGTTATAAATATACATACTATGAGAGCTCTCTTTGTTAAAAATCGATTTCGTAAACATTTTATAAGATGTGGAGTATCGGCAAAGAAATACAGGAATCTTGAATTATCCATGGGGTGGACAACTTTATTAGTTAAATTTAATAACTTCCCCGATATTCCAAATTCGGTCCACATCCTTCCGTTGGTATCTGCCCCATCACAGACCACGCCGTGAACTTCTGCCCCACAATTTTCTAGTTTTCTGACTATCTCTAAAACCAACTGGGCAAGGCATGTTCCATTTGTTGGACCTTTTGCAGCATAAACGGCTATTGGCTGACTAAAGTTATCAGCCAGAGATGACCACATGAAAACCAAAGCATGATCTGCCTGTTGATTTGTGACAGTTGTTGAAGTTCATTCGTGCTGTTCACCGAAATCTTCTGCTCCAATTAATTTTAAATTTTTTACATTGAGCTGAATATTAACACGAACTGACATCTCGTCAAAAATTAACATGCCTTGCTTTGCAAATTTATTTTTATCTTTTATTTTGATCTTAAATGCCTCAAAAAATTCTTCATCGAGTCCACATTTGAGTCTTACTCGTGACAAATATTTACGTACCGTTGATATATCAGGAAGTGGCAAAATTTCATTTTTTCTTAAAGAGATATACGTTTTGGGACTTTTAATATGGAGTAATAGACACATAAGCAGCCAACTGGAACTATACCGTCTGGATGTCTTTTGTTTGTACTTAGACATATTAATGCATTCCATTATTAGCATTTTTTGACTCGAAGATAAATTATCCATCTGGTCAATTTTTGTCTACACTTCCATTTTATTCACTTGTTTCATCTTCTCTTTAGAGTCTTGCAATTTCTTTTTTAATTGATTTAGAATATGCTTTATTCTTCGTTCACGTCTACGACAGTTACTTGAATTCTTTTTAAAGAGACTATTTCTTGACATGGTGGTCTTTGTAACATTAATTTTTGCATAACGAATTGCATGCTTAGCATTTCTGCACATCGAACAGTGGTCAATATTTTTGAGTAAATCATCTTCACTCAACAAATATTTGCAATTTTTGTGTCTAATGCTTTGAAAAATTTTATCTTTACGATAAAATGTTTTACTGAAATCAATCGTCAAGCTGTTGTTTACTTTTAATCCATGGCATTCAGAAAGATTATCAAAATATTTTAACTTTTTTTCAAAATCAGAAACATCATTAATTTTATTATGCGACGTTTCAGTTACATGCTCGTGCAAATGTTGAAAAACAAATAATTTTAAAAATGATTGCGAAAATATGATTTTTATCATCTGCATTTGGAACAGTTTCAAAAATAGCAATGATATCTTTATGAAATTTGATGGTCAGATGGTCATTCAGACGGCAGAGTAATATTATTCTTCCATAATTTATGGTATAATTTGTGCAACCAAGATTGATTGTCTTCGGTATTAATATCTTCATCAACTAAAAGATAAACTTGATAAATCAACAAAAAAACCATTCAACCAATTTTTACTTATTTCAGAAATACTGTGATTATCATCTTGAAAAGTTGATGGTACAATCGATACATCCGTGACTGAAGCTCTATCAAGAACTAAAAGAACAAAATTTAATTCAATAAAATTGTTTTTTGAAATTTTAGGTCACTATACCTTTATTTGTGTCAGATGTACTATGTATTTTTTTTCGTTTCGCGGGTGGAACATATTCATGTCGTACAATAATATTTCTTTTTTTTATTAATTTTTTAGATAAATAATCAGGAAAATTTGGCCAAATTGATGGTTTGGCATTTTCACTTAAACGTGAATATTTGAGAGGGTACTAAAACAAATTAACAAATATGATTTTTGAATAATTCACACGGATTATTCACCTACCAGTTAAAATTTACAAATATTACAACTTATATTAAATTTATAAAATTTAAACGAATTATTATATTGAAATTTAGCTGGAAATTGTAGGTATTACTAACTTACCGAATAAGTTTCTGTGACTACTTCACGTATCACATCTTCTTTAAAAAAGTGTTTTTCGCACAAAACGTCATTAATTTCTAATTGTTTATCCGCACGTGGTATCACAGCATTCCACTCTTTTAATTTGTTTTTCGGCACTTTAAATAAGGAAACTTTGTCTTTACCACTATTGTATCCACTAGTGCAATTAGGAGCAAAGCAGTATCTTCGCGGCATTGTCAAAAACTAACATTACATTCTAAATATTATATAATTTAAGATTATAATTAATCTTCAAAAGTGCATTGCATTACTATGCATCATTATGCAATTTGAAAATTCCAGCGGCACCTTACCTATCTCTGTCGCTACCTCTCTCCCGCACACTGGCGGACGCTCGCGACTCACAAATCCACGGTAGGAGCATAGGCCGTAAGATCACCTCTTATATTATACATCCGTGGTTCACATATCCCTATGCATGATAAGCAACTGAGTTTTCGAAAATACAAAGTATATGGGAACTCTTTATACCAGCATACCTGTCTGATTTGCATTGTGCCTTTGAATGCATGTAAATTTTCTGGTATTTTCCTATCGAATTCTATGATACTATCTTCATCAATACTGATTATATTAATATTTTTACAGTGTTCCTGCAAAATAAACTGTAACTCATCAAACGACGATACATCTTGCCCACGTGCTACACAATTATCTGCCGTCCTTTTAACGCACCCCCAATTCCATCTGGGGCACCTTTTCCATGACCGCTGTCGGTATAGTGCCACTCAATCCTATCGACATCCAAGGTTTGTGCAATATAAGTTGCAATAAGATGAAACATTTTCTTGTTCTTATATTGTGTCGTCGGGCCATCGCTAACAAAATGAGCTACTTTAATTTCTGGAACATGTGATTTAATTTCTGAAAAAATTGGTTTCAAATGTGCGCATATGGCTGAAGGGTCATAGTGTACATTTTTTGAAATTGTACAATAGTTGCTGTGATCTGGTGAATCTCCTTCTATATTGCCCTTGTAAACGATAACAGTGTGAAGTGATATTTGCGGCTTGGAACCACCGAAGTGGGCTGACTGGACTTCCTCTCCATATTTACAATTATAGTTCTCTGAAAAATCCAGATGTATCAAAATTTCCTTAACAGACAGATTTTTTTTCACATCATCAAGAGCACGATATTGATGTAAAATATTTCTTAAGTGGAGCATATACTTAGGTAGGTTTTCTTTGAGCTTTTCCAATAATAGACTCTTTTTAGATCTAATCTCATCTTTAATTGTTTTTTGGCATTCTTTTTCTTTTCCTTTTACAACAACTTTAACTTTTTGCGACTTCCATATCTTGTACGTAATTTCATCGTCTTTATTAAAGTTGTTCACGTTGATTTGTTCGTCTTTACAAACTTCACATGTGCGAGCTAAACACTTTTCTCCTAGATGCCCATCACAACACAGCTTTTTGCATAATTCATCCGGCGAAGAATCGTTTATTACATTCAGTAATTTTAATTTCCTCACTATTAAAGACATATTTTCGTGCTGCATGCACAGACATGTTTCCCTAGTTTGCGCATTGGGTTTAAGAATCCAAAATGGTCTATTTTTACAAAATTCTGAGTAGCTTAACTTTTCGTAGCGTGGATACGCTTTTCTAAACTTGTCATGGATAATTTGTAATGTCTCGTTCAAATATCTTTTTTGTTTTTTACAATTAAATTTAGTTATGGTATCTTTTTTTCCTAGCATCATACGACTATTTTCATCGCTTTCTAAAAATGATTCAATATTTTTTCGCAGTGTAGACTTAATAATTATTTTTCTTTTCTTTAGTGATATCTTAGACTTACATAATTTTGGAGACATCGTAGATAAAACATTGAGAAACTTGTATTTTTTCATAACTCGTCCAGAAATTGCTTTTAAAACTGTTCTTTTTCCCTCTAACGTCTGCTCCTCTTGCAAATTTTCTTGAACTTGTTTTGTAATTACTTCCCCCAATAGTAATTTTCTCTTTATTTCTTGTGGTTCAACATCAGGACTTTTCAACAATTTTTCAACTTTGGTGCAAGGACTATCCGGATCGGCAACCTTCCACTTTTTCTTAAATCTGTGTTCGTTTTTTATATTTGTCGACCTTATGTAAAAGAATTTCATTTCAAATACAACAAAAATAATAAACTAATTTTTTTTTTAAATAATACGAGTAATAATGAACTACTTATAATGTAGATACCTATTCAACCAATAATGTTCAGATTACTTATTTTGAAAGAATTAATTCTATATCTGAAATGAGAGAAGAGACGGCTACATATTGTAACGGGACACGTCGTCCGTCGTCACTTGGGCGTTGATCCACTCAGCCCTTGCTCAGAAATTTTCGAGGTTTGGGGGTTGCGCCGTTCTCGGGAAAATTTTATATTTGTTATTGCTGCCACCACCGTCGAACGAACAAACCACCCTCGATTTTCCTAAGACTTTGTTTGGTAACGTGTAACCGGCCTTTCGGTTTTATGGCGTTGGGCCCCCGGCTTAACTTTGGAATTGAAATTCCGGTTACGGGTCTAGACGCACACAAAACACTATTCTGAAATGTATAAACAAAATAATTTCCTTTTTTCCAAAGGAAATAAAACTCAAGCTTTTTTTTTTTTAAATACTAATTTTACTTTAAAAAGAAAAATACAAATTAATCCAAGTCGAAACTTTTTGGTCACTAAAACTACCCCTAACTTTAGGATGGCCCTTCTTTGTAATGATTACGCAGACAATTATTACCTTCGTATAAAATTGCAAACTCTACAGGTTAACACAATTAATGAAAATTTGTATCTTCGAAAGTAATTCCAAAAAAATATCCTTCCTGGTCACACAAGCCACACAAAATTAAAAAGAAAAATCGCAAATTCACAAACTTCAAAATTATCTAATTATAATTTGCAATTATACTAAATCTGCAAATTTATAATTTTAACAAAAAATCAAAGTTGATTTCCAAAATCCAACTTTTCCCAACACAAAACTTTTCCACACCCTGGGACCGACCGACTAAATTCTGACTATCCAATCGGACTGCCCAAATCGACCGTCCAAATCTGATTCTCCTCTTCAGAAAATGTACCCTCTTTTATAAGAAATCTCTCCCAACTTTTCGTGTGCAAAAAATTATAAAAAAAATCAGAGTCCAAGAATCGAATGGAAAACTACTGACATTGCCACTAAGGCATCATATTCACACCGTGTGCAAAAGAAACACGTCATTTTGGTCTTTTGTACCTGAACGCGACACGACTTTTAATTGATTTGTTCTTATCAACATGAAATAGAATAATACAATTCCGATTAGTCCATCCTGTTCGTCTCATCTTCAAATATTATAATAATCAGCACAGCTAGTTTAATATTTCTATAATAGTGTTATCAGAGTAACAACTTCCTCTTTTGGATTTATTCAATATTTTTAAATTAGGGCTCACCAAATTAGCTAACATTAACGATAGTAGAATTTAATTTGCTGACCAACAAACTAAATTATATTTAAAACAATAGTGGAAAACTAATAATAACAAAAATATTGAACTTCAAATTGTTCCCATTTTTGTTACAATATTTTCAATAATATTTTATTTATATAATTATCGTTTTTCTTTTTTGCTAACGTCAAAATTATACTGCTAATTGTCGACCACTTAGCAAATAAAATGTTTTCCTTATTTGTGTATGTATTCTCAAAGTCTAAAGTCAATAATGTGTATCCTAAGGGATGAGATAATCCTGGAAACAAAGTGAAGTAAGATGCTATATTTGTCGTAGAGAGTTGAGATGTTCTGTACGATTTTGTTATTGTCCACTTTTCTACTACTTCATTAAATGGGGACGAGTTATACTTCAACCATCCTATTTCATTATCTACAGAAAATAGAACACAAACAATCAAATTATAAATTTAAACATGCAAAGCGAAATAAAAAGCTATTCGGGCTATTAAAGAACTTATGTAAAAGTCACTTTTTGGCGATTTTGGATTTATTGCACCATCAGATGCAGAAAATTACGTAATAAATTTCGGCTCGCTCATAGACAAAAATGTCATTAATTTGTTTAGCTATTTGTTGGAATCGTGTAGTTGTAATTCTAAAAAATAATAAATACTTAGTCACAATCGAGTATTATTTACTGAATTAAATACCTTTTATCAAAATCGCTTTTCAGTTCGTGTTTTATTATAAGTTCGCATAATTTTGACCTTAAAAATTTTTTATTCTCTCCATAGCTAGCTATTATGATTTTTCCTTTGTCACAACTTTCAAGTAGTTCTCTAATTGGCTAAAAGCAAAAAGGAATAACTAGCGGTCTAATGAAGTACCTATGTAATTATTAAATATTTACATTTTGATGTATACTTAAAATGTATGGTTCTCCTACAGTAGCTTTTTGGGAATAATAAATAATGTTTTCGCCTAATACAAAAAGAAAAAGAATTATATTAAAATTATGTTAAGAATTCTGTTACATACCATCAGTAGAAATATTAGGTAAATTGCTCACATCTATACTTATGTCTTTATCTAGATCAGATATAGATGATCGCTGAAAAGATTCTGTCGATGCTAGCGAAGGAGTTTTTGAATCTTGAGGTAGTATTATTAATTCTGAATTAGAAGCCTACAATGAAAATTGATGTAGTATGTACTTAAAAAAGTTAAGTACACCTCCTCACCCTAATAAATGTGTCGAATTTGTTTAAAAATTTTCTGCGTAGCCCAATTGTGGGAATTAAATCTCTAATATCGTTCTCGTTTAGTAAACGAAAGGCCTCTTCATCAATTTGATTTACTGTGTTAAATATATAAAATAAACATATCGATGCATGCTGTATTACTAGAGAAATTTTTTTAGGACCGACAGAAACTTCGTTTTTCAGTTTCAAAGAAAACCTTGGGAGGCTCCTCCAATTGAAGTGAGAAAATGTGTGGGTGGAATTCGCAAAACTCGAACAATGAGCTAATACAACTATGACAAATTGGCCCAAAAAAACATTATAGCAAATTATTTTCAAGCTTCGAAGTGATAAAATGAAAAATTTTAAATTAATAAAAATAAAAACATAAAAAAAACGTCCAAACATACACATGAGATCAGGGTGTCCATCTCTAAAAAAATTGCTCTTGGTAATAGTGTAAGAAACATTAGCGCGATTAACCCTTAATCGATCATATCCTCGGTACATAAATCATATCTAATCATAATACAAAATTCGAAAATACAAAGAATTTTTTTTGAACGCACAAGCAATTGTAACGATTGACCAAGAGTTCTATGTGCTGCCTACAAAAGTGGGCTTACACTAATTTCAAAGAAATATACAGTTAATTATTGGATGAAAACTCAAGTGTACGTGTAAATAGCCAAATAGGTGCTTTTTGAAAAATCGGTTTATATTTAGTAATGTAAGACAAATTTCTAAATAATTTTTGCGTACAATACTAGTCCAATAAAGTTTGTAGAAATTAATTATGAAAAAATAGAATTAAAATACATATTATTATCACGAGATTTCTAAGTGTATGTTCACTTTTTTAGTTATGTATAACTTGGATCCACGTCAAAACGTCGCGGATATTTAGTCGTGCGACATTTGGACGCAGTTACTTGGACGCGCGACAATTGGACGCATACAACAATTGGACGCGCGTCAATTGGAAGCATACGACAATTGGACGCCGAAATTTGAACGCGCGTCAATTAGACGCATGTAACAATTTGGTGATACGACAATTGGACGCATGCGATATTTGGCTCATGCGATTGAACATAATGCAATAATTTGACATAAATATAATAGATATAAAATTTACTTATAAATAATAAACTACAAGAAGTAAATAAGAAATAATATCAATTTTTTGTAACGTAATCAATAAATTTTTTATCAAATTTACAACATTTTATTACATAATAAAAAAAAATCTGTAAGTAGCCTGTTTGGATAATCTTGAACAATTACTTTTACTCTTTTTGCCGTATCTTTATAAACTTTTTTGCGTACTGGAATATCTCCTGCGATATATTGCTCAATTTTCAATTGATTAGCACTATCTTCTTTCCTGAGAGCTCTAATGAATTTCCAGATATTGGGATGAGCAGCACCAAGTAAATACTTAAAACCATTATGCCATCCTTCAACTGAATTATTTGTTCGTGGAATGTCATCTTCCACGAGTTGATAACAATTCCACAAATTACTTGAAAATAATGGTGGTCTTCGACGTCCCCTCCTGTCAAGGCGGCCTATCCAAGTATCCCCAAAGTAATTTATGATTGGTAACAATAAATTTTCATTTGTACGATAAAATTCACTATCTAGTAGCTCTTCATACGCTCCAATGACGTGTTCCTCCAATACAAAAGCAACAGCTGAAAGTTTCCGTATATGAAGGGCAAAATCAGAATCTGCACTGTATCGTGCTTGTAACCCGGTGCCTTGAATGTGCCTCCATATACATTGTGTGAAATGTCGCGCGTCCAAATATCCGCGTCCAATTGTCGTATCACCAAATTGTTACATGAGCCTAATTGACGCGCGTCCAAATTTCGGCGTCCAATTGTCGTATGCGTCCAATTGACGCGCGTCCAATTGTTGTATGCGTCCAATCGTCGCGCGTCCAAATAACCGCGACCAAATGTCCGCGACGTTTTGACGGGATACCGTATAACTTATTAATAGAGATGAGATTTTTAGGTTGTATAAATTCAAAAAAAGGTGACTAAAAAGGTACTAATAAAAGCTCTCTTAGGTTAGTATTTTGTAGTTTTAGGTAAAAAAAAACACTAATTAGGTAACAAAATTTTAATGCAATTATAATATATTATCTTCATTTTTTAAACTATTAAAATAGCTGTAGCAAACTAAAATTTTTTCAATATTTTCACTATCGAGGTTTTATCTTTTCTCGGTTACAATATTTTTATACATTGAAAAAGACCTCTCTACATCGCAAGATGTTAGTGGTATGTATTTATACAAGGCTGCTTCAGCCGTCGAAATATCTGGTAAACTTACATCTTGCCCGTTGTCAGTAAAAACATTAAATAAATTATTAACTATTTTAAAACCTGGATTGCGATTTAACACTTTAATTAATTTTTCTGCTACTTTTTCTCCAATTGTACCATTGCACATGGTCAACTCGTTTTTTAATTTTAAAAATTCATTAAATGATGTCACTAGTGGCAATCCCACAGTTTCCAATTTTTTTATAACATTAATAATGTTTTAAAATTAATTTTAATATATATTAAGTCTGATTTTAAGGTAGGATTTTAATAGCATTCCTGTGCCTTTAAGATCGATTTAGCCGATTCTTTATCCAATTCCATAATAACCTAAACAACGATAAATAAATAAATACTGAAATTTAATATATTTCTACAATTACCGTTTTAATTCCATCAAAATTGTTACAGTAAAAAATTGCTGCACTTAACCAAGTGCCCCAACGTGTTGTAATCGGCTGTGGGGGTAATGGAATGTTTGGCAGCACTACCTTATATCTCTCAATTCTATTAGGTGCTTTGAGATATATTTTTTTAACATTTGCAATTAAAACATCCACAACTTCATATTCACCACGAATAAATTCACATATACGATGAAGGGCATGCGCCAAACATGTGAAATGAATTAAATTTGGATAAAACACCCTTAAAGCTGTTGCACATTTCAGCATATAGGCTGCTGCATCCGAATACAACTCTCTTCGAAGAGGAGCTTTCAAAAACACTTTGTTTTCGAAATAATTTTATTAATATCGGAATAACTTTCGCGCACAGTTTCAGCCACCAAATTCAGAGCATGAGCCAGACAAGTAACATGCAACATCTTGGGATAAAAAACCTGCAAATTCTTTCCTGTTTTTAACATGTAGGCAACGCCGTCTGTCAAAAGTAACATTATTTTATCATCATTTCGTTAGGTATATGATTTTTTGTATATTTCTCCAGAAATTCGCGAAACCTGTTGCACTACAAAACACATATTGTAACATTATTTTCGATGATTTAATTAAGCACAGTTGTTTTGTTTAGTTTCGTTTCTTTGAATTTTGATCTTTGATTGAGTTTTTTATTTAGTTTCATTTATTGATGTTAAATTGGATTATTTTGTAACCAATACACCCTTTTACACTTTTGTTATTTGTTATTGTGTTATTATTTCAAGTGCGAAACAATTATTTACGACGCGCCCGGTATAGTAAAGGTGAAAGCTGTGTAAACGAGATTTTAGTGTCACGCGAACGGAAGAGTAGAAGGCGCTTGGTTGGTAGTAGAGAAGGCGGTGAAAATAGTAATTGCGAGAAGTGGTTGATTTTTCCTAAGTTTGGCTGGCGGATCGTAAAAGCAATAAAGCTGTTTTAGTTGGAATTAACGACGTAAAGATCTGGAACATAGGAATTTGATTATATTTTTTTGATTGAAATTAAATTGGAAGTCGATGTCAATTAATTTGGAAAATTTTGAAATACCGCATGGGAATTATTATTGGTTTTGCTTACCTGTTTTCAATTCGAACTTACTGGAGTTTAAGAATATTAAATTGGAGTCGAAGATTAATTGTTTAGATGTTCTCAACTTTCACTCCGTCTATTATTTTTTAGAAATTATACGATTGGAAAAACGTCAAGAAGGAGGTTACTATCGTTACAACGTTATCGAGGAGAGTACCATCCCGCAACTGTCAGCATCTCATCTCATGGTTAACCAACAAGCTAATTCGCGCCAACGGTTCCGTAAAAGGGGTAAATAACAAACTTTCATTTGTGTTAAGATTTTATTTTTATAATATTATTGATCTGAATATTCATTTACACTTAAACATCTTTAACACTTTCGATAATAAAATTCAGCAGACAATATTGGTCATTAGTAAATTTAATTTTATTATCTGGAAGTGCACCACCATTACACCTTTTTCTGAAAATCCGGAGAAAAATTTGTCATTCTCTAATTATATAACATCAATAAACTCAAGGTATAATCATTTTCTCACACTGCAAATCAACTGTGGTTTTATTTTATCGTCTTTCCCGAAGTTGTTCAAATCCAGAGGTTAACAACCCAACCCTGAGGAGTCTGGCTCTCCGGCTTGGAAGCCATTAAAGGTAGTAATTGATTTTTCCACAAAATATCATTACAATATATGCACACATAGGCCCCATACACCTGCTAACAAATTGCGCAACGGAGGCTGTTGTTCAAACAGTTGTATAGTGTATAGGGTTGTTTGACGTTCTGTGCAACTATGGGCATATATGGGTAACTTTTATACAACTTGTTTGTGCAAACAACCTGTTTGCGCAATTTGTTTGCAGGTCTATGAGGCCTATAACATAAAAAACCTCTTTATTTCTTTAAATATTTACATTTTAAATTTATTTTATCATAAATAAACATAAAAACAAATTCTTGATTGCGTAAGATCCGCTCCTATTTACATTTATCGGATCGTTGTGACGGAAGTAGGCGTGTCCACTTTTTCTTTTGTTGAAATATGCTTAGCAAAAACGAATAGAAAAACCCAGCGCCATGTACCTTATTTGCGGTTGCGAAACAATAACAAAATAAAATAATAAAAGATAGGGGGGGGGGGACAAATAAAAATAATAAAGTAAGTAAAAACAGGTGTAAAAAATTTGGTTGGGAAGTTTGCATTGTTGGGTGCGATTATAAAAGATGTGAAGTATTAGCGGTGTGATTAAAGTTGATGAAAATTTATAATATGACTTGGTACAGCAGCTTATGTTTTTGCCTGAAGGGCATGTTACATTTGGTTAGTCTTCCTATATGTTGGGTTGTCGGGTTTTGTGGTGTTTTGTATTTGAAGAAGTCGTAGGCGGTGTTGTAGATTACGTTAGTTAGCGTCGGTATGTCAGTCATTTCGTGAAGTAAGTGCGTTTTAGTAAATTTAGGTTATCCAGTAATCGTTCTGAGTGCTTTGTTTTGTACATATTGGAGTTTTTGGAGGTTGGATTTGGCGGCGTTGCTCCAAATTGGGGCAGCGTTTAAGAGAATGGGGCGAACCATGGTTTTAAATAATAATGAGGAGCTTAATTTTGGATCCAGTTTATTTTTAAAGGTTAACAGAGGGTGGATAGCGTGAAGCGCTTTGTTGGCTTTTTTAGTTACGATATTGAGATGAGTTTTGTACGTCAGTTTAGAGTCTAAAGTCACACCTAAGTATTTAACGTCATTGGTCATTGGAATGTCAGAGTTGTTGATTTTAAGGGGATAGTAACTTTGTCCAGTCGTTTGGAGAAAGCGGTAACTGTGGTTTTGTTGTCCTTGTAGTATTTTAGTAGTGAGTCAGTATGTCTTTTTAAATATTTAATAGCTTGATTTTTCTTGGTAGATGAGGCAGGTACTTCGGCAGGGATGGGCTGAGGATCAGAAAGTGAATTTTGTAATTTGACTTGAAAAAATCTGTTGGTGATAAAAAAATTTGAAGTTGCAGCTCTTAACCGTCGTATTCAATTATTGGAAGAAGACTTAGAGCGTTCAGAAGAAAAGCTTGCAACAGCTACAGCAAAATTAGCTGAAGCTTCCGCTGCAGCAGATGAGAGCGAACGGATACGTAAAGCCTTAGAAAACAGGACGAACATGGAAGACGATAGAGTTGCCATTCTCGAAAGTCAGCTATCGCAAGCTAAACTAATTGCTGAAGAAGCTGATAAAAAATATGAAGAGGTTGCTCGAAAATTGGTGCTAATGGAGCAAGACTTGGAGAGAGCAGAAGAAAGAGCCGAACATAGTGAAAGCAAAATTGTTGAACTTGAAGAAGAACTCAGAGTTATAGGCAACAACCTCAAATCTCTAGAAGTTTCAGAAGAAAAGGCTTCCGCTACCAGAGAACATTGCGAGGACATAATTCATGTCATATCCGATAAATTACGCGAAGCTGAAGCCCGTGCTGAATTTGCTGAACGTTCCGTACAGAAACTTCTAAAAGAAGTGGACAAATTGGAAGATGATCTCTTAGCAGAGAAAGAAAAGAACAAACTGTTATCAGACGAGATGGAAGCCACATTGCATGACATACAAAATATGTAATTTATTTAGAGCACTGTGTTTTGTCCACAAACATTCCTACCTACCATACCAGCTAATTGACATTTCCAACTGCTAATAGCTGCAGCGACGGCATTTAATAAGCTAGGTTAGCTTAAAAGCAAGCTTTTTTTGTAATTGTTGCAGACAAAATGAAAATGTGTGTTTTTCTTTCTACCACTAATTTAGAATTTTTCATTTTAATTGGAAATTGTATTGCCAAGTACGTTTTAAAGGTTACAAAAAATAAATTTGGTGCTCTTTTTGACTTGAAATAAATTAATTTATTTTTAACTTGATTGCTTCGATGCCATCGAATTAGGACCACTCATAATTTTTTATTAATTCGTGTTTTTTAGTAAAATTAAAAGACGGAAACAACTTCTATTGATATATTTATTTAAACAACATGTGTAGTACAAAATTACATTAATATTTTGTAATTCCACCTTTTACCTTTATTACAGCGCTTACTCTCTCGGGCATGCTCCGTATGCAACTCCGTATCATACGTTTTATGTCCTCATTATTTTGCCACACATCTTCAATTTTTGCTTTCAAATTCGCAATTGTTGTATTTGGGGACGAATAAACAAGCGATTTTAATAAACTCCAAACATTTTCAATCGAGAGTAAATCTGGAGAATTGCCTGGCCATGGGAGTAAAGCAATCTTCTTCGATGCTAGGAGTTTTATTACAGATTTTCCTCTGTGGCATGGCGCTCCATCCTGCATATAGGTGTATCTGGATTTCCGTGTTCCTAGAGATGCGTTTAAACTGAGCCCTCTCCGTAACCGCCTCTAAGCGTGTTTCGTCGCTAAAGATCACCTATTGAAATTTAAAAAAATTGTGAAAATGCAAGAATGTGCCAGAACCATAAAATTTTAACTTTATGACTAAAAATAAATATAAATTACCTTTTCCCAATCTTCTACTGTTAGGTTACGATGTGCCTTTGCCCACTCCAATCGAGACTTTTTCATTTTTGGAGTCAACTTAGGTTTTCTAGCAGGCAAACTTTCTACGAGTGCTCTGGCAGTTGAGCGACGATTTTCTAATGCCACTTGAATAATTTTTCGATCGTATACCACGACAAGACGATCGTTTGTTTGTAGTCGGCGATACATTTTCTTTAATATTTTTGGCGATTCTCATTACTGTTTGATGAGAAACGCCTTCATTTTTAGCGATTTGACGCTGGGATAAGTTTCCAGCTTTAAGAAGAACAGCAATATAAAATTTGTTTGAGTTAGCAATATTCTGTCGTTTGCCCATATTAAATTGTAATTAATACCGGTTTCCTATTACAAAAAAAAGATCAGAAATTTTTTAACACAAAATATTACATTCAAATACTTACAGAGAACTAAATTTGTTAAAAAAATTGATAAAACGACACTTTACTATACGAAACTCACAGTTAGAATGATTTAAATTTAAATAAGAAAAGACCAAAAATCAAATAATGCCTTATTAGGGTAGCGGTAGGGTAGTTCTGTTGTATACCTAATGTTTTACATATTTTCTAAAAATTTGTGCAGGTAGAAATGGCTTAATATATATAAATCCAGTGTAGTACTTAGAAAAATTCAAAATTGTGTAGTGGTCCTAATTCGATGGCCAGGGACTGTATAAGACATTCAAACGATTCACTGTTAAACTGCAGTTTAGTATTAATGACTCGTGCATTATTTTGCCATATATTTTTCGTTGATCTCTACAATGTTGCAATAGATGGATCAACACTGCCATTTTCTTGTGAACCGAGCATATATAAACACTGTGCAAGCTTCATTAATTTAAATTTGCACTCTTTTTTCTTTCCTATCTTTTCGCGCATTTGGGTAATCTGTATACATATTGTACATTTCCATAATTTTTAGGATTTAGTTAATTGTATATTTTTTAGAAATTATTATATAAAATGGTGCCGTTGTACTAAATATTAATCAATCCTTAAAACACTTTATTTCATAAATATAAAATATTAAACACTTTCCACTTTATTTCACTTAACAAAATTTTCTCACGAATTAGTTAAACGTCCGAACTCGGAACAAATTTTTGAGTAAAAGCAAATTTCAAAATTATTCAGTGTCCGTAATATACCTACCTCTAATTATGCTGAAAATAAATCCAAATTATAATAAAATTTCCAGATGTTATTTTTTTCCAATAAAATTGGTTATTTCAAAAAAGGATATACTTATTTCTAGGTGCCGACAAAGTAAGAAATACGAAGATTTAAGGGTAGTTTTATTGCTTTATTACTTATAGTTTACTATACCTCTACTGTTTGTTTCACTTAATAACTTAAATATTTTCAAAAACGTGCATTTAAATTTTTTAAGCGTAGAAAATAAAATTTTTCAAAAAAATTATTTAAAGATTTAAATTGTATTTTGATCTCGCTGCTTATGCCGCCCTCTTATAGTGACGCCTGATGCGGCCGCATCTTTGCATCATAGCACCGCAAGGCCCTGGTAGCCCTGGCAAAGATTTCTCTGCCAAAACCTTATTTTCACCACTAGAGCCCATCAGACATACGGCGAAAAAGTATGATTGCTATCGACGCAAAAATGCCGAAGAAAATCGAGCGACAAGGACTTTTTTCAAGATTTCGCAAAAAAACATAATCTTTGTTTTCATGTTGAATTCCTGATTTTTATTAAATAGTTTTATATGCTGCCAATTCCTAGGGGGCTAAAAAACCTACCTTTTAAAGTTACAAATGTTAGAATTAGATGTACTTCTAAAACAAAAATTATTAGCAAGTAAATAATTATTAATTGTTTAATAAATTAATTTAAATTTCCAAAATATTCATTGCATAAAATATTGCGTATAGTGGTTCCCGATCTGCCTGGTTGTAAATCAATCACGTTTACATTCGGGAAATTCTCTTGTGCAACTTCCATATCTAAAATATGTGGCTCCTGATGGTCATCAATTGGAGGTTCTTCGTCTCCCATGTCTATTGTGCAGAACTGCTGTAGTTACAATTACTGCACATACAGTTTCCAATTTTAATCTGCATCCATAAGCACACACGGGGAATCTTCTTTTCCAAACACCTATTGTTCTTTCAACAATATATTTCTTGTCCGTATGTGAGACTCATTGTATCGTTGTTGTGCCCGTCCTATGGGATTTAAGAATGGAGTCAGTAAATATGGTTTTAACGCATATCCACTATCACCTATAAATAATAAACGTATAAATAAAATTTAAATTTAATTACTTAAAAATTTACCTAGTAGCAATCTATTACCGTAATCTCCATTTTCTAATTTAAATTATATGACCGAAGAATTAAAAATAGTTTGGTCATGTGCTGAGCCTGGCCAACGAGCAACCAAATGTATAATTTTTTGTTTGAAATCACAAATTACTTGTACATTCAAGGAAAAATAATTTTTCCGATTACGGAAAACTATTTACGCAACTTTTCGGCGCAACGCACAACCGCGCAACAGATAAATTGCCGGCAAGGCTCAGTGCGAGAGGTGGTTCAATTTTACTTAAAAATTGTGCGTTGTTGAATATAAAAAAAAAAAAAAATTATTGAGCCGAAATGTACGGGATTTCAAAATTAAGGGCGCCACTGACCAAGTCTGAGTCGAAGAATCAAGTGGCCAGAACTCAATTCGACCGCTCCTGCGAAATAAATAATAACGGGCTCCTTGTTCAACCTCGCTTGCTCGAACAATACATCTGAAATTATATAAACAAACAAACACAGAAAATGGAAAAACAATAATATATTGGAATTTAAAGTTATACAAAAAAATAGGATTACACAAACAAAACTTTGGATTTTTACGTTTCTATCCGCACTTGGCGTTATTTTAATGAAACGGAGTTGAAGTGAAGTTAAGCGACTTCAAAAACTAACTGAGGTCGTGAACTTAAGCCAAAAGTTATATAAAATTTCGGAATCCTTGACCAACAGTTCACTATTGGTTAATTTGGGGGTCACTAGGTCGATATGTCATTTCAGAAACATGAACAATACTACGTGAATTTTCTTACTAATTGGTAATGACATCATAAGGTTTTACGAGATTTTAAAGAATTTTTCAGACAAATAAACAAGTTTATGGGTTTTAGGAGAATTTTACTACGAAATAGTCGGGTTAACGATTTTTGGAAAGCATTACAAAGACCATAATAAGTATTTTGGGAAACTTTATAATGTTAATGAATAATAACATATTATAGAATAAACTACTTATGTAACTGAATGAATATATAGGATGGACCAAAGCAAAATTTCAAAGTTTTTACTGTAAATTGTTAAATGTTATGAAAATAAAAACTCTCTTTACAAAACCTCAGCATCTTCTCCACCTGTAACATGAAGAAATAAGTCATTTAAAAACTAAAATGTAATTTATAATAATTTATCAGGAGATTGAATTTTTATGTGTGTTCCATCAATAACACCAATAATTCTGGGAAATCGAGCAATTTCATAAAATGCTCTTTCATTTGCAATTACTTCCTCCCTATCTTCGGGAAATTTAATAAAATGAGGCAATAGCGTAGCAATTGCAAACGAAACTATTTTAACAATGCGACTAGCAGTTGAGACATGCACTCCACAAAAGTCGCTTACACTTAATAAATGACTGCCTGTTGCATAAAATCTCAATGCAACCAAAAGTTGGGTTTATCGGAGACACTGAATTATTCCTAAAACATTTTATATAGTAATAATTAATAAGTACTTTGTTTATAATAATTTTATACTAACGTATTATATGGACGCTCCAAATTTTCTTCTATTCGTTCTAAGAAATTTAGTGTCGTTGCCTTTCTTAAACGAAATTTTTTAAAAAATTGCATTTCGTTATAAGAATCGAAATATTGGGTTCTTATATAAATTTTACGAGGAAAACCTACGTTCAATATTTCAAATATTTCTAAATCGTCGTCGATATCCATCCAATTTAAATCCATATTTGCTTTTAACTTTGTTTACCACGGACACATCAAATCACAATAATAACTTTACCTAGAAATGAAGTACACAAAACATATTTGACGTTAACTAACACTTTAATCGGTAAAATTGTGGGGATTAGATTTGAGTGACGGTTACCAAATTTAATCTGTATTTTTACCTCGGTGCAACGGAATAACCGTCGTTTACCAAAATAACTTACGGTTAAAAATTTAACCGACGGTGGTGCAAACGGGCCTAAATGATTTTAAAATAAAATCAAAATGAAAACTTACGCTTTAGATAATAATCTTCTGATATCTGACATAAGTGAATGTGTAGCAGTGTTAATATTATCACAACATGTCACATTATACACCATCTTTTGGATGAATGTCCAGACATGACCACATTGTGGTGGATATTTGGCATTAAATGTGTGAAAAGCTTTAAAGGTAATATCTAATGCCTTGAGTGGTGTGTCTACTTGATACCTCACACTGTCGATTACGACAAAATAATTTTCTTCGCCCACACATACGAAGAAAGGCTGAAGAGACGATTTTTCCCGTAACAAAACTTTTCTTCTTTCTTGTATTTTCTCTTCTAATAACCCGATATTCTGAAATGAAATGAAATGAAATTGAATTGAATTGGTTCAACTGTGCACATCCCTACAAAATAAACTTACAGATATATTAAGCAAAAAGCTTTCCTGGATTTCAAGTCTGGAAGGTCTCCAAGCTTGCTTTTTTGGTCTGGAACTATCACCAACAGTTACTGGTCCAAATAAATAGGGTAAATAAAGGAGGCTGAGGAGATTATTATCTGTAAGATTTCGTATATGTTATTGTACTATTACATATTTTGGACTTCCTTTTACTCACCTAATATATTTTCATTTTGTAAAGGCAACTTAACATGTTTGTTTGTTGCTTCTATAATAATAACTTGAGACTTTAGACTAATTAAAAGACTCAAACAAACTCCAACATCAACTTTTATTACATTTACACATTGCCATTAATATTTTGTATTTCCGCCCTTTGCTTTAATCACAGCGCGTACCCTTTCTGGCATGCTCCGTATACACTGTGATATCATTTGTTTAATTTCTTCGTGATTTTCCCAAATATCTTGAATTTTATCCTTCAAATCGGTCAATGTTGTGCTCGGTGACGCATATAGGAGTGCTTTGAGCCGACTCCAAACATTTTCGATGGCATTCAAATCGGGAGAATTGCCTGGCCATGGCAGTACTGGAACCTTCTTCGATAACAACAGGTTTGTGATTAATTTCGCTCTGTGGCAAGGTGCCCCGTCTTGCATATATGTATAGCGAGATCTAAGTGTTCCCAGAGACTCATAATAAGGCAGCAGAACCGTATTTATTACGTCCTGGTACTGCCGTGCATCCATGGTTCCGTTGACGAAGTAGACTGGTCCTGGTCCTTTAATCGTTATGCAGGACCAAATCATAACTGCCTGGGGATGTTTGACGGTTTGAACAACACAATCTTGATTAAAACGCTCCCCTGGCCTTCTTCTAACAAATTGAGCCCTTTCAGTAACGGTCTCCAATCGGGTTTCGTCACTAAAGATAACCTATTGAGCATAAAATAAATCGTGAAGTTAAGAATGCTAACGGAGCTATAAAATATTAGCTTTAGAGAATAAATTAATGTAAATTACCTTTTCCCAATCCTTTATTGTGAGATTTAGATGTGCTTTTGCCCATTCTAATCGAGATTTCTTCATTTGCGGGGTTAATTTTGGTTTTTTTGCTGGTCGTCTGCATTTAATATTTGCTTCATAAAGTCGTCTTCGCAATGTCCTCCCAGATATTTCAACTTCACGGTCTTTTAAAGTATCCGCGAGTGCCCGAACAGTTAAATGGCGGTTTTCTAAAGCAACCTGAATAATTTTCCGGTCCGTCCGCCTTGTAATTTTCCGTGCCCGGCGACAGGATGACCGCTTGTTTGAAGTTGGTGCCACATTTTCCTTCATTGATTTGGCTATTCGCATTACAGTTTGATGCGAAACACCTTCATTTTTGGCAATTTGACGCTGTGATAGGTTGCCACCTTTGAGAAGACCAGCAATGTAAATTTTTTTCTCATTGGTGATATCCTTACGTTTGCCCATTTTTATTTTTAATTTAATTATACAATAACACAATAAAACTTCTTGTTCACAAGGTATAAATTCAAAAATTATCGCAAATATCACTTATAATAATTTTACTTAATTTCACGTTAATTTACTTGAAAACTTACAGCAAGACTAATTCAAACACCAGTATGTACTTTGTTCGATTAAGCAATATTTTTGTCTTTGTCTTCAAGGGTTGATGGTAGGGTAAAATACCCCGGGGTTAAAGTCTGCAGCTACTTTACTATGCATTCCTGAGCATAGATAAGAGAGAGTTATAGATAGGCAAGTCGCTATACTTTTTTCGCAACGTATTATAGCGCCAACGGTGGTCGGTGTCCCAACTAAAAATGAGCGGGAATTCTAGAATATTATTTGAATTTTTATTAATCTTGTTCAAAATCACATTACAATTAATATTAAGCATTAATTAAAATTTTTCTGTTAATAAACTCAAATTTTAAAAATAATGCATAATATCAATTTTAATGAACAAAATTACTTCAAAAATTTATCAATTTATTGTAACTAAAATAAATAAAATTAAAAGAGCATTATTAATAAAATATATATTATATTACAAATTATGTACAATAAAATTTACAAAAAGTTACACAAGCATTTTCATTTTTCTGATTTTGTGTGACTTGTTCTTATACTTCAAGTATCTATTGTGCGCCATTGTTCTTACATCGTCTTCGTTCGGTACAAAATTTACACTATGCATTCCTTTTAAAGTGTTATTAATTTTTTTCACCCAAACATGAATGAAAAATTCGGTAACGAGATTTTTGAATAGTGACGCCAGTTGATGGGTGTCGCATGTGAATTCTGAAAAATGAACATTCACATCGAGATGTGCTATTAATTTTGTTTTTACGTTACCTTTATGGCATATTTTTGGTACGTAATACCATTTGGTACGTACGCCATACGTAATATATTGTAATGTTTGGAGTGTAAATTTAAAAAAAAACAATAACAAAATTTAATAAACAAACCTAACAAACGATAATATGAGACTCTTGTAAATATTCAGCTACGGCCTACCTCAGTTTAAATAAATTTATTCACCTTGATTAGAAATAAAACAAAATATCAAAGAGAATTTGCTATTTTACTATCATTAAATAATAAATAAAAAGTAATCTTAAATAGACACAGCTTGACATCTAGTTCAATGGTTCTACGAAATTTTATTTGATAACGAATATTTCTAATTTTGTTGATTACAAATCAAATAAAAACAACAATGTGATGGTGTTACCATTGGAAACTCGAATCTCATTTAATTCAAAATCTATACCTCGAATTTCCAATATGCAAACCGATAATACAAATGGATGAAATAAATAGCTAATGTTCCGTGTTCAAGATAAATTTTAAATTTTAAACAGTCTTACCGAACGAATTGTTATAAAAAATTTTCTTCATGAAATTTCAATTGTTCTTGTCCACATATACGTCTTGAATTTTGTTTACAGAATTATAAATTTCTCCATGGGTTTGATCTGGATCCAATTTAAAAATTTTCCCAATTTTCCATACAATTCAAAAACTTCTTCCAAGCTTACAACAATGATCCATACACCATAAAAATATTGATCAGCATCTAATTTATGATTAAATTTCCCAATAATTCTTCTTATTTTATATTTTAATTTCCAAAATTACTATCATCTTCCAGTAAAATTTATCGGACCCCCTCATCATTATCATCCTGCGTACTGCCAACCTCTACTTTTTCGTGGAACCAAGTTTTAAAATTTTATATCGGTAGTTGCAAAACTTTTGAACACTTTACTTTTAAAACGGAACAACCTCACTCTTAGAAATATAAAAATGGAACATTGTTGCGTAACACCTACCATCATCATTGTTTTAATTTCTCATACGAAATTTTTATTAAATTAGAAACATTTTTCTATTTTCAAAATTAAAAATAAATCATGAACAATTTTTTTTAAAAACGAGATACCAGGCATGCATAAAAAAACAAAACATTTTCAGGACATGACAATATAAATAGAATCATTAAATACTTTTGAAAAGTATGCTGATGGATATAGCAAAGTTTTAGGTCCGTATGCACGACCAGCAATTATGAAATGCTTATCCAGTATTTCCCCCGACAGCAATTCTCTTCTACAAGTTCCACACATTTTGATGGCTTTCAATATTTTCTTAGCTACAAAACCTGCAACATATGCATAAGTGCCCCTTGCAAAATTAATTTCCTCATTCCTTGGGATTTCCAGTATAGATATTTCACCTTCCTCTTGTGGTTGTGTAACTTCCTCTTCCTCGGTATTTGTTGCCGTAATAAACCTTCGAAGACTATCTAGGGCTTCTTCACTATCATCCCTTTCACAGTTAGCACCAGGAGAGTGCGATGACGTATAATTATTTAATAACTGAGATTTAAATGAGGAAATAAATGATCCACACGTTGGGTTTATATTTCGAACTCCATGACTGCGAATGCTGCCAAAGAAATTTTCTAATGAATCTTGATTGAAATTCCTAATACAAAGAAAATTAAAATTTTTCACCGTTTAAGTTTATCCCAAATATAACGCAGGCCTTTTAGGGTAAATATCCAATTGTTAACTTTTTCTTGATTATAGAATATGATGCTTTTCAACACTTTAATTGCAGTTTTCCAAAATTCCAAATGTGGGAAACCACTTGCAACAGCACACCTCATGTGTTTTCCATTTTTTTATGTCTTTGCTCGAGCTATTAACGCTATCAAACAGCTGATCGATAAAATGAAGAAAATCTGCAGTGTTTGTATTTGGTAATTCTTTACAACCTAAAATTGAAATATTTTTACAAAACATTATAAAATTACAAATTCAGTGTACTTACCATTTGCAGTCAATATTCGCATTATTCCGGATACACGCTGCTAAGGACACCTTCATTTTTTAAATTTTATCCTTATATATGTGAACATCAGTCAGTTTATCACACGATTTAAAAATTGAAGGTCCAAACTTACTACAAGATGACGATTCCGGAGGTTCCAACTTCTGATCCAGCTCGTAAAATGTAATAACATCCTTCCAAGATGCAAGTTTTTTCACATTGGCTTCTGTGAACTTAACATGTTATTACGTATACCTTTTAATAAATGTGGAGGATCAAATAAGGGAACAACTTCTTTTCCATCCACTAAAAATCCAAATGTACGATTTTCTTTATTTTGAGATAAGAAATGTCGATTTGTTCCTTCCAACAACTCTCCATATGCAGAAACATTAGTCGAATATTGATCACATACTGTAGCAACAACTTCGAGACCCGTGTCGTTGAGTGCCTTAACAATTTCTTTTATATTCTTCACCAATTGTGCCGCCTTCATTCCACTCTCAGCAAAGAAATAAGCTATTGGTTGCTTCCATTTCGACGCAACACTTCTTGCCATGAATACCATCGCATGGTCTGCAAATGCACGTTTGACAGAATCACCACAATTATCGAAGCCAATGATCAAATCGGTTTTTTTATCATACGACAAACCAGCTTCTAATGACATTTCATCAAAAAGCAAGACACAATGCTTGTCAATATCTTTTAAGTTATTGACACTTTCTCTTAGCGAATTCATCACATTTTCATTAATACCACTGTTAAATGGAACGGTGCCCAACAAATTCGTTAAGGTTTTTTTTGATGGCAAAGCAAATATGTGTCGCAATAGCTTATACGCTTTAGGGCTTTGCTTCATTAAAGACAAAGCAAATATTTTATCGTCTACTATAAACCTACGCCCTTTCTGTTTTTTGGGTTGCATTTTCATTTGCGATAAATTAAATTATAGGTAGTCTTGTTCACCATTGCCTTTAAAAATTCGCCAGATGTGGCAAAATTTTTTGCTTCAATCACACGTTCTTTAGCACCTAAATTTTCTGTAAATAGAGTACGTGCCGTTCTACGTAAACTAGTAGCAATTTCGTATAGCTTCTTTGCCGTGGGTGTCAAATGCGTACTCCGTGTAATGTCAACAGATTTTAAAATATCAATTTTCTTGATTAGATCTACAACAAAAATATGTTTAAAATTAATTTTAAGAGAAACTTTAAAGAAACAATATAAAGTATAACATAATATAAGCTCCATTTACCTTTACGTTGTAGTTCAGGAGTAATTTGCTCAACCATGTTTACAGTGGATTCAGCTTCCATCTTTTCCACCTTTTCTTCCGTGTTAATATTCATTTGTTCCAACATCCTAATGTAAATTGGTTCTTCAGTGTCAACACTAGCTTGTTCCCCCATGTTATTATAGATCACTCCATCCATTTCAACATCAGGTCTTTCCATACTAATGTCAATGGGTTCTGCCATGTCGATATTCTCTACTATTTCTAATAGGTTCATATCAATGTCTCCTATTATTTCTTCTAACCTTACATTGTCAAATCGATTTCTATGTGGCAATAACGAGTTATATTTTGTGGGAATTTCGTGGAAGCTTATAGAAAAAAATTCAATAATAAACAATAAAATAAACACTTTCACGTAATAATATGAAATGAACGTTCATTATAATAAATATTTATATATTATAAATATATTATAAATATATTCATTAAAATGAATGTCGCATACCCTGTAGCTTGTATAAACAAGCTTAGGCGATTTACCGAAAAGCCTATCATACTGAATTCTTCGTATCCATTCATCAAATACCTCTTTATCTTGAGGAAATCTGTGAGGTGCTGTATTCTGACTATTATAATTGCACTTGGGCACACAATAATAAAAACCAACCATTTTACACTTAATTTCACTTTTACAATAATAAATTACACTTAACACTTTAATTTCACCAAAATAAGTTATTAATCTTTTAATATTCATTTTGAAATCGTAAGGTTAACTACAAATTCTATGAAATTGTGGTTATAACACCAACCAACAAATAAATTACAGGCACCAAGGATACCAATTCTAAAATTTTGAAAAATTCAAATTCACCAAATTACCAAATACTATAGACTTATAATACGTACAACTTTGATAGTTTTACATACAATTTGTCGGACATCGTTCATAGCGCCATCTAGCATGATGAAATGTAAAATTCGCGTCAATTAGCTAATGCCAAATACTACTAATGCGCATTTAAACTAAAATATTTAAAAATAGTTTTCAGATAAAAAGATTAGTAAAAATGACTTCTTTTCACCTTTTTGCTGCATATAGTTATTACAATCGTATACGGCACAAATTGAACCAACTTTGTTTACCATTTTATATAATAAATAATATAATATTATAATATTAAGTTAAAACAAAATGTCAAAATGACATCACAACACTTCGACTAATGACCGATTTCTTCACCTTGAGATATCTATCGGATAAGATTAACTATATAATAGTATAACTATCCGTATGGTTATACTTATCCGATAGATATCTCAAGGTGAAGAAACCGGGCATAAGGGAATAAACCCCAATAGAAAATGCTAGCCATCCAGGTTGGGAGTTCTTCGTCGGGCCAGGTCCTCATCGTACATAAAAACAAAAATGCTAAAAAACCCAAACGACAAGTCTCGAACACTGGACGGATTAAATCAAAGACGACTTATGCTAAGAAAATGGACATGGAGAATAGATACGTGGAACGTTTAAGGTATATTAAATAAACATCAAGAAATCTGAAGCCAATTAGACAAACTTAACATGGACATAGTTTGTCTCACAGAAACCAAAGGCAAAGGCGATCAAGGACGGAAGATGGAAGACAATAATTATGAGATCTATTGGGCAGAGCATGCTTAAAGCAGGAGGAGCAAGTCATTAGGAAGGAACCAGGAGAGAACACTCCAACAAGATAACAGATTTTGGAGTATTTTGGAATATTTTATTAATAAGAGCCGTTTTACATTATAGCAAATTTGCAATTAAATCTTGTCACAAATTTGCTAGCAATTATTGTATAAAATTTCTAGTGTCATATTTGACAAAAATATGACACAAATATTGCTTTATATTTGTTACAACAATAGAACAGGTCCTAAATATTCGGTATCAATTTTAGGATGCAAATTTGTGAAGTAATTTTCATGTATGACACTCTTGTAAAATTAAATGCAATTTTTTGACATAGATTTGCTACAAATTTTATTATAATGTAAAACGGCTCTTAGTAATAATCTTTTAATTTTATTTATTTGAGTTACAATAAATTGATTAATTCACTGAAGTAATTTTGTAATTTGAGTTTATTAACAGAAAAATTTTAATTAATGCATATTAATTTAAATGTGCAAAATAAACCTTGTGAACAAAATTAACGAAAATTCAAATAAAATTTTAGAATTTTATGGCATTTTTAGTTCGCACACCGACCACCATTGGCGGGTATAATACGTTGAGAAAAAAGTATAGCAACTTGCCTATCTATAACTCTCTCTTATCTATGGATTTAACCTAAAAAATGTATTTGTTGACATTACTCATTTCAACGCAATCCGCCAGAGTTCGGATTCCTGTTTTTTCACGAAGTTGAATGTATTATAGTCTAGAGTATTTGAAATTACTAATTACAGCGCCAAAAGTGGTTGGTGTCTTAACTGAAACGTGCTTAGAAATTTTGTATTGATGATATCCTACCCTGTTCCTGAGCTACTATAGCAAGAATTTGGGTAGTCAGGTACAATTTGTAACTTAAAACTTAGAAAAATGAAATATTTACAAGTGGTCCTAATTCAATGGCCAGGGGCTGTAGTACGTGTATTTACTTTCTTTTGTAAAAAGTTCAATAATTTCTTCACTAGCTGCTATAAAAGTGGTGGAAGTAATGCTGAAAAAAGTGTTTGAATTCAGTTGAATATACAAATACTCAGGTTACAATTTAACACCTTTTGTTAATATTGAGAAGATTACTAATAATTACATATATGGGATAATTTGTTTCTTAATTTATTATTCAAAAATCGTTGATCTTTACTCATTAAAATTTGCCTCCCTTCTATGCTTTGTTTTAAAATATTTTCTAATGATCCTGCGGAAAATATTGAAGTTTTAATTTTTTTTGAAGCGTGGGCAACATCAATTCCGAAATCCGGGTTTAAATTTTCTTGAAAAGTTCCCTCTATGGGTACCGGCGGAGGTGGCATTACTACAAATGATTCTTGTTCCGGATGCAATGCTGCAATTATATTTCCATGGGTGTCGAAAAAATATGTCTCTAAAGATGTGGAAGAACCATCAGAACTTGAACTAGCAGTATCGATCGATGCAGAAGCAGTACTATGTAATACCCAATTTTCTACACGAAATTTTTTAATCTTATTTTTAAATTTCAGTTGTAGTCCTATCTTCGGTATTAGAAGCTCGATTGTAGCGTTATCCAACAATTTTAGTGCCTCTTCATCTATATCATTTTCTTTAAATTTTTCTAACAATTCATCAGCCATACCCCATTGTTCCAAAATAGTTTCAACAAAGGTGTTCGACATTCTAAATATATAACCGTTAAATCAATCACTAAACTGTTAAAATTCAATTTTTTACTAAATATGTTTTTTTACTAAAAGCCGTTACGTAAAAAATAAATTAGAACCTACAAGATTATTTTCAAGCAAATGTTAACTTCTTTTTTTAAAAAAATTGTTAACTTCTGGATTGAAAATTTTCTGATTTTAAAAACGGCTGAACACTAGTTGGATTTTTACTGCTGTTCGATTGATGCAAGTACCCATGTGCTGATCCAAATGATATTTTTTTGAACATTTAACCTATTTAAAATAGAGAATTATTTAACAACTTATATTTTTTTATAAACATTTTATAAAAGCGTATCTCCTTCATGCAGTCCTGGCAGTAAATTACTTTACCATTTGTAGTGAAACACTTAGTACTTCCCAACAATAATTGACGTAATATATCACTTAGACCAACTTTTGGCATTTTACTGATGTTAATTAATTCGGTTGGATTATTGTAAGTATCGCATTATACTAGTGTCACTCGAAGTAGCAATAAGGGAGCGGTGATAACGATAAAATACTCTTTATTTTCTTTAACTATCATTACAATTTATAACTGGACGACGTTAAGCAGAAAGCTACCAACCCTCAACAAAGACAAACTGAGATAAATAGCTTTAAAGTTTCCATTGGTAAAAAAATTCTTTACAAGATTTAAAGACAATTTTATCATTTTTTTTGATTGTAGATGGAACTTTCGATATTTTATGCATTTTTTAATATTTTGAATATAAAATAAATGTAAAATTGGCAACTTTCTGTGGGTTGGTAGGTTTTTGCATTACTGCGAAACGGTAAATTAGTACTTATAATAAATTTTAAAGTAATGAAAAAGTCGTGTTATGCCAAGTAATGATTTTATTTTATAAAAAAAAAGCAATATAACGTGATTTAAAACTAGAATACATATTTAAAAAATATTTTACTCGACAACTTCCATTTCAAAATCTAAATCTTCAACATTGTAACCTTCTACATCTTCAGTTATATTAGCACCCTGCAAATTTTGATAAAAAGGCAATGCATCTGACGGAATAAGATGCATCATTTCTTTTAAATTTTCTAATTTTGCTTCAGAGATAGGCTTTCCATTAGGCCACAGTGATATTAAATCGCTAAATATGTCTTCGTTAGAAGGTCTGCCTCGAGAAGATTTTTTAATCGAAATTTTTTGATAGGGTTGTGAAAAATCGTGTTGCTTTATCAATAGCTAAAACGGCTCTTGTTTTTCAATTTTGATTGACCTAATCTTTAACCAATTAATTTTTTCTTTATCATGTGTAATTTTTCGATTAGTTATTCTCTTTTCGATATTCACTACGCCCAAAAACTCTTCGACATGCATTTGGGTGACTACTAACGGTGTTTTCTTTCTGCATGTTCGCATTACCTCAATGTAATCATTTGGAGTGTACAACCTTTGCTGTCGTTTAAGAGCTGATTCAATGTCACTGAAGTCCGTATCGTTTGGAAGAAAACTGTGATCAGAACAAAGATATTTTACAGTAATGCTTTCGAGGTTTGTCTTTGTATTACCATGCAATATCGATTTAAGCATCAGTATTAGTTTAATATTGCGGTTCTGCCCTCCACAAGAATCACACCAAAGAGTAAGATGTTTAACTTCTACAGGCATTTTAGTCTTTACATGTTTTATAAGGCAAGATCCTATTTCCTGGGCTCCTCTTCCAGCCGAACCCTCTACCCAAACGTAGCAATATCCCGTTATACACCCATAGCTGCCGTTTATAAAAGACAATGCCTGTAGGAATTCTAGGGAGCGGTAAGGTTTTTTCCAGATCAAAACTTAAACATTCCCGATGTATTTCTTATTTCGCTGTCTTGAAATCTTCTCTTCTCAGTTTTTGGGCCTCCTCTGCTACTTCCAAATGCTTGTTATGTTCCTGTTTAAACGTAGTTTTATTTTCTTCATTATTTTCATTGTCTATCTTCATTTTAAGAGTGTCGCATACATTGCAAGTGTCTTTTTTTAACGCCTTTATTTTTAAATTAAATTTCGTGTAGAATATGTTCCTGTATGACATTAGGCTTGCCGGATTAGCTTCTTCCTGTTTGTACATATCATACATTTTTTGTATTGTGATACCACGAGGTAAATATTGCGCAGTACTTTGTTCCCGACGGTAGTGTGAACAATATCTGGGTATTTTATTAATTTGATTAACAATAGTTTGCACTCGTTCATCCGACAATTTGTTTTTACCTCCCTGCTTTAAACCTCGTTGATCACCAATGGGAGCCCGACCATGAAATTTTTTTAAAGCAGTGTTTACTCGAAATGTTGTTATCTTTAATGTATTAATAAACATTTCTCTACAAACTTTTGTGTCTCTTATTTTCTTCTCATAAAGTTGACCGAACATTTTTCATCGCTATGTATTCCTTCTACTAGTCCTACATAATGGATATCAGGCGAAACTTTTCGATTATTTTCAATAGAAAATCTTACCACAATGTAGTCTCCAGTTGTTAATCCATTGACAGAATGGTCGAAATCCTTGTCTAGCTCTTCAGGAACGTAATTGGATTCGCCAGAGCTCACATATGAGCAGCTGATGTCACTATTCTCACTCTCAGATCTTCTCCTTTTTGTTGAAGTCTTTGGCTGTTTCACATCTGTATCAGTTAGAATTTTTCTTTTCACACTTTTCTGAGCCTTCAACAATCTCTCATTTTCCAGTCTTTCCAGCTCTTCTTTCTCGGGGGTTTCAGTTAATATTCTAGTCTTGCCTTGCTTGCGCCCTCTGTTCGTCAGTTTTCTTGGTTGTGCCTTTGGAAAAGGTCTCATCATTTCTGGAGTAAGTTTTATGTCGCTTAATATGACAATTCTCGGTGTCTTCGGTTTAGCCGTAATTGTTGTTGATACTGCATCAGGCTGCGATGAAATATTTGGTTCATCTTCTGGTGTGTGGAGTTTATTTGGCGGCATTCTTTCAAGTTCTTGAACGACATTTGCTTTAGTATGATGTGCTTCAGTCTCTGTCTCAACAGGTGTGTGATTATCTGAGGCGGGATTTTCTCTGTCTGTAACGGATGACGTCAGAAAATCTGCCTCAGAAAATATGTCGGCATCAAATGGGTGAAATCCTGATTCTTGAAATTCTGACAGGATGTTTTGTCTTGACATTGCTTTATCGAAAGCAGCCTTGATCAACTCCGGTAGGTGATAAATGGTTAACGTCTTTCCAGGATTAGAGGTCATCCAGCTAGAAGCTGCACCGTTGTAATATGCCTTGAAGGGCCCGTATACAGAAACGTCCAAAGGTTGCAGTCGATGACTACAATGAGGCGGGAAAGTTAGCAGATGCACACCATTCGATTTTGCCAGAGAGACGACATCAAGGTTCACGTGACTTTCATGATTGTCTAGTAGCAACAGACACGGATTCTCCTTTGTAACTCCCGAATATTTTATGAAATGTTTCATTACCAGAACAAAATTTTCCTTCGTCATCCACCCACTTGTATAAGCTAACCCTAGAGTGTTCTCGGGGGCATTCATAATCATGTGATCTTTGAATTTCTTCAAAGGGAAAACGATAGCGGGAGGCAAAGTATTTCCTGCAGCGTTAACAAAGCAGCATACCGTAATTAATTTTCCCCTTTCTGCACTTGTCACCTGCCCCACTTGTTTCTGTCCTTTTGTGGCAATTACTCTTGGAGGCTTATGAACTGTGGTGCAGCCTGTTTCGTCTAGGTTGAAGATATTTTCTGCCGAAAATTTGTGCTTATCCAATAAAAACTTTAGATTTTTGAAGAACATGCCGACATTGTGTTTGTTGAAGCTTGTCGATCTTCCCAAACTAGTGGCTTCTGGCTGTCTCAATGAGAGATCTTTATTGCGGTTCATGAATCCTAACAACCAATGAACGTGTTATAAAAGACTAAATTAAAAAAGTGAAAACAAACAAAACGGCAAATAAACCAAAAAGCCCGCCACATAAGGGGGAGCGCGCACTAAAACTTATTTGTCACGTATTTTGTCTTTGTAGTTGAATAACAGGTTTTGATATCCCCTGTTAATATACGTAAAATCGCTTTTTTTAAGCGATTTAATTTTTAAGTCAAACACATTTGATACCAAACGTAAACTTTATTTTTATAAAATAATCGTACTTTAAACAAAAAATAACTTATTTATAATTATAATAACTGGTAACTCGCAGAAGGCTAATCGGAACAGTCAGATTCTTCAGCTCCAATTTCATTTTTTTGTGTGACAGGAATGTTGTTTATAAAACCTGCATACTCTTCAGGAATAACTTTAGATCTGAGAAGGAAGTCCAAGTCCTTTTTCTTTTTTTGGGTCACAGGAAGCCGGGAATCATATTTTTTCTTCCGTGTAAGTTTGTGAGTATTATTCTTTCGACCAGGTTTTCCTCTCTGTAATACATCTATTTCAAGAAATTCTTTATCAAGTAATGCATATTTATATTAGATGATAGAAGGTCTCTCTTTATCAAAACGCAGCCATTTTAATTTCAGCCAGTTTACTTTCTCCTTTTTTGTGTTTAGGGTTGTATTAATAACTCTTTGTTTAGCTAATTCTTGAAGATCATGAAACTCATCAAATTTTAAATTGTGTACAATGTACACAGGTAGGCGTTGAAGTCTTCTTGAGTCTGCTGTGCCGTTTCTCGAAGATATTTTAGAATGTAACTACCGATTTCGTTAGCTCCCCTATGAGCTTCACCTTCATGCCATAAAAAGCATGTGCCTTCATTACTTTTTATGTCGTACAAAGTGAAGTTGAGTACATTCAATTTTGAGACATAGTAAAATGACGCTGCTTCTCCAGTAGGGCAGGGTAACACCGCCTGAAAATCAAAAACTATGCCTTTTGTTTTTGCATCACCCTTCTTATCCTTTCTCTTTGACATGTTTACCGTACTTTTTTTTAATCTCTTCCTTTTGCTGATCATTAGAGTTTCTATATTGCAGACACAGTTCGCACTGGTCTTTTTTTGGTAAATGAAATACTAGATTAAATTCCTCATTGAAAATTTTGCTATACATGAAGTAATTAGCAAAGTTTGAGTTCTGTTCTTTACAAAATGCTATATAGTCTCTATGGAGGTCTGCAATGGTTTTATCTCCTTCAATGTATTCCTTAGTGGAATGTGACCTGCAGTAATGACTTTCAACACGGGGTATAGAGTTGATGTGAGTTCTGACGCCATTTTTTATGTTTTCATCCAATCTTTTATGTTTTCCGTGCTTTCCTCTTTTATCAATTTCTACTACCTTGCTACTTACACAAACAAGCCGTTTCTTCAAAATCGTACTTATCACTCTATGATTTATAGCTAAGGTAGCCATAAAAAAATATTTGCACACACGAATTTTATTCTGCTGCACACAAAAATAGTATGCGTTATTTGGATTTCTAGGTATCTCGTTGTTAGAGTATTTGTACTTTGGATTAATAGTTTCCAGATTTGAAGATATAAACTCTCTTTGTTTTTCAACGTCTTTCAACTTCCAGTATTCATCAAAGATAGTGGTTCGCTCATCTAATGTGATTTTTTCCGAGCATTTCAGTTTACATTTCAAACCACATGGAGGTAAAAGAGATTTTGTTGGGCGGGTTACCTTTGATAACGTTTTTGTTCCGTCTTGATTTTTTCTTATGCTTGCAGAAACGTAGCTTTCGCCACTATTGCTCAATCTTTTAGCAACATTTTTCTTCCAATTATCTATATTTTTTATTCTTTTTTTACCTCTTTTTTCAGTATCACAAGGGTGACTTACTTTTCTTTTTTCATTCTTGAGCAACACGTTATCCTCCTCATCATCAGAGTAATTACTTTGATTGTTAAGCACAGGTGATTTAAAAGTTGGATCTATTAAGCTGTCATCTGTTTCATATGGTTCCGATACAGAATTTTTAGAAGAATTACTTTTTGAAGATGAATCAGAAGAACTGGAATCCGAAGAACTGGAAGAACTAGAATCTAATTTTGAACAGGACTCTTTATTTCTTTTCAATTCTTCGTTGGGACTGCTTTTGGAACCATTTTGTACCAGAATATTCGAGAGAACATTTATGGTATGACTACCATGTTTTGCCGGAATGTCTTCTGTATTTGCTTCTAATGTCTCGGAATTTGAAATATCCTTAAGTACTGGTCGTTCATTTTGGTCAGTACCAAGTACATTATTAGTATCGACATTCTGATTGTTTATTTTCTGATGCAGTTTAGGTCTTTGGCCAAGTCCAGTATACGTTGTATTCGTGTACGACTGCTTTTATACATGGTTACTTCGCTAAAAAAATATCATTGATGTTAACCTATAATGAATATTCTTTCAAGAAAATAACGTTACTTTCTAAAATGTAACAAGTAACAGTTAATATAAATGTTGAGAAGAGTATTACATTTGAAGATGAAACACAGTTTTTGTAGAATTGATAATTCAATACCGTTACAACTGAAAATGTAACACTTTTGAAGTAAAATAATAAATACTTGTTACATTTTTGTTTGTAACTTTCTCTTTTACATAAAAATTATAAGAAAAAAACTTACTTTTGATAGTCACTATGTTACATCACAAAATATCACTATTATATACCTATGAGCAAGTTCAAATTATGTTACATCACTAAATGTCACCCTCTTTAACAAAATACTCGACGCTTTCCCCATAAAAGCTGGATGCAAACTGAGATGTACCAGTCTTTCCGAATATGCACGTAAAAGATAAGTCAGTGTCAGATAGTTACATCCTCCCATCTATCGCTCGCCAGCTTAAGCTTACATGTAACTCTTTTCCCCGTTAAAAAACACACAGTTTTAGATTGTTTTTAATGAAAATGTCAAAAATCACATCTTTTGAGATGCAACCCTCTTCTTCAGGATGAACGATATGTAGCTGAAGAGCTGTCAAAAATTGACGATGCTGAGATACTATGCGATGCCAAACACGAAATAAATAATATATTATACAAATATAGCAAAATGTATGCCCAATCGCAATGTACCACTATTGAATTACCATAGTTGCAGTAATATAGTTATAATTTATTGTTAGATAAAGTTTATTTATGAATAATAAAACATTTGAGATGAAAAATTAAAAATTAAATTTTTGACTTGCTGCGTTTTGCCAATCAACAGCCCCAATTCCATTAAAATAGTTTGTGAACTCTCTTTTAATTTGTAGAGATATATCAGATTCTCGATTTCCAGCTGTACGTTGTAAACCGGTAGTAACAACTTGTTTCCTTCATTTACCTTCTACTAAAGTTCCAGTTGCAGTGTTTTCATGGTCAGTTCCAAACAAATATTTTTTACCCTTCATTCTTCTTAAAGCATTGTGTAAGATACAAGTCAAAGTTACTTTTTCTACTGACAGGTTGATTTCTTTTTGCAATATTTGAAAGCGGTTACACATGATGCCTAACACATTTTCTATTATCCTACGTGCTGGAGAAAATCTGTAGTTAAAGATTTTTTGTTCTATTGAATATCTTTCTCCCCATGGTTTCATAATTACACGGGAGGCCTTATGATTAACCTTAAATTTTGGATTTTCTTTCACTTTTTTTTATTTTTATAAATAATGGACTGTATTTAATTTTGTTTTATTTAAATTCAATAAATGTACATAATATTATATTGTTAATATTTTGTCAAACTTTAACTTGTACTCTCGTGCGTTAATTTTTCTATACTACTTCTACTACTACTGATGGTTCACTACATGGCACTATGGTTTCTGAAACCTGTTTTTTTGGCCAAAATTCTGAAACACGTTAAATGGGCTCAAAATATACTCTGTATTTCAGCAAAAATAATGAAAAAATTTACATTTATAAATAGGGTGTTTTTTGGGGGTGCAAATCAAAATAACAGAATAAAATTATGAAACTTTCGGTATGTCGAGAATTTGACCTACAAATTCATGGAAAAATAATAAAAAAAAAATTATCGAAGTATTGGGGTTATTTTCGAATGCCACTATGGTTTCTGAGACCTGATTTGTTGGCCAAAATTAATAATTATATTACTTTAATAAGAACAATAATTACAAAAGAACATTTTTGGATAAAATTGGACTAATCAAGGTCATTTGATGTAAAAATTTCAACAATAAACACATATTTCGTAAAATTTAATTTTATTGTAGGCAAATTGCAGGTAATTTTACATTTCATAATCCAACTCTATTGTATCTAATTCATCATTAGAGATTATTTCAGCTAGACCGATTTCTTCTTTATCCCCAGATTCATTTTCGTCTAATTGTGGAGCATCTAATGAGTTTAATTCTGCCAGCATATGAATTAATTCCGGGGGAAAGTTTAGTTTACGTTGACGATTTATCCTTGTTTGTAAATTTATTGTTGAAATTACAGGATCAGAGGTGTCCATAGCCCTATTAAAAACATCGGTTAGGTTGTTTTGCCTACTGCTCTTTCTAGCGTGAAATTGTCGGTCATGTTTATAAAGCTTGTTTCTTGCTTCAGATGCCTCTTCCCCGAAATAACCAACTGGTAACAGAGAGTTTTCAAAAATTTGTTTGCCATGTGCTAGAACTTTATGCACTGTTGCAGGCATTGGGTACCAGGAATACTTTGACATATACAATCGAGCAGTTTCGTGACAGTACTCTTCAAATTTTTGTGTATCTATTTGGTACTGACAAGATAGAGCAATCAAAATTATTTTAAATTGTTTAATTAACGTTTCGTCAATATCAGTAGTTTCTGAAAACTTTTTTGGATCATTAAATGCTCGTCGTGCAGTATTGCCATCATTGGTACTACCAAATCCATTGGCTTTTGGTTTATCAACATGCAGATGAAGTTGTGTTAAAAAACGTTCTTGTATAATTTTTTTTCTTTCATTATATATTCTTTTATTTTCGGCGCCTCTAACTTGCCATTTACAAATATCGACACGATAAGATATATGGACTATACATTCAAAAAAACGTATCCATGCATGTAACGGGCTTATGCCATATTGTAATGTATTTGGTTTTGGATCAAATAGTTTTGTCGTTTTAAAATCCACAACCATAGCTGAAAATGATTTCAGCATCCATTTCGTTAACCCTCCCTAATGATTCTATATACTGCAATATAACTTCTTCTTGTAATAGCACTATTCTATTCGTCGTGTGCTCTAGAAGATTGCTTAAAGGGACTTCGGCCACAATATCAGTAACATGTATAACTGACGGTCTACATTTAGATTTACATTTCCAAACATCTTTGTAGTCCGGATAAAGATTACAATTTTTTGAAAGCGCTCCGTGTCTCATATTTAAATATTGCTGCTTGCTTAAATTGTTATCTAAAATAAATTCCAATGCTTCTTCGGCAGTATAATTAGAAATACTTTCTGCTGGCGAAAAAAGAATTTTTCTGATTTTGGAGGGTCGAGATGGAGTTCTAATCACTTCTTTTAAAACTGCCGTCAAATCATGCTGCCCTTGTTTTCGTGCAGCCACATTCGCAGCTTGTACCATTAACTACGATTCATGTTCTTTTTCGTGCGATAATTGTGAAGCTTCTCGTCTTTTTGATCTGATTGATTTTTCATAAAATGAAAGACTTGGCCGACCAGTAGATGTTGATGGTGTAGGTTCGCTTGTCTCAACAAGAACCAAGTCACCTTTAAGCCAAGCAGCGTTTTTATTTTTAAAATAATCCTTACGCCGAGCAGCTTTACTCCATCTTTCGTCAAAATTGCGACACAAACCACGAATTTTTTCCTCGATGATTTTTTCATTTGATAAATTAATATCATCTCCAATTTTTCTCGTTATATGATCATAAAGTATTGAGAATTTTTCGTCTTTACTGCCTCCCTGCAACCATATTTCTAAGAAATCTTCTTTCTTGAAATGCTTCATATCTAAGGAAAAAAATCATTTTGTGAGAAGTTGCAACTAGTAGCAGCTAAAATAAATTTGAAAGCAATCTCTAGTAAATACTGAATATATTCAAGCAAAAATTATCACCGCCAAATGCAGCCAATTTTTTATAAGTCAATTCGGTGTAAACCCGAATTCGATATCTTTTTTCGTTTTCGAGTTATGGCCAAAAGTTCACTTTTTCGACTTTTCGTTAAATGACGATATCTCGGTTGTTTGTAGAGTTATAGAAAAAATATTTACACTTTTTCCAGACACTTTTTTAAGGGCAATAAAATGGGATAAAGAGATTTTAAATATCTTACCTAGTTTTCGAGTTATAATATAAAGTTTTGTTTTTTTAAATAGAAACCATAGTTGGCTATGAAATATTTAAATAGAGTTTTTTATCCTCTTTTCAATTATATGTAACATGTGGGGTCTATTATTTAACTTTCATCCCGTTATATTACAAAATGTTAAATAAAAACAAAAGAAGATCGGAAAATTAAAGGTCGACTTTTTCAAAGCAAAACACTATACAAAATCATTATTGACATCTAAAACAATTGTCTCCAGTTGTTTTTAAAGAGTGTTTTTAGTACCTAATACTTCGATACCTATTTTTATTTTTATTTAGTACCTATTACCTATTATTTCACAAGAGTGTCAAATGGCTTATGAAAACTATGAAATATAAATGTATAATGGATTGTTTTGATAAATCCAACATTTAATTTTCCGATCTTAGTTTGTTTTTATTTAACATTTTTTAATATAATGGGACGAAACTGAAATAATAGACCCCACATATTATATATAATTGAAAAGAGGATAAAAAACCCTATTTAAATATTTCATAGCCAACTATGGTTTCTATTTAAAAAAGCATAACTTTATATTATAACTCGCAAACTAAGTTAGATATTTAAAATCTCTTTAGCTCATTTTATTGCCCTTAAAAAAGTGTCTGAAGAAAGTGTAAATATTTTTTCTATAACTTTACAAATAACCGAGATATCGACGTTTAACGAAAAGTCAAAAAAGTCAACTTTTAGCCATAACTCGAAAACGAAAAAAGATATCGAATTCGAGTTTAAACCATTAAACTTTTCTCAAAAAAAGAGATCGAAGATGCGCCATCCATTTTTCGATATCTCCTATAGTTACCGATTTCCCCATAAGAGGCATCGAAATTGAGCCACCCTGTACAATGGTAGCGCATGTCAATTTCAACAATACATTTTTTTTATATAATTATTAATTATTTGACATAATATTATTGAAATCTAAACACCTTAAATGCTTCATCTATGACTATGACGTAAGGAACAGCAATAGTGCTGTTTGGTAAAGGTTCATCTTCCGGAAAATTTAGTGCATTTTGTGTAATGGCATTATTTAATCCTGAATTTTGAAATAATCCTCCGTCACTTATACGGCCATTGCATCCAATATTTACATAAGTGTAGTTGTATTCTGCATCTACCAGAGCCAATAACACTATGCTGTGAAAACCTTTATAATTATAATAAAAGGAGCCTTCATTTTTCTTCGGTCAAAATGCGATATGTTTTCCATCTGTAATAAATATTATAAATAAATATTACATAAAAATACAATTGCTACTTCAATAACCTAATGCTCCCAAACATATAGGGATATTCCATAATTTAAAAAATTTGTGTGCAATTTGTTTCCATTCTTAGCTAGTTGAAGGTGTCTAAAATTCATCAAGGTGCGGATGAATATTGATGTAATAAGTAAATGTAAAATACAACCTTCATATATTCTTCTTTTAGTGAATCACAAATTGCCTCCAAGGTTTCTCGAATAATTAAAGATAACGCTGGTACTGAAATCCTAAATGAGAAGCTAAGGCTTTGAAATGTTTCACCTGTTGCCAAAAACCGCAGGGTCTTCAATTTGTAATTCACTAAATACCAAGCTTGCAGCACCTCGATTTTCATCCCTACGTAATAGCCAGTTTTGTGACCATAAGGCGCTTGGCTTTCGCTGTTTACGCCGTCTTGAATTATGCAGTTCTCCATGCAATGTGACGGGCTCAAATTGCCCTAAGTCTCAAAATTGATAGCGGGGAATGGCTATCCGCCCAGACACACAGGATTGCAGCTGGCTCGAGTCGGCGAGGTCGTGGGTCGCTGAAAAACAAGGAAATCCTGGGTCCAAGTAAACGATGTTCCTCAAAGAATCTTAAAGAGTCGTCAAAATCGAGAGGGCGCCACTCGAGCAAATGTCACTAAATCTTACCTTGAGTTGAGTTCGGCTTGAGATGAAATCTTCAACTAAATATGATTTTGGGCAGGTAGATTCAATAGAAAGATAGGTCAATGAAAAATTAATAAAATTTAATGAAAGGTTAATTAATGACAAAAACAAATTATAAAAATATAGTTGGTGAATAATTTGCAACAGTACCACAAACGAAATCTTAAAGGTTGATAATAATTTTGGTTTCCGAACAGTTATAATGCTTAAAATTAAATGAATGATGAGATGAAGTTTAACATTAATTTTCAATACCTGTAAATAATATAATTTTTCACAAAATATGTTGCCGTAACATAAAAAATTTAATACAATAAAATGTTGCCTTAGAGATAGACAACCCAATTAACACGAATAGAGTTTTTGAAATAATATCTTGAAGATAATCAAATAATTAAAAATAGCAATCATACAAAATAATACTTTGTATCCCCGACTCGTAGAGGTGTCGTAAAAAGTCTGAACACAAAATAATTGCAACGATGACCTCCAACGAGAAAAGTCAAAGTTTTGCAGTGTTAGTCAAAAGCAATTAAGATTAACTAAAAATACGTTTGGCATGGAGCACTTCAATTTATTTCGGTAGTGAAATCAAAATTATTGTCAATTGAAGGAGAATTAAAATTCCAATAGACTTAACGGAGCAATGTATCGGTGGCACTAAACTAAATAACATGGGATGCAAAAACCGGTAATCACAATTTCTGGGGATGGATGGTTCAAACCAGCAAGGTCACTGGATGACGTCACAACGGAAATTTTTGAGAAATTCAATACAAGGTGGACCGTTAATTGTTGGTAAAATCAAATTTCGAGGAATGTTAATTAAAAGAATCGTAGTCAGTTACAGTTGTGTAGAGTAAGAGCGGGTTAACGTTGAAAACTAAACAAGATAGACGCTGAACAACGTGGTTGAATGATGAAATCTGCAATCATCGCCTCACTCGGGTGCAAATGGTGGTAACCAACAAGGTCTTGTAAAAACTTTCCTGAAACTTATCGTAAACCTTTTTCTTTTTTTTTATTTCTTGTTTCATTGGTACTTTTCATTTTTTTGTATTTATTCTGGATTTACTTTTTCCAATAAAATTTAAAATAAAAACTCCTCACATCATCTTCTCAAAAAAAAAAACTTTCTTACACATCTTCTTAATTAACATAGGCCAATACTGTGGTTACATTCAACGTTGTCAAAAATTAAAACTGTATAAAATATGACAACGTTGAATGTAACCACAGTATCAATTTTTTAAATCAAACAACCTTACCATTTTTACTTGTTTGGTGAGTGTTATACAGTTTTTAAACATTTCACGTACTTATTGTTGAATTTTTTGTTTCCATATCGGCACTGAAGATGGAGAGAATATAATCCTCCAAAACGTTGGCTAACAAGTTATAAATTTGTTTGATATAACCTGTCCGAATAACCTGAGACTCCGTTTACCATTTCATCATTTTACTCGGACGAGATTCTGTTTTCACCACCCATATAGAATTAATTCTAGTAGATCTTTTAGTAGAAGTATTAACTAATGCGGCACAGAAGTAACCGTCCACGGACATGACTTGTCACGGATAGTAGACAAGAAAATATTGATTTAAATATTATTTTAATTATTGTCCCTGCCAGACTTATTAAATATAAAATGCATTCTTAATATTTATGCATAAAAAATGTAACTAAAATCGTTTAATAGTTATAAAATGACGCGTGACACTCTTTCTGCCTTTTTGATGAGAATGACCCATAAATGAAAAGGGAAAGTAAGAAAAGTATTAATACAGTCCGATCTGAAATAAAAAACAAGCAATTAAAAACAGTGTTTTTTTGTATATTTCTTGCATACTTTATTCAGCGTCCCACGGAGAAATAAAGGATTCATCCATTGATAAAACTGGGATGTCACTTCCGTTACATTTATCCTCCGTAACAATTTCAACGTTTGTGTCAAATCAGTGTTCTATTCATCAATCCATTCAGCCTCTTCATATCCTTCCTGCAGGGCAATGACAGCCATTAATTCACGTTGTCTTCGGGCTGCAACACGCACTGGCGTAGTTTTTTTTTAATATTTATCGATGATGTGTGGTGGATACTTTTGATATGATCTTTTAGCATCACTTGAGAAGCAAAGTACATTTCACAACTTGAACATATTCTATCTTTCAGAACATTTTGAACTGAAGGACAATAATAATCGTACGGTCAAGATTTTGGTGGTTGCTCAATTCAATTATATTTTAAATATATTTCAATATAGACATCTGCATTGATTGCTGGACTTTTCGATGATTGAATGTAAACCTGAGAAATTACTCTCTTTGATGTACCGCACTACACTGAAATTTTTTAGTCAAACTTTGCTTTTGGAATGTATTTGACATTGCTAGGACTACTCTGAATAAAATCAGTATATCAAACCTTTATTTTCAACACGATGTGTTGTGAAACTGAAATATTTTTTATCGACCATAACCAGCACAATGTTTCGTTTTAAATGATTTCGTCGAAGCAAACGACACTTTTTAGAGATTTCCGCCAATTGGTTTTCAGTATACCTGTACTAATAAACTCTCTTGTGATATTATACAATCATTTTTAACAAATTTTTTCTAACAATTTCTTTTGAAATTTTAAATTTACATGCTAATTTGCGATTTGAACTTTTTATTCTTTTTACAACTACGTACAATCGTTGTTAGCGTTTTGCCAGAACACTATCTTTTTATATCTTAACAATATAACTATATAGCGGTATCTCTTACTCCATATTGTACTATCTCGAAGAAAACATGAGCTCTGCTTAGTAAGTTAGTCTTACAAGACACAATCTTTGACTTGATATTAGAAGTTTTTAGGCAATATAAAACCATGTAGACAATAAATCTGTTTTTATCTTGGCCCACACAGTTATCACTATAAAATGTGACCTATTTTTTCTGACAAATTTTTATAAGTAAGTTATAAATACAAGTGGAAATTTTATTAGCTTCACGCTTTGCTATGCCTTCATAGAATAATTCTTCCTTTTTTGGTATGTCAAATACAGTAAAGTTTATTACGTTTCATTTACTCCTGTAATAGAATCAGAGACGTATTTTAAAATTTGGCGCCCTGGGCCCAAAAGGTTTGCCGCCCCATAAATTTATAATAAAAAGCAAATATTAATTTTATCAATTCATTTAGTAAATGTTTACATTTTTTTACGATGCACAAATTGGTTAACAAAATCGTAAATAACACTGTCATAATTAATGGAATTTGTTACGTCTGCTTCTATATTCAGGATTGCTAAACTGTTCAAACGTTCTTCGCTTCTTCGTTCAGCACTGCAATTTGTCGCTGCAGTGCACAGGAACATACGTAATGCTATTTCCGTGTATGGAAATGCTTCCTTCAAATCCGTTTGCTTAATGAAAAGGTTAAGTTGCCTTAAGCTCATTTTGCTTTTATCTGACTTCAATAATTGCTTTAAAAGAACACATTCTTCTTGGAGATCATCCGCAAGATCATTTGGGTACAATTTTTGCAGTTTTATGGCGTTAACTCTAACTTCCGCTTCGGACATTGTATCCAATTTGCTTAAAAATGAATAATTGGCGGTTACTGCATCATATGAAGATTTGCGTCTTTTCAACTCGTTCAATAATTGGTCGCATATTGAGATGAAGGTATTAACACGTTAACTGCTAATCGTATCGGCGTACTTACCCCCTGGGGCTAAGGCAAAAATTTACGTCGTTTGGGCAAACCCATTGAGGAAACACTTTAATAGTGCAAAATAAGGAAGTTTTTATAAAATTTAGGGTCAAAAGGGCCATGGCATATATATCGACCACGCGCACTGAGCACTGAAATTGTAACCTAATGCTAATGGTATATTTATATACCACTATGTAAATTACACTACATGTAGCAATAAAAATAGCACTTGTGAAAAAACTGTACTTATAATAATTTAAAAAACATTGTTTACAAGTTTTCATGGTAATTTTTGAAACAATCGCCTACACAAAGGGACGGTCTACCGGTACAAGACGGGCAGTAATACGATGTCCTCTTCTCAACCTTTTTGTGGTTGTAGCACCAGGTACATCTCCTGGATATCGCCTTTTTGCCAGTCTTATCCATGGGATGTTTTTTTATATTATGCAATGTTTCCAAGGGTATGGGTGCTGGCAACCTCGCAGGAACCAGGGTTTCAATAACGGAGAGTCGAAAATCATACAACGACATTTTCGATTTCGTGTGCTTCTTATATAGCAGATGGGCATTGATAAGAAGCATTTGAAATATGTGAATCCCTAGCTTCTTGTACCAGCGGAGACATTTCCTTTCACAGGGATAGTAGGAAAGCAACTGGTCTTGTCTATCTACCCCTCCCATGTATTTGTTATATTCATAAATTGGAGCAGGTTTTTCTTTTTCCCTGTCCAATTTATCGCGATAGGTGACCATTTCATCGGTGAACTCCGTTGTTATGTAGGCCACTTCCCGCTTATCCCGCCATTTGCCTATCAAAACCCCATCATCGCTGTATTTTTCAATGGTTTCTCCTTTTTTTAATTTGGTACTCTTTATCTCAGGTGGAGTATTCTTTCTTTCTGCCCTCAAAGTACCCGTGCAATAGGTATTGCGGTTTAGAAGTTTGACGGCGAGGTCATGACTGTTGTAATAGTTGTCCATGTAGACTGCATGGCCAACATCGAGGCGCCCTTCAAGCAAATGAAGAACAACATTAGCTGCGTGGCCCTTGCCGCCAAAATCGTCCAGTTGCCCAGTGTATACAGCAAATTTTAAAATGGTGCCGCAAGGCTCTGTCAGTATGTATAATTTTATACCATATTTGTGTTTTTTATTTTTAATATACTGGCGGAAGGAAAGTCTTCCTCGAAATAAGACCATAGACTCATCCAGGGATAGATTTTTGTCGGGATAGTAGAGCTCTGCCATTTTCCCGTTGAAGTACTCAATGAGCGGCCTAACCTTGAACAGGCGATCGTCCGGTTTAGGTTCGCCCTCCCTCGGGTTACGCGTGAAATGTAGACACCTGCATTGAAAAATTTTTTTTTTCATTTCAAAAAAAATTCAAGTTGTAGTAGTACAACTCGCCTCATAATCAATAAAAACCTGTCTCGGCTCATTGCGGCTGCAAAGAACGGAATGCTAAACAGACGCGAAGTTTTCCAATAGTCTTGTAGCCTATTTGTCGTAATCGTCCCCATGTGAAGAAGTACGCCGAAAAAGATTCGCAACTCTTCCGGGGTCACATTATGCCAGCGAGTAATTCGCGACGAGGGAGATGTCTTCTCAGACAGAAATACATCCACGGCATACGCATTCGTTTCTTCCGCAATCATTTCATAAAAGTGGTCATCCACCAGCATGTTAAAAAAATCTATGGGTGCATTTCCTGTAAATTAGAAATTTAATTGAGACTTTTCAAAGCAACGCGCCATCCCCTGCTTCCTCTTTCGGTTGATGGAGTGCGGATCGGATGGGTGCGCATTGAGAAAATGGAAACAAATCTTACCATCTGGCACAACAAGGAACTCCATTCGCTTTGTGAAAGGAAAGGTTTTCATCGCCCGATTGTTTGACCATTTAGGGCCGGGGGGTGGTACAGCTGCAGCCGCTCTAGCTGGTTGGGGTTGCGTCGGAGCTTGTGTTTGCTGCAGTTGAACACGTGTTGTTGGTTGTTGCGCTTGGATTTGAGAGAAAGCACTCCTCTGGTCCATATTTTCAATGACTTCCTCGGAGGAGGCATCACTCTCCCCCGCTATATATGTAATCATCATCGGAGTCAATTATTTCAGGGTCGTCATCTTGAATATCCGCGTCGGAATCATAAAGGAGTTTTTCTAACTCCTTATCAGATAATGGAGGCTGATAGTATCGTTTGGGGGCCTGTCGTGGCCTTTTGGGAGTGGAGGGTCCTGCTTCGTCATCCGCCATGACTAACTCCACCAAGGGTATTTTATTTTGTAAATTACACTTATCAACACGCTCACCAAAATACGTCACCTCACGTCCACCGCTAAGCTCACACTGAACGATATAAAGAAGTGACGCAGATGGTATATTTATCGACCACGCGCTTATGCCACCTACCGCGCATGGCTGATTTATCGCCCATCAGCACTTAACGTGTTAACCCTGAAATGATCCCGCCCTTGCAACAATACTTCACCTTCTCAATACTCGTCGTCTAGTTTCTTCCTGTTAATAATTATTTTGTAATTGCTTGATGAGGGATTCATAGAGCCTAGAAACTACCTCTACGTCTGTGTCAACACCTTGTAGAATTTTGGAAACTATATTAAATTGTTTTAATATAGATCCCCAAAATTCCGATAATATGGCCGTTTCTAACGAATTCAGTTGAGCTAATAATTTTATAGCTTCATTTTTAACCAAAGCTTTTTGGCGGCTTGAGTCATTTTTTATAGCTTCAAGAGCCGCTATCATTTGGTTCCAATTTTTATTAAGGCTAGCACAGGCGTCGTCTCTGGTTGACCATCACGTATGTGATAAATTTTTCACAGTTACATTTTCAGGCTTAGTCAAGAACGATTGCAGTAATTTCGTACGTTCCGTTGATACTGTAAAAAACACGTTTGGATTTTGCAGTAACCCGAAAAACTGTGTAGCTTCTGAGCAACATTCAGCTACCGATGATCCAACCAAATTTAACGAATGTGCTGCACAAGGTACATATGTATGTAGCATACTGACATTTTTCTTTGATCTTAGCCTGTAGGCCATTATACTGCCCCGACATATTGCTAGCATTGTCATAAGATTGACCTCTGCAATTGTTAATATCTATATTCAGTGTTTTGAAGGTGTCCATAACAGCTAGCAACATGTCTTCTGCTTTGTGTCCAGTGTTTGGAAGAAAGCAAAGAAATCGTTCAACTGGTTCTGCATTGTCATTGTTCAAAATACTGTGTAATGGTTTCCCTAGTAACACCAGCACGGGCCCGTTTTATATTTTGGCACATTCTTTCAGATAACATATTTGAATGGCGTTTTAAGAAACCATATGCAAATTCTTTACCTGGAAGATTATATGGAAAACGGGAAACAACCCTACCAGCTCCATTTAAATACTGTTGGACCACTACTCTTAAATCAAATGTATCAAAGGGATAGCCCCACTCGCTGCATATGAGTAACTTTTCTGCAATGCATAATTCTTCTGCTTCAGTCAATACTGTTTGACCTCCTTGTCTCTTAACATTTACATTTTTGAGATGTCTCTGAAGCACGGTGTAAGCAATATTGTGTTTCTTCGCGGCTTGTCTTATGTTATAACCATTATTTGTGACATCATTTTTTGCAATTTGCAATCCCAACTAGCAAAATGGATCACTTAAAGAACGGAAATATTTTATAACTATCGTCTAAGGCCCCTTGAAGAACAGTTTTATTTTTTAGAGCAACTTAATGATGTGACAATTTTAACATAAAAATGGCGGATTTCTATAAAGGTGTTATATAGACGCTTTTACAAGGTTCATGTCAGTGGCCCCCCCACTTTCGAATTTTTGGATGAGTTTGGTATCAAGCGTTAGAGCATCGTTTGAGCCTCAATGAGCTTCCATTATTTTCGTTTGAGCCTCAAAGGTCGCGAAGTTATTCGCAAAAAACATCCGGGGGGGGGGGGGCTGTAGACATGATGGCCCCCCCAACATATTCATCAAATATATTTTTGTTTTTTAACTTTTCTTCTAAGGCACTTAATTCTTCCACGGTCTCTATTTGTTTAATGGGATTTACACTGGTCGGCGCCTTTTTAGAAGCACTAACACACGTTTTCGGTCCGCGGTGTTTATCTTTTTTATGAGTTCATCAAACATCACTTCTAATTTTGCGAGTTTTTGAAACATTTTGTTTTGGTTTTGTAAAATGGTTTGCATCGTCAAGGTAATATCAATTGTTTAAGAATTATTTGCATCAGAGGGTACAAAATTTACTTCAGGATTTATTATGTCATTTACATCTTCAAAGTAAAGTAGCTGGTGGTGGTTATCAATCGGATCATTTAAATAATGTGATTGATTGATTGGCTCTATGATTTGCGAATTCGCCTAAAAATAATATTTGAATTAAGAATTTATTCAACTTTTTGAAATAAATAATATTTTATGCTTACCAGGCAAGATGCAGCGATAAGATTAAAATTTGTTTCCTGTGAGATATCGGTTACTTTGTTTTTTGGCAATATAACCCTGGCCCTTCTTTTGATAACAGGGGTTCTGGGAGGAACGTCTTCCTCCTCTCTTTCTGTATCATCGCAATTTGACATTCGTCCAACTTCTTCTGCAGCTAGTTGATACGATGCAAACTTTTCTCTTTTTATAAGTGTTTATAAGTTTGTTTATAAGTGTTTATATATTTATAAGTGTTATACGTGAAAAATGCCTGGATCCTGATTCAGTAACTTTATCGCGGTGATATAACGTCATAGAGCGATACGCGCGATATAGATGATACGGAAAAATTAGGTTAGGTTGAGAGAGAAAGAAACGGGTGTGCTGCAGAGGCAAGGTTTTCTCACTGGAGATTTGATGTGGGGCCCTTCTCAGGTAGTCGTTCATTGGCTACTCTGAGTATTAAAAACAGAAGGATAAACTTGCCTTACCGTCTTTGAAAGTTCCCTATAGACGCAGCAGTAATCTCTTTGGGTTTAGACATGCATTGTGAGCTTGAAAGAACAGCTCGGTAAAGATTCTGCTCCGCTCACTGAGACATTATACAGAGATTTTCAACAATTTTCGAACTTCTTGGGCGATTCTAGATGTTACAGAATCTAATGTTCCATGCTTACAGATGAGGAGAATAATTTTTTCGGTTTTCGAGTGAATTTCACAGATCTATTTTTCAAGATTGAGCTAGTGAATAAAACCAACACTGTATCTTCCAAACATTGATGTGCATTTCGTTTTTAGGAAGTTCTTCCGGAATGATTTTGCTTCTGGACATTTGCCGCCACCCCCTCTCCCAGCCCAACCTCTCATTATTCCGGATCGCACTGAAATCTCTCGCAACTGTGAAATAGTGAATTTCAAGTTTGAAATAATGAATTCGAACTGGAAAATAATGAAGCAGGCGCCTCTGAAATCGGTATTGATTCTCACTTATGCCCAAGTATAAACCTAGAAAGAATAACTGAAAAAAATAAAACGAAAATTGCTCGGGTTCGGGTTCGAACCCTGGACTTCTGCGTAGGAAGCGAGCACGCTATCTACTTGACCATAGAGACATCCAAACCATCACTTTTAGAAACGAGTGACAACGGTCGGATAGATTGACCCCAACCCCTATAAAACTTGAAATTTCAAGTCGAACTTTCCAAAGGAAATTGCGAAAATTAGCGAGTGTCACACGTCCGGAAAATGCCTGCTTCATGTTGCCCAAAGAATAAGGTGAAACAGTAACAATGCAGTAACGCGCTACACCAAATCTGATACCCTTAAGAAAAAGTCCACAAAAAAAAGAACAGAAAATTTGAACACAAAATGGCTGGGATTCCCCTGACTAATAATTTTGAATCTGTACTCTTGACCTCACACACTCTCACCGATTTAGCACGGATTTTCTACAAAAAAAAAACAAACAAAAGTGAACATCTTACCTTGGTCCAGGAGGTTCGTTGCAACAGTCGGAGGCAAGAGTTTGTCACTGGATGAAATTGAAGTGTTCGCTCTCTGAGAGAAACTTCTTTCATCTTCATTCGACATGGCAAACCTGGACAAAAAATTATCTTGAAATTCAGTATGAACATCGGCAAAAAAAACAAAATGTTTGTTTTGCTGTAAGCGTATATTTCACATAGCCCGAGAACTCAGAAACTTACTATTTTCACTTTTTCTTCTCAATCTGGTAATCGGTTGACACCACAAAAATTTTTTTCATTGCACAAAACGGAGACCACAGGAGGGAAAATATCTAGTCTCTGGTGCGATTAATCAAAACAAAGTACACTGGCCATAGCAACAACAATCTTCTTTGTAGATACTTGTCATACTAGAGTATGTAGTAAGCGCGCCGCGTGTGGCGCCCCTAGTAGTCGACAATTCGTTCGACAGCGGCGGGAGATTCAAATCTTCAAAAATTGGGCATGTTGTATCATCGTTGAAGATCCAAGAGCATTGCTTTTTGTACGTAAAAGGAGAATAGTGTGAATGTGACCAGGTCAGTACCCTATCAAAGCGTCGAACGGGGAAAAAAATTGTTTTTTCCGAAAAAAAGACGAATTTTGACGATTTTTTGGCTCCAAACGTAAATACACATGGAAAATTTGTATTCATCTTAGAGTGCACAAAAAAAGGAACATTTTGCCGGGTCGCAAAAATTTTAAAAAAAATAAACCTCTCAGTTATTTCCCCTTTTACGAAAAACCAGTTTTTCGCGATTTTCATCTCGGGGGAGCGTCTGATCGCAATTCTGATGGCGGGAATGGATTCCTCGGAAAATTTTACGTCGATATAGTGTTTTTACAAATTTCCTCGAAACAAAATCGGGCTCTGGCACCCTATAAGACGAAATTTGTCACAGCTCGCGGAAAATTTGAAAAAAACACAAAATTGGCTGTAAATATGAAGTGGAGCAAAATTAGCGGCTGAAAATTTAGGACTTGGTGTATTTTGTAGTCCCAAAGATGATGCAATACTTTTGGTAGCGATCTGAGAACCACCCCATTCACTTGTGGACCAGTTGACATGGAATCTCCCAATTATTAAAACACAAATTAAACACTACAGCAACCTGCACTCTCCACAGAACTCTTATAGCACTGTCTTATAGCATTATAATATTATATTAATAGCATAGCGCGAAGTCGACAGTAACGTGATCCAGCTTGTGATAAAATGTGATACCCTATACAGCAAAACGTTATACAGCAAAACAAATTTAAAGCAATTTTGTAAAAGTACTTCTTTGAATTTTTTGTCGTATAATTGAAACTTTCGAGTTCCTAATAAAAAAAATTTGTTCGTTTAGTAAAATCGTAGATAATTTAGTCCTATAGTAAAGCAAAATAATTACGGTCACTACTATCTTGTATTAAAAGAATTCCGGATGCAACAATAATAATTTATTAAAATACGTCATATTTTTATTATCATGTCTACGGCTTGTGTGAAATTTTAAATCGGCCATATTGGTAAATTTGTATAGCCAAATTTAATTAGTAATATAATTTTTTAATTGTTCACTTTACGAAAACAATAAAATCAATATTATTAATTTCAATATCTTAACAAAAAATAATATAAACCATAAAAAATAGTCGAAAACGAAATCCATCAAAATTACACTGCAAATACGTATGTATTGAAATGGTTTTACCTTCCTCTTATCTAAAATCCTAATACTTACTATTGATGACTATAAATTTTGTAATGCTTGACTGCTGTGGGACGCTAATGGTTGAGTACCTCTGCCGGAGCTAGTGGTTACTATATAAAATGGCACGTTATTGTCGCATTTCATTTAGTTAAGAAAAACAACAAGATTCCAAAAAAAAGCAACATTTACAATTTATGCACATTTAATGAGAATCAAAATTTGTGTTCGTGTAGTGACTGGTTGAGTGTATTCGATAATCCCCAAATACAGGTAAAAAAATACTTAAAATTACAACTGAATACCAACGCAATGTTCTTTTAGGTTATCTGAATCTTCGAGGGAACCAAGTTACAAAATATAGAAATGTTTCTACCTTATCTGTGCGAACTTCATAAGCCAATTCCTACGTGCTCAAAATCTCCATTAATTTTACTTCCTTTACCGTAGGATAATCTTCATTCGAAAGAAATTACTTGCACTTCACCTTTAAAAACCAAAACAGCAAAAACCTGGTAACTTATCTTGTAATTATAATCAGCTTGATTTTATCTTCCATTTAATTTATTTCAATAATGTGATGTTCCAAAATTTTCATCCGTAACCTCAATTTTGACTTTCCGAAAAGTTCTCGTAACCTATAAACTCGAATTGTATTGCAACGAACGATGCGTGCGGTAACGCGTTCAAATTTACACTAACTAGCAGCTTTTTCCAGCCGTCCTTTTATACATTTTCTCTTTTTTACCTACTTGATTCTAAAAAATCGCTTCTTTTTATAAAATTTTCAAATCCATGGCAATTTTGATTTTAAATTGAAATTTTCTGTCTTTCAGATCTCGACCATTTTTGGTGGAAAGTTCCTTCATGACCTCAGGAGTAACCACAATAAATTTCACGGGATGAAATGCACGTCGAAGTCTTCCAGGTGCACTTCAAAATGAAAACGCACGTGCTTTTCCGGAATTCTACATTTCCTTGTATCGGCCCAAATCCGTTCCGAATGGATTTTTCTTGTCTCTGAACATCTTCCCGAGGTTGTTCCCATCATTTTCATTCCACTCAGTCCACATAAAAATTGTTATTCACGAAAATTGCGAACTTTGAATTTTGACAGTTCACGGTTTTAGTAAATGTTCACTTTTAGACTTGGTTCCTCATCACAACTACCTAAATTCGCACTTAAACACTCCTTAAATACTAAACATAACTTATTCTAATAAAATTTTCAAACATCGCAGGTTTGATTCTCGATTTTCAAAATCGGCTATATTTTTGAGGTTTCTTGTTGCTTTCTTTAACTTTAGGTCAGTAACCTTCCAAAATGTGGCTACTTGTTCCTTTATAACTTAGTTGAAATTTTTATAGGCAAAACCCCAATTACACCTGACCAAAACATGATTCGAGTAACCACCGGAAACCGCTCAACGATACAACCCTTTCCCTTGATATAAACAATGCAGAGGTGAACCACACAACAATTAGCTAAATCACATGCTGTCCTCCTAGGTAAGTTTGACCAACGTCAATGTTATATTTAGAAAAATGTGCAAGTAATTATTAAAATTTTAGGTATCCGAAGTACCACAAGCTGTATCAAATGATGTAAAATTGCCAATTTCAAGTTTCCGTAATTGCTCACGACCGCTAAATAGTGTTGTAGGCCAGTAACACTGCAGTATATTATCAGAAAAATTCTACTCTCAAGTAGTTTTACTTTTGGGTTGAACTTTAAAGCCCAATTTTATAAAGAAATTAGATTTTTTATTATATTATATGATTAGCCATCGTTGAATACAAAATGTTTAACTATAAAACAAAAACGGAAAGTAAGACAAGGCTTTTAAAATATTTATATTTTATTGAGAATAATTAGAAAATCAAAGTAGCTTGAAAACGTTGCACAAATATTGCGTTCACAACAAAAATGCTGTTCTAGAAACGTTCTTCAGATTGCAACAAAACAGATTTATTAACTCTTACTCAGCATTACCGTGATAATAACAAAACTATCATATTGTAGATAATGCAAGTTGTATTTGTGGCGCATAAGAGTTTCCTACTGTTTCAATAAAACCACTAAAAGACTAGTTTATAATATGTATATAACAATTGTAAATGGCGCTTACAAAATGTTTTATAAATGAATTGTGTTCTAACAACAAAAGCTTTATGTAACTAAAATATTTCATAAACCTGGGCCTTTTGCCTGTTTATAAGGGTCCTATAATCATCTAAAAAACACTATAGAAATCACTATATTTTATTAGAATTTGCTACATAGCAGTTCTTACAGCTGTTATATACCTAATTGTGCTACTTGGGATTCCTTCTTAACATAATAAATAAACAAAAACTACTTAGTATATCTTATTTACTAACCTGCTGGTGTCACTAGTTACAATTATTTTTAATGTAGCACTCTTAGGTTTGGAGATTTGAACAAAGTTTTTAGGCCTACAAAAATCATTGAATAAAACAATATTTGAAGTTACTTTCTGTCATCAATACTACCAACATCTAGTGCTATGATGACTTAAGTAGTCGTTCAAGGCCAACCGAGCATATTTTCATTAGTTATTTTTGTTTTTTGATTTTTATAAGAAAAGTCCCACTTTTTTATCCTTTTCACCCCAGCGATCCTATACACCCCATTCTACGGTACTCTCTTCTGATATCCAACCTTGATAAACCTAGATATCTCATCAACAAATTGTAATTAGTGTACAATTATAGCATAATTGAAATTAAAAAAAAAAAATTAAAATACAATTCAAATTTTAGAAATTATAACATTATTCAAAATTTTAATTTATATCAATAAGGTACAGAGTCAAAATTTTCAATTGTTCGTTTTTTAAAACTGACTTGGTACGTTTTTGTTTCGTCTTTGGTAACAACCTGCTGATCCTCGTATCTTCTAATGCCATGAAAATGAATTAGTATTTTAGCTTCACCACTATCGTTCAAGAGTAGATCTAGTATAATAATAATAATAATATTTATTGGTGTTTATAAAAATTTAGAGATAAACAAATATAAAACAACAAAAGGTATATGATCAGCAGTGCTGTTTTTCAGCATATACCTAGTTTCCGCGATGATTCCGAATAATTTGTTCAGTCAGCTTGACTTTAAAGGTGGAAGCTGTCTGGTGTTGTGAGAATAAGTCTTTATGTTTTTCAAATATGAGGCAAGCCATGTATTCGAAAGATCCTTTGAACTTGTGGGTGTTATGGAATGGTACTGATAAGCATCCGGCTTTTTTTAGGTTGAGTCCGTGGCAATCAGCTCTACGAACTACGAACGAAGGTACTTCGGGCTTCTTGATTTTAAAATTGTAAAAAGCTGTACAGCAAAACGGAGTTCAAATCGTGCTTCAATTTTCAGGATATTTAATTCGCAGTAGAGTGGTGTAATGTGAGCTCTGTAGTTCCAATTATAGGAAAACCGAAGGCAGGCATTTTGAAGTACTTGCAGTTTTTTTCTCGCGTCTTCCTTCAGGTATGGTCTTCATATTTATTTTTTGCCCAGTTTCGTAATTTAGAGTTATTCCTTTAGCCTTGATTTTAGGTATAGTGTTACCTGTGGAAGGTATAAGTACTCGGTAGGCATAATTCTTAGGGCCACCACAGACAAAGGCGTCGATGTAGGCATCTGGACCGTAATCTTATACAGTGGTGCCTCGCATAACGAACGCCTCGCACAGCGAACGCTGCACACAACGAACTTCCTTTTCGTTCATTTCACGATTCATACAACGAACTTCGCTTCACACAACGAACTTCGCTTCACACAACGAAGTCGCCCACTTCACACGATCACTGCCGATTTATTGCATCCTCCCGCGCAGGCAGTCGTTAGACTCGTTAGTCACTGCGTAGTACGCTTAACTTACGCACATATCGCAGCAATCGTTCTTCATTACGAATTAAATCGCACACGTATCACGGCAGTCGTCCTTTTAAGATAAACTCAACATTTTTTTTATATGATGGGTTCTAAAAAAAGCAGGAAGGTGATTTCTCTTGGATGAAGATGTGCAAGATTCGATTATTTCTTAAAATTAAAAAATGTGTGTTTTTTTCATTATGTTTTTAGATGTATCTAAATAAAAATAATAACAAAAAAATTTTATGTCATCTTACCATATTTTATGCTACAGAACGAATTATTTTTTTTAACATGTATTGTTATGGGAAACGCGTTTCACATAACGAACTTTTCGCATAACGAACTTGCTCCTGGAACGAATTAAGTTCGTTGTGTGAGGCACCACTGTAGTTCGTTTGTTAAATCTCCAAGATATCTACCCAAAAGTAGATCGAGTTCGTTGGGTTTTGAAACGTATATTACCGAGTCTGTATCATAATGTAACACACGGAATTGTATTCCTATAATAACTTATGTTGAAATATACGTACTATTGTGTGTATACAATATGTACTATCTGCACTGCTCTTGAAACTTAAATCAACCAATAGCATCAATTTAGATTACAACTCTCCCACTTATTACTTCTCAAATTTTTGAGTCGACCAGAGCAGAACAGTCTTTCTCTTTGTGTCCCTCGGCTCCGCAGTTGCGACAACGTGAAGGCCTGTACAGTGTCGGGCGAGATGCCCGATTCCGTACCATTTAAAACAACGCAGCATATTTGCGATCATTTTACACTTAAAGGACGGCAAACCTACGTATATAACCTTTGGGATCTGCAATCTAAAGGCACATATGAGACAAAATGCGAACTAGGCAAACCGAGGCGGAACGAATGCTTCGTTCGTGTACTTTTGTGTTGCTGAACGAGGCAGCGATCCACTGTTCTGTTCTTCGTGATCCTCTCAGAATTTTTTTTATGACTTCTTTATCTTCATTTAGAATTGCACTTATTTCTTGCCAATCGTCTTCTTTCATTACCGTGTAAAGTAAATTTTATGTTAATTTTTCTGTAATATTTTCCTCTCATCGAAATGTTTAATTAATGCTAATGTTTTCTTATTATCCCAATCCATAATTACGATAAACAAGCGAATAAATTGTGCTAAATCTGGTAAACAAAACAAGCACTTGTTTCGAAGACGTGGTCCAGTCAAGAATAACGGTTGGCTATCCAAGCAGCTCTTTAATCGCGTGCTGTCAGCTACGTTTGGGAACCTCGGCGTGACACCTGCCTTGGTAGTAGTTGCAGATTTGACGTGAACGTTAGCGTCAAACACTGCCAGCCGTTCATCTTACCCGAAGGTTTGAAAACGACCGAGACAGTTTTGGGCTTTCCCTTTCATGGGACATTTAACTTGCTCCGATTGCCGCGTTTGCGTTTGGCAGACAAAACTGTCGCTTGGGCATTGTCCTTCTCTGCCGAATGAGAAGGAATACCTTCCTCGGAGGTGGGTAGCTGTACCGCGCCCACATTAGCTTTGGCCAGCTTCTGCTGTTTATCCCTTTGGATTTTCAGCTTCTTCGCTGCCCGACGCTCTCTCGCCTTCTGTCTCTTAGCCTCAAAGCTTGACAAGGTCTCTTTCGGCGTCTTCTTCTGCGAAGTGTCCGGAATGGTTCATCCTTCCGCTTTCGGAGCCGTCAATGGTATTTGTGAATGACCTTTTTCTAGATAATGCTGGATACTTGTGACTTTCTTTTCTATAGCGAAATTTAGTAGTGTATTTCCCAACACTGTATTCTTATTTTGGTACGTACAGCCATTACGGATAATAACCACTGAATTAGAATTGTTTTTTTCTATTTATTTTGAAAGAAAATCTATCATACAACTCGCAAGCACCGCTGCTACAAGACCACCTTCGCTTTCATTCCACAAAGAGCAAGTGACATCTTTTGTAGCAATTTTCTGAAGTGTGAAATTATGTATATAGAATTTAATTTTTATAATAAAGAGAACTAGCTTTCCGCATTTGGGGATAGCTTCACGGCCTGCAAACCCATTGCATATGTGGTATGTTAGCTACTCCTCTAATTGCTTTCTTTTTTTCCTGTTTCTTCTGTTATCTTTTTTTTATCCTTGCGCTTCACATGCCTTGCATAGTGTTCTTTAGACACTTGCTTGTGTTTATATTCAATGCAAGTATCGTATTGGTCCTTTTTTGATTGAAAAAGTCCCAGGTTCTTGCTTTTAAATATCTCAAGAAACTGCTTTCTTGCCAATGCTTCTCTCCCCTCATTTTGACATGTTTGAAGATGAATTAGATGCAGTTTAAATTTTGATTCGAATGTTTGCTCTAAGTATTTCTTATATGAGGAAGATCGACAGCAGTGAGATGGTATTTTTGGTAGTCTATTTAAAAAAAATTGCAACAAACTTTTTTTTTCGTTTCTTGCGGCTGTGATAAACTCTCTAAATAGAATTGCCATTTTTACTTTTTAAATATGATTGTTTAAGTTAGGATGGTCATTTGATATTCTCTTAAAACTGTTGGTTGTTTCGAAATCATAAGATGAATTGTTTAACTTGATTTTATTTAATAATTATTAACTTTACTTGATTATATTTACAACTTAATACTACATGATTAAACTAACTTGTCGACTTCTACTCCACTTCTAATCTACATTAAATTATATTATTGTAATACTACTAACTAATCACATTCCAAGGGGGTCATCACACGATGGCTTGCTTGATACATGAGTTTATGAATGTGCAGCAAAATACCAATATTACTACTTTACCACACGGCATTTCTAGGAGTAGTATCTTTATTATTACACGCAAAAAAATATTGTAGTAAAACTAAAAGCATTGCACTAAAATTAACATTATTTGCTTTTAAAAAAGGCGTAGACATCAAAAGTTTTCAATTTTACAGTAGCAATACATTTATTTTGAAATTATACTACTGTTAATTTGAGAGCAACTACTTTAGAAAATAATATCAAGTTTCAAAAGCAGTTGCTCTCAAATTAATATTACTTTTATTCGTTTTAACAATAGTTACGATTTTTTTTTAATTATTGCCACTGTCACTGTTAATTGGTTAATGGTTTTTATTTTAAAATAAAAGTATATACATACTTATATTTTTAAAAAACTCAAACAAAATAAAAACTTAAAACAAACAATATAAAACTAAAAATAAAAAATTAAATTGAAGAAATAATACTAAAATTAAGAAATAAAACAGAATACATATTAAAAATAAAGAACTCACAAAAATTTAACAAAAATTTAACTCTAAGAAAATACTTATTTATGAAATTGTTTTTTAAAATATATTTTTGACAACATAATTTACACATTTAAGGAATCTTCAAAAGAAATAAAAATAAGTGTTTTAAAATAATAAGTTTCTTTCGTTTTCAAACTGCTACCCTATACAAGAGAACACTTACAAATTTTTCATATCAAGTTTCACTTTCGCTAGAAGAGGCCGCGGATTTCAACCACTTTTTAATATTTGATGTAACTGTAAAGGTGGAATTATCATCACCTTCTCCAAACTTCAAAAAAATTAACATTATAAAATAAAATTTTCAACAAATTACTGAAAGAATATAAAATAGAAGCAAAAAAATAAAGAAAGAATTAAATTGAGTTTAAAAAAGTAAAAACTGAAAAAAGATTCTTTTATAAATACTTTTTGTTAAAATTTAAATTTCATATTATCTTGTAAGCGCCTATTCAGGACCATTTTTGACCAATAACAATCGATGTTACAGAAAACGTTTTTAAACATTTTTTATTGCAAATTTCATTGCCTTCACTTTTGTTTATACACACAAAAAACAATTTACTTGATTCAAATAAGTCTGTTTTGAATCAAGTAAATCTCTGTTTTGATATAACCACAAGTAAATATTATTTTAAATTAAGAAAAATATATTCTTAAATGATTTTCTTATATTAAACAAGTATAGTTTCAAATTAATAATATTTATTATTTGATATAAGTAAATAAAATTATCATGGTAAGTATATAGAAATACCAAATACTCTAGACTATAATACATTCAACTTCGTAAAAAAACAGGAATCCGAACTCTGGCGGCTTGCGTTGAAATGAGTAATGTCAACAAATACGTTTTTTAGGTTAAATCCATAGATAAGAGAGAGTTATAGATAGGCAAGTTGCTATACTTTTTTCTCAACGTATTATACCCGCCAATGGTGGTCGGTGTGCCAACTAAAAATGAGATAAAATTCTAGAATTTTAATTGAATTTTTGTTAATTTTGTTCACAAGGTTTATTTTGCACATTTAAATTAATATTATGCATTAATTTAAATTTTTCTGTTTATAAACTCAAATTACAAAATTACTTCAGTGAATTAATCAATTTATTGTAACTCTAATAAATAAAATTAAAAGATTATTACTAAGAGCCGTTTTACATTATAATAAAATTTGTATCAAATCTATGCCAAAAAATTGCATTTAATTTTACAAGAGTGTCATACATCAAAATTACTTCACAAATTTGCATCCTAAAATTGATACCAAATATTTAGGACCTGTTCTATTTTTGTAACAAATATAAAGCAATATTTGTGTCATATTTCTGTCAAATATGACACTTGAAATTTTATACAATAATTGCTAGCAAATTTGTGACAAGATTTAATTGCAAATTTGCTATAATGTAAAACGGCTCTTATTAATAAAATATTCCAAAATACTCCAAAATCTGTTATCTTTTTGGAGTGTTCTCTCCTGGTTCCTAATGACTTGCTCTTCCTGCTTTAAGCATGCTCTGCCCAACAGATCTCATAATTATTGTCTTCCATCTTCCGTCCTTGATGGCCTTTGCGTTTGGTTTCTGTGAGACAAACTATGTCCATGTTAAGTTTGTCTAATTGGCTTCAGATTTCTTGATGTTTATTTAATATACCTTAAACGTTCTACGTATCTATTCTCCATGTCCATTTTCTTAGCATAAGTCGTCTTTGATTTAATCCGGCCAGTGTTCGAGACTTGTCGTTTGGGTTTTTTAGCATTTTTGTGTTTATGTACGATGAGGACCTGGCCCGACGAAGAACTCCCAACCTGGAGGGCTAGCATTTTCTATTGGGGTTTATTCCCTTATGCCTGGTTTCTTCACCTTGAGATATCTATCGGATAAGTATAACCATACGGATAGTTATACTATTATATAGTTAATCTTATCCGATAGATATCTCAAGGTGAAGAAATCGGTCATTAGTCGAAGTGTTGTGTCATTTTGACATTTTGTTTTAACTTTATATTATCATATTATAATATTGTATTATTTATTATATAAAATGGTAAACAAAGTTAGTTCAATTTGTGCCGTATACGATTGTAATAACTATATGCAGCAAAAAGGTGAAAAGAAGTCATTTTTACTAATCTTTTTATCTGAAAACTATTTTTAAATATTTTAGTTTAAATGCGCATTAGTACTATTTGGCATTAGCTAATTGACGCGAATTTTACATTTCATCATGCTAGATGGCGCTATGAACGATGTCCGACAAATTGTATGTAAAACTATCAAAGTTGTACGTATTATAAGTCTATAGTATTTGGAAATACTCAATTCAAGTTTATAGAAAAACTTCATTCAAGTATATTGTTTTCTTGTTTGAAAGTTACTGATTCTTAAATCAACAATATCTGCTTCTTCAAAATAAGAAAGAGAAATGCTTGTAACAAACTGTAACTTTCTCGTATTTAGTTTGCAGTGTTTTCTATCCAAGAATATTTTTTTTAATGGTAAGAAAGTAAATTCTTGTAATGAGCAATTGCATTATACTTACTTCGAGTAAATTTGATTTTCTTCAATTTATATATGAAAATATTTTAAATAGTATAGCAGTAGGAAAAATAAAACAAAATTTGTAATATTTTATAATAATACTGTTATTAGAACATATTCTTGTAGTACATAAATATTTGATAAACAATCAAATCAAAAAATAAAACAATTTTTCATTAATTGAGTAATTTAGATAAACCAATAAAATTTTTTGAATTAACAGTATGTATAATTGTGGGAATATTTGAAGACAAACTTTTAATAGAAACTATGCCTATTTCTGACGTTATGATGACCGAGTATGCTCTATAATGTAAATCAAATTCTATATTGTCAAGTAAATTATACACAAAAAAATATAGCAGGAGGTCGAGTCTTCTTTATTAATAAAAATATGTTTAATCTGACCAAATTGAAGTTCGTCATTTTCGTAACTAATCAATATTACATCTGATAAATTGTAACAAATACCATTTTTCGAATACCATTTAATCATAATTATCTCATCAATAATCTTTTCAGTTAATAATCTGACATCATCATCAAGGATATTATTTTCTAAAATTCTACCATATTCAATAGTATCTGTTAAACCTTCGTTAGAAATTAAACGTGCGAGAACTTTTAATTGCATTCTAATAGCCAAAGTATATAAGGCAAATTTTTACGAGTATTGAGACTATTGGCGTTATTCTTTAAATCTTTATGCTTTGCTTCAAATCTCATACATCATAATTTAACTAGAGGACCGATCTTTAATATTACTCTACCGTAATGCAATAAGAAGTGGTATTTCGGCTTTAAATTGATTTTGAAAATAGATAAAAATATTTCACGATGTTCTGAAATTAAACATTGCAGTAATTCTATTGATTGTATTGATGCATAATCGGATAAAAGAATATCTGTAATAATTTTATATAAAAATTCCATACGGGTTCATCAACTGGAACTAAATTCGCAATTATAAAACGAAAATTTTTAACTAAATTTAGCATTTCTGAAGCTGACATGATAATAGATCCATTTACTAAATGTTCCTTTTTTATCATAGGCGGTTTATTTTCTTCAGTGCACCCATATAAAAAATATTTTAATTTATAATTTAGCAATTGTAACGTAAAATACTTTTTTTCTATTAAATTTTGAATAATCAAGGCCATGTCGTATCTATGGACTCCTTCCAATAAGTCATGCATTACATCACATGATAGGTTGTCATAGACATGAAAGTGTTTTAAATCATTCCATACACATTTTTCTTTAATACCAAATGAGATGTTTCGAAGGTGTTCGCTATAATCAGTATTTAGTTTAAGAGACGTACAATTTTCTGAACATTGGCTTTTAGAGATGTTCTTATCGTTATTACAAAATCTGCAAAAATATTTATTTATTTATTTACATTCACGGTATAACTATACCATTACCAGGCAATACAACGGAAAAAACAGAAAATACAAAAAAAAAGACTGAACAGCATAAGCTAACATAGGTACAAAAAAAACAATAGTGAAGTACAGTGTACAAGACTAAACCGACTCCAAATATAACACTAACTCCCTTTTAAAACGAGTCATACTTCCATGAAAAAAATCAAAATTTCCGTTACTCGTAGAAACATTATTTGCAAGACGGCACAATCTGGACATGGCTGAATGCTGACCAAAGGTAGACCTGTGAAAAATCTCGAGAAAAATTGGATTATTCCTCAGACTTCTCACAGGTACATGAAATTGGAATAGTACCAACAGCTCCGGACAGTTGGTAACATTGTTGAGTAGTCTGTACACAAACATTAAATCTGAGACACACCTTCAAAATACTTCAAAAGCATTTCATAAGCTTAGGAAGAATACTGAATGCGACTTCTAAAACACAGGATTTTAACAAACTTTCGCTGTATCCTCTCTAGCCTGCCAACCCGCGAAGAATACGATGGACACCAGATCACGGAACAGTAGTCAAGGATTGATCTTATGAATGATGAATACAATGTGGTCAGAGCACGAATGTCGCCAAACTCGTAAGTAGCCCTACTGATAAATCCCAACATTTTATTGACGTTTGATACAATGAAGTCCAAGTGACGATGGTATGACAGAGCAGGATCAAGAATAACACCAAGGTCCTTGTATTCATAAACACAATCAAAGATCACATCGTTGATCGAGTAAGAGCGGTACGTGTTACATTTTTTCCTTGTAAATTTCATAGCCTTGCACTTCTTGATATTAAGTTTGAGACCACTGAGATCACACCATTCTTGGAGTCTTACAAGATCACTCTGTATAAGTTCACAATCTCTATCGGAACAAACTAGACGAAATAATTTCAAATCATCAGCGAATAACAAAAATTCGCAAAATCTTATCACGGAGTCTACATCATTAATGTACAGCAAGAAAAGAATAGGACCCAGATGGGATCCCTGACCAACTCCAGACGTAACACAAAAGCTGCGAGAAGCATGACCATTCACAATTATAATCTGCTTTCTATCAGTAAGGTAGGACTCCAACCAGTTAATCAACGGATAAGAAATGGAGTACATTTTATTAAGTTTTAACTAAAGCAGATTAATAGGAATTTGATCAAACGCTTTTGACAGATCGGTAAATATACAATCTACCGTCTTACCGTTCTCAATAGCAGAAGAAACAAAGCTAGTAAAAGAAAACAGATTTGTACAGGTGGAGCGTCCAGACACAAAGCCATGTTGGTTATCAATAACAGAGACTTTGGTGTGATCGGTAATGGCATCAGCAACAATGGATTCAAATATTTTGGCAAACATGGATGCAATACAGACTGCACGATAATTTTCGACGCTGTTGCGGTTACCAGACTTATGTATTGGAATAACTTTGGTTGTTTTCCATACTGTGGGAAATGCTCCGAGAGACATTGATTTCTGAAAGATTAAAGACAAAGGCTGTGCCAGCGAAGGGCAGTTTTTAACAAAAAATGCAGTAATCTTGTCTGGACCACAAGAATTCGATGAAACAAAGTTAGATTTTTGATTTTTATTTTAAAAAATTGATTTATTTTCATTATTATTAAAAGTTTTTTCTTTCTAAAAAAATAGCAAAATACTTGTCGTCAAAGTCATTAAAAATAAAAATTTAATAATTAAAAGCAAATTATATTACATACCAACATAAACATTTTTTATAAAACTGGATTAATGGAAATGAAGCAGTGCTTCAACTCGACAGGATATTTCAAAAATATTTTAAATTACTGACAACTATTTTATTTTTAGGGGTTTTAGTTATGGCCATGGACACCTTCAATTCTTCGTTATTTAAGGAAATTTTTCGACGGATATTTTCACGCAATCAGAAAGGAGAACTCAAAATTGCGTTTTGTCATATATAATATTAACTTTCCTTAATTGTATTGTTGCAAATGGATGAATATGAAAAGACATCTTTATTGTTTATATATTTTTTATTTATTAACGTCCATTACAATAATAAATTCTAATCAAGTTAGAAGTTATGAAAAACTTGATCTTAATCACGCTTTTGGCAGGGGCGTAGTTAGAAAATTAGAACGGTTAGAATGGTTTAGAACGAAAAACTAGCAGCCATTAAGCCTAAACTACATAAAAATTCAAACTCGACAGCAACAGCTTTGAAGTCTCTTGAATTAATTTTTGGATTTCATTTACTCGCTTATTTTCCTGGCATAACTTGACATAAGCTTCGTAACAATCAAATTTTTCTTCAAGTTGATTCGAAAGTAACTGTTCAAATTCATTTAATGACAAATTTCTTGCTAAGTGTTTTAAAACCATTTCTAATAGATTTTTACGTAATAGATCTGGAGCGACATCATCATTCTTCTTACAAATGTGCAATATCAACATCTTCCATTGGTGGTTGTTGATAAAACGGTCCTTTCCAAACTGTACTAAGCACTCCGGACATACTTTCAGTAAAAAAAAGAAACCTTCTTCTGGATTTAATAAAATCGATGTCAAACTAGGATAAGCATTCACTTCCAAAAACACGTCAACATTTAGAAGCACAACGAGAGGACTGCAAAAGAAAGCTTCCAGTTTTTTTAGAACAAAATTGCGCTTTTTAGTTTGAAGAGGTGGCACACTTTTAAGAAAGGTAAACCTGAAATCTTGAAATAGATAATTTAATTCTGTTTGGGGATCAAACGTCTCGCATTCGTCACCTTTCAAATTTATCAATTCAGCCCAGTAGGAATCAACCAAACTTTGGGTTACTAAACATAAGGTTGCCGAAGCTTCTCTCGCAGCCTTTGACACATCTTCGAAATTCATATTTCTGAATAATTTGTTGAGGTATAATTCGAGAGTTTCCTGTATTGCACTGATACTGTTGTTTTCTATTTTGTCAAATTCTTGAAGAGAGTGAATAATGCTATTCAAATAAACTTCCTCATGAAACATTAAGAAGGTCAAAACTCTAACCATCACTTCTAATTTGAAAACCAGAAGAATTTGACCCAGTTTTGAAAAGTAACGCGAAGAATCAAACAAAACTCGCCAGTATTTTCGCAATGTTTGATATAATATTTCATCATGGAATCCAAGTCTAATTTCTCTTTCAGCTTCAATTTCATTTCCATTTTGAAAATACAAAAGAATTAAAGCTAGTAACCTTTCAGTTTCTTTTTTTGTGTCACTGAAAGATTGACTAATAAGAAGGTCGATTAGTTTACCAGTCGACTTTTGTAACATTTTACTCTTTAATACCAACGGAGCTATTTCAATATCTCGATATTTTTCAAAAATAGATTCCACTTCTTGCAGAAAATCATGGTTATCTTCTATTTCATCTTCTGATAAAACAACTGTCAAATAGTGCAGTATTCCTTCTTTTAAGAAGTCGCCATTTTGAACTTTTTTGAACTGTCTCAGGACATCTTGGGGTGTTATCGACCTCAACATACAATCAGATGACGCTATTCCAACTAGGTTGTCATCATCAAGAATCCAATTAACTAAAACTGTAGGTAAACATACTGTGTGGATTATCTTCATTAAGCGAAGGTAATTTGTAGGAATTGTATTATGCACATCTGCAAGTATCACTTCCGGTGCTGGAAACTTAAGATAGAGCATTTCTCGGTTCGAATCTGTTGAAAATTGATTGTTATCGTCAAAAAGGACTAAGCCATCACCACATTTTAACAGTTTTGCAAAGTTACCCACTTCATAACGACCAAGCAACATAGCTGAATTATCCAGTTGAGGATCTGGACAGACTTCTTTCAAAATTTTAAATAGTTTTTCTCCGATATTGACAGCGTATGACTGCAATCCAGTTTTTGAAAGTATGTGCAATAAGCTAGAGTCCAAAACGACATCTTGAACAGGTTCAGCAAATGAATACATCGAAACATAATCACACGTATCTTCTAAATTGCTAAGCCAATACGAAAATCCTTGCTGAGAAGTGGAGACAAAACATGTAACTCCAGCTAAGCGATCACAAAATTTGCTTTTTGGAAATGCATCGGCTCTGCTTTCAAAATTCAAAATTTTACTAACGTATATCGGCTTCAATACTAAACATTTAAATTCTTCGGAATCCCTTAGTTTTACTTGCATAAAATTTACAACGTTGTAGGTATATTCTGAGGGGTCATCATCAGCCACAATTTGACAGGTCAAACTTTTATCGTAATAACTTAAGGCGCAATGATCAAAAATTGGATTATTTCGTGCGACGACTTCAGGAAGATGTACAACAACGCCACTGTTTTCTATTTTCAACAGCTTCTTGTAATCTTTATATTCATCCTGCAACTTGAAATAACTAAAACGTTTTTTTTTCTTTTTCTCAATTTTGAAAACGTGTAAACTGTCAGTGCTTAAACAAGAAATATAATTTTCGCAAATTGAAATACTGAAAGGCACAAAAGCAATTTCTAAGTAAATAGGAATTTCTTCAAAATCAAAAACTCTCATCGCAGTAACTTCGTGTTTCGATATTTGAAATTTGTGGATGATTAATCGTCTTCCGGATTGGATCAAAATATTTCCAGATATTTGGCAGCATTCAATGTTATCGGGGTTTGGACCAAGGATTTCGATTATTTCGAAACCACTAGTTCTGGGGTGAAAATTCCGTCTAGCGATACGAGCGGAAATAGGATAAAATATGTTCTTTTCGGCGGACTGATGGTACCAATTCACGTAAATTCTTATGTAACTAAGTTTTGCAGTAACTTGGTTATACTTTGTTTCCTGTGTCGCTACGTAATCGCCATTTAAGCAGTAAATTAATTTCGTGACTTTGTTCACCGTTTTAAAAGAAAACAGTAACTGTTCTGCTTTTAAATCATACACATCTATATAACGATTTGGTAAAGCCAAGAGAACTCTGTGAGGTGGTGCAATCGCAATTGCAGTTGGTGTGTCAACAGCGTGGGTACTGTGACTGATAAAATTATACGCAAAACCCTCTGGTTCTAAGTTCAACTAAAAAAATTAGGATTTTTTACACTTTCGATTTTCAAATATTTTATTGACTTACCTGGACTGCTTCAAGTTCTTCTTTTGATTCTTTTATATTTTTCCTTTTATACATTTTAATGGTTCCTGAGAGATTTTAAAAAATATTGCAAAATTTTGTTGCGATTTTATTTGTCATCCAAAAAAGTAATATACTGATTATAAATTTATTTAGAAATTTTCATGAATAACTAAAGCACAAACATTAAATTGAGTTTAAAGGTTGGGTTAGTCAACCAAAGATAAGTGATAAGGGGTAATTACCCCTTATCTGTAACCGTTATTGCCTCCTTATTATTCATTATACAGGATGTTATAAAATAATAAATATGGGGGGGGGGGGGCAAGTAAGTTCTGTAATTGGATTTTCTGATGTTTAGACATTTGGACGACAGTCAACTGCTTGACTTTAGTCGGGGTTCTGTGGATTACACAGGTCGACAGTGGTTTTGTTGTCCTGGATTTTTTATTAATTTTTGAAAGATTTTATGTAAAAAACACTAAGGATAGCAATATTTTTTCCAAATTGGCTCTAGTTATTTATTTTTTTGATATTTTTATATTTTACTCAAAAATTCATTAATTCAATGAAAAATTAAATTTATTTTTGTAATATGAAAAGTTTATCAATAAAACACTATTTTATACTCAATTTATTCAAAAAAAAATCCAGAAACGTTTTTATTGCTAATTGATGTGTTTGCATGCTCATATGCTCAAATCTGCACCGATTTCTTGAAAATGTTTGTCAACTTTTGTATTTTTTGACTTAGTTTCTACACCAAAAATCTAGTCAACATTTCTTATACTTCATTACACTTTTAAATTAATTTTTAACACAGAATTTAATGCAAATAACGTTTTTAAAACAAAAATGAATTCTGAAAATAGCGGATTTTTAAAATTATGCAATAAACAATAATTTGCTAAACACAAACTGTACAACGCATTTGGCTAAAAATTGACATGTGCATTACTCATAGTTGTATCAAATTAGAAAAGAAATTTTATCTTATTTGGTAACTTACACCGTGCGAAATGCAAACATTTCCAATATATTTTGAACATACCTCGTATATTACAATAACATAAAAACTAGAGCCAATTTTGGCCAATTTTCGTTATATTCATAACTTTTACGTTCTTAATCTTCAAAATTCAATGAAAAAATCAGGGCAACAAAAAAAATGCTTTTTTTGTAGACCTGTGTTATAATTCATTGTGATCTAATTAAAAAGATCTCAGAACTCAATTAATAATGCAAAAAATAGATTAGAATTAGTGGCGTAACAAGTAGTTCAGGGATTCGTGTGCGAAGTTGTTAACGGGGGCCCAGTTTTTATTAAAAACAAAAATGAAAGAAAATAATAAATAACTTATATAATCATAATTTTAAGATAAACAAACAAAAAACTACATTAAGGGCAATTTTTTACTATAATCGGATAAACTTAGTATAAGGTTATTCCCGTATTACAATTACAGGGTCCAGATTTAACAAGGAAAAATCAATTTCGTCTCGATATAATATGTTGATCGTTAGTCGAACATGGGTGAGGATGTGCAGTGGCTAACGAAAATATTCGAACCCTCTTATGTTAACAATGTAAATTGTATTATTTGAAACCGTTTTTTGACATAAAAAAATCGCTTGCAGCAAAACTTTTTAAACATTTCTTGCTAAAATTTTCATTGTCTTTAATTTTGTATCTATACATTTTTGATTTTGTCGCCCCCTTTTTGACTGGCAGCGACTTAAAGAAGACTCTGTAAAATATAAAAAATATTATTACCTGTATCTCAAAATCGGTGCAACGAAATAAAACTATGTATTATGTATAGTATGTACAATTACTATGCACTTAATTGTTTCTTAAACTCACCAAACGTAGGTGTCAATCCGGGGGGTCTGGGGGGCATGGAATGCCCTCCAGTGCATCCTATGCCCAATACCTCATCGGTAAATATTTCTCATCTGAATCTACGACAATTCCAGGTATTTGCTAAAGAATGTACTGGAGGGCATTTAATTTAAAAATCACTGGAGCCATACATGGTTTAACGAAAATATTCGAACCCTCCTGTGTTAACAATGTAAATTGCACATTTTGAAACCTTTTATTGACATATAAAAAATCGCATTTACTGCAAATCTGTTAGACATTTTCTGTTAAAAATTGCATTGTCTTTCTTGTTTCTGTGATACAGTGAAACCCCTCTATAACGAGTCCGGGTTATAACGAAAAATCTGCTTGTAACGAGTAAGGGTGCGTCCATTAATTACCGGAGGTAATTTTGGCGATTTTTAGACCCCCCCCCCTCTTCCCTTGGTGAGATGTCGTGAGATTTGGCCCGACCCCCTCCCTCCCTCCTAATCTCACGTGAAATTTATTTAAATGTGTACTTTTAGTATAAATAAATTAATTTGTTTTTAATTGAGTTGGATTTATTTAAAAAAACATAATTTGCTTAATTATTTTTATTTAAGACTAGTTATGACAAAGAATGACGTGATATTTTGCGAGACCCCACTCACCCCCACGTGAGGTTGGGTGAGATTTACAATATTTTATTTACAATTTACAATTACAATATATCCAAAAATCAGCTAAATATATAGAAAGACATTTTTCCATAAGAATGGTGCAGGGTCCTTTTAAGGTAGTACTGTCGGTACTGCCAGAATCAAAAATATACAATGTCTCGTTTGATTTACGCAGTACTTAGACTAGGCAGCGTTGCCATAGAATCTAACTTCAGTTTGACAGATTTGAAATACATTTCTCTAATTTTATACAATTTGACAGAAATATGACATGTAAATTTGGCAATGAAAGTTAGGAACTAAGGTTGATATCGAATTACCTTAGATAACGCACACAATGAACATAAAAGATTCTAATTTCCTCTTAGATGCTAAGTTGTAAATAGAACGCAGTTTTGTACTTTGATTATGTTAGATCTGCAGTAAATAGAAAATAGAACGTAACTAACTATTATTATTATTATTATTGCTGAAAAGGTTGTGGTTTCTTGCCCAGTTGCTATGAAGCTCGAAGCTTATTGTACCCCGCGTTTATAGTTTTACTCCATCAGCTTTGTTTCCTCAATAAAATTAAGTACACAGCTGATGAGTGAATGAATTACTTTCTCAGTTGTCGGATATGCCCAGCCGAGGTGTCGTAGCCTCAACAGGGCTAGGGTTGGACACCCATATAGTTGGAGTCTCTTCGTCCACACTGCACTTTCTGCATGGGGTATACCCTACAACCCTAATTACATTGAGGTACCTATTCAGACAGAAATGTCATGGCACCACAGGTCCTACTGTCTTCTTCCGCTGTGGTCTACTTACATTGAGGATTTATAGTTTTATTTTTTTATTGGAGGGCTCACCAATGACCATCCGCGATTGCTTCAGTCCCGGAAAGTCCCTTCAGTACGAAAAATGTTGTTTACTTAGTAGTTCCTTAATAACCTCTTTTGCGGTCCGATATGCTATCCCACAAGTTGGTTCTGGTCCTACTAGATATATCGTTTTACAGCAGCATTAGCAAGGACATCTGTTTTTTCGTTGCCTTTTATTCCTGCGTGTTGTGCAAGTGCTACTAGCACATTGAAGAAGTGACTTACAACCCTGGATTGTGTTGCCAGTGCTCTCTCCAAAGCTTTTAGAGCTGCCTGGCTGTCGATCAAGATACAGATCCGCTTGTTTGCATAAGCCCTCCATGTAATTTCCTTGGTACAGGCTAGTATAGCAGTTATATCTGCCTGGAACACAGTAGCGTGGTAGCCCAGGTTTATGCTGAACACATCTCCTGTTCTACGTCCACTGATCCCTGCTCCAGTACTGATTTCCGTTTTGGATTCATCTGAGTACCAGATGCTATCATATTGAGCACCCAGCTCCTGCTTGGTGCGATCCATTTCCCTATCAGGTGTGAGAACCTTGAAAGGTTTTTGGAAGTTCCATACAGTGCTAGTTCTGTACGATTGCATGCATAGCATGTTGTTACTCTTGTTGGAATTGAAGATCATGGTATGATGGCCGATGGTCTTCTCTGGGGATCACTTAAGTGCGTTCTCTATTGAGTTGAAGGGCTTGTTATCAAACACCCCCTCTATGTCAATGAATCGCCCAGAGAAATTTTCCTAAAAAGCAACTAATGGCACAGTTAAAACCATTCAATCTTCTTCTTCTTCTTCTTTAAGTGCCTTCTCCTTTCCGGAGGTTGGCAATCATCATGGCTAAAGCCAAGATGACGTACTAGGGAATTTAATTAATGGGGTGGTTTCCCGTTGCCTTCCACATAGCCCACAGATATATTTTGGGCTTTAGATCACAGCAGTTTATTCGATGCGACCAGGATTTGAACAGCGGTTGCCGCTTCCCAGTCGGCCGGTATAGGTTTTACACCACACTGCTGGCCATTCAATCACCATTCAATCACAATAAAACACTGAAACTGGCTTTTTTGGAAAACAAAAAATATAGAATTTCCATTTTAAAAAAATTCTGAGTTAAAGTCTTTTTTTTGCATTGGCAAATACATCAATTATTTTGCCAATATTTAAATTTCAGTAACTTGATTTTCAATACATCAGAGCATTGCCAAATTGCTTAGCCTTCTATGAATCTTCTTAAGTCTACTTTTACTTTTTAAGTGGCTTACACAGTAAAAACGATTTATTTGAAACAAAAAAATCATTTTGTTTGAGTAATTTTTTTTAAAGCAACTAAATTATGTTTAATTTAAAAGGATTGAGAAAGGTCACAAGAACTGAATGCCCTTTTAACCGGGGCCCGCGTGCATCACACCCACCGCCGCCCGGTAGTTCCGCCCCTGATTGGACTAGAAACAATAAATTGTGAAGAATTGGAAATTCTCGAAATGAGCAAAATTAGTGAATTTGTTTGGACCGCAGGTAAAAATTTTGAATTGTCCAAAGTCAATTGGCTTCAATTAAAAGTTAATAATTTGAATTAAAATTATATTTCTGTTTATATTTCAAGGTTTCTGATGTCACCTAATAAAACAATACTCGAGTTCATCTAACAAACAAACCACATTTTTATTGAATTTTATAGATACAGAGTGTTTTAAAGGTAGGTGCGTGACTTTGTTTTGATGCTCTGTTCTGATTTTTTTGGTTTTTCTATGTTTTTTACTTTGTTTTGATCGAAAATTGTGAAAATTCGGAAAAAAATTTTATTATTGGCGAAGTGTATTGTCATTGGGGACGAATCCATGTGCAAAATTTCAGCTCGATTGGATAACGCGAACTGGGTCAAATTTGACTTTCTTAATTTTGCCGTACCCGTATTCAAGCAAGCAGAAAGGTGAAACTAATATTAAGGATTTTCCCTAAAAATTTAATATTTAAAATTATTTATTATATTAAAAATTAAGTTATATACCTAGGAGCGTTGGTATTCATTAAGGTCACTGCGTAGTTGTAACGCCAGAGCACAAAACCCTGGTTGGTCTATTGAACTTCAATAAAGTAACTCCTAATCGATTCCATAGACGTGAGTCTTGTGATCGAACCTGGAGAGCTGCACGGAAGCAATCGAGTTCTCTATCGTAATCGCGATTTACTTAGAGTAACATGCCTAGAACGTTCTGCACTAGATACTCAAAATTGATGGGTCGTGCTGCCTGAATTAGCATATTTTGGATCACCTCCACATTGCTGCTAGTAACATCGACGCGCTTGAATGGATTTTTACCCAGAAAATCGGAATAATGTCCCCGAACCAATCCAACAACCACAAGACTGTTTGCCATACATTTTCTTGTCTTATAACATTCTGCTAAGGCCATAAGAATTTCAAGGTCATGAGGTTTTAAACTTAACCCTTGGTTGAGCGCACCAATCGCCTTAGAGTTCTAAAAGCAATAAATCAAGTTTTGTTAACATAATTTTAAAAATAAGTCAGTACCTCTACATTTTCAACCAAAGCGATTCCAAGTAACTTCCACCCTTCGACAGAAGTTTTATCAACTTTCAGAGCAAGTTTAAAGTATTTAACTGCGCAAGGTATGCTCCCATTGGCTAACGCTTCTTTACCTAATTTTAGAAGATGACCAAAAGATTTGTGTGCTTCTGGCTGCACTTGAAGAGGTTCCTCAATGTTCTATAACCATTCTATAACTATATATTTATCTTTACCGTAAGTGGATAATCCCATAAACTCAGATTTGGTAAACTACAAGATGCATTGTATAGATTAGCCAGTAACGGTAAGGTTCTTACCTCGGTAGTACTAGTGAAAGAGTGATTCATATCAATAGACGAATCATGGTGGGATTCCAGTTTGTTCATTTAGCTGATCAAATCTAAAATTTAAAAATTCATTTCCATTTAGACAATAACAACGAGAAATTGTTCTAATTACCATCCATCCTGAAGGATTGAGGAGGCATATGATTGTCTTTCTCCAAAACAGATTTGGGCATACCAAAGAGTATTTATATATAGAGGAACAGCCATTAACAAATATTTGTCACAAGTTTTTGTTAATGGCTCTGCTACGCCATCTAGTAGACGGTGTGATCCCTACGTTTTAATTTTTAATTTATGGCTGATCCTTTATATACAGGGAGGTATTTTTGCAAAAATAAGTTTTTACATGTTAATTTCCCATGTTCAGTTAACTCATTCAGCACCCTGTATATAGAGGACCAAAAATTAAAACGTAGAGATAACCCCCTCCACTAGATGGCGTAGCAGAGCCATCAAGAAATACTTGATTGATTGTGACAAGTATTCCCATAAGAGCTGTCCCTCTATATGTACATACTCTTTGGGCATACCCATTGTGTTCAGCCATGCATTATCTTGAGCAGCATGTAAAATCAATTCTACGAGTGGGTTACTTCTACCGCATTGAGAGTCTGTTAATTGCCCAAAATTCATGATTTGAGTTACCAAAATTTCTTTACTTAAAAAATGTAATTGTAAATAATATAGATAGGTACTTATAATACAATACGAACATCATAAATTCGGTTGGTAGTACTACCTTATTTAAAAATTTAAAATTGAATTTTGGATCCTGTTAACTCCGTTTATATTATACGCGTAATAAAATTAACAGTGGCGGCCTCCCTAAATTATTACGTCGATTAAACATCAAACCCTCTCAAAACTAAAAACAACTAAATTAGTGGAGGCTTAGCTTAGATGATCTATATTACGTATACAGCCCAGGATCTAGGGGGGACCGGATTACCTACCTCGGGCGGCAATACGCTAGTTGGACAGCTATAGTGCCGCCGCCTAGTCGGTGATTTTGTGCATAAATTAGGTGAGAATCTGGCTATAATTGACCAAAAGATGGCGCGGCGTACGCTTTTTTGGGATATCCAACTAGCGTATTGAAGGGGTCGCCTAATTCATGTTTTGAAATTTTTGAACTCAAACGCTGGAGGAGAAGGGCGCCAATATCAAGTTCTTGCCCCGGTTCGGAAAAATCGTAGATCCGGGGCTGTATGTCTACATATAGTAATGCATATGATCTAAGAGGTATCGTGGAATTAACAATTCCAAATAAACAAATAACAAATAAGCAAAAATAATAATATATTTTATTGTAAAAATTAAATACCAAAATCTTTATTTAATATTTTTAAATCTCTCTGTATTATAGCTAGACGATCCTTATTGGATACGCACCTATACACGAGATTCCATGTAATCGTAGATGTATAGTCGATAAAATCAATAATTTTTTTGTCAGTTTGTCCATGTGATTGCCGATAACCGTAGGGAAATTATTTTCAAAAAAACAACTTCTTGTACCGTTAATCCAAGATGGCGGACCGCGCCGATCTCCCCAGAGGTCGAAAACTTGGATTTTTCATCAGGGCCCGGTACTACATAACATATAATGCCTTCTCTCTTAATCCGTTAATCCAATATTAATGGAATTAAATTACTATATAAGGGAAATAGTAATACACCTTGGGGAAGGTAAGAAGGGAAGAAGAGATCCAGAAAGACGGGACACCAGATGGAACGATTACACTTTATTACAGTAATACTCCTTACACCGTATTTATTACACTTTTAATGACTACACAATGGTCATTTCGTCCCGGATACAACAGATGTGTATAACGGTGTAGTAATACGGCGTAAGGAGTGTTAAAATAATAAAGTGTAATCCGTATATGTAATCGTTTCTTCTGTTGTCCAGTCTTTCTGGATCTCTTCTTCCCTTCTTATCTTCCCCAAGGTGTGTTAACTATTTCCCTAATATAGCAATTTAATCCTGGTTGCGTCGAATACACTGCTGGGATCTAAAGCCTAAAATATATCTGTGGGCTATGGGGATGGCAACGGGAAACCAACCCATTAATTAAATTCTCTAGACCAGCGGTTCTCAAACTATTTGTTTTTGTACCCCTAAGAAGTTTTACGTACCCCCATAAAATGCGAGGCAGTTTTGCTTATTTAGTAAATATGTATTACCAATTTAAAAATTAATCTTAGTTAATGAGAAGGTTGAGCTTGCTTATTTGACATAATTTTTTTTATATTAGGTGGCATTTTCAATTTTAAACGCAAGTCTGATTCAAGGTTCAATCGGTTTCTATATTTTTATTTTTAATAAGGAGCATGGCCGAAAATGCAGTTTCGCACAAATACGACGTTCTAAACGGCATTAAAAATGTTATTGCTTTTTGTGAAATGGCGGGATATGCACTTTTCCTTTTTAAACAGAAGTCAAACACATTTTCATTTTGAAATTTCCTTCGTCGAAAAGTCTTCGCGTTCTTGAATTGAAAAATCGTCCGGTAAAATCTGAGTATAATAAAAGGGGTTTTTTATCCAGTTGTCCTTTTCAAAATTTTCGGGAAAGTAGAAACGAATATTTAAGATAAGTTGAGAACAATGATTTTTGATATTCACAATTACTTCTCTTAATGATAGCATATTCTCCTTTATAAAATATTCCAAAGTACTAAATCCATCAATCCTGTTTTGCTCCACATCTCGAATTAGATATTCCAATTTTTTTACAATTGCGTTTATTTTATCCGCGACTGTAAAAGCGGTTATATTAGTTCCTTGTAAACTTAAATTAACCTCATTTAGTCGACCAAAAATATCTGCCAAATATGCCAATCTTTGCAATCACAATTCATCTAGAAACAAATGAGAGAGGTTTTTATCGGACAGAAAGACTTGTACTTCTTGACGTAATTCAAAAAATCGAGTTAAAACTTTTCCTCTTGACAACCAACGGACTTCGGTGTGCAAAAGAAGCTTTGTATGCTCACTTCCCATTTCATTGCATAGTATCGTGAACATTCGGGCTTTAATAAAATTAATTGTTTTTACTGCTTGTTCCAAAACAGTTTTTAATTTGGTAGGCATTTCTTTGGAAGCCAATGCTTCACGATGTATACTTATGGTGACCATAATTTTTTTCCAAAAAAAAGGGTACGTACCCAAAATACCTAAAAAAAAACAAAGGTCAACGATCAACCGTTGAAAGGTGAAATGGTCCAAGCATACCAAGTTCACACTGGATTCTTTTATTAGCAGCTTCCGCATGATTGTTGGTGCGCTCAAAATTTTGTCTGGTACGATCGTAAACATTCCATATATCGTACCCAAATAGTGGAGGTCTACGATTACCACTTCTATGTAGTAGTACGCCTATATAATTTGTTTAAAACCATTGCAACATTGGTTGTAGTGCAGCTGTTAAATCCCCTCGCAAACTAGTCAACGCAGTTTCCAAATGTAACTGAGGAACAAATGCTAACGAAATAATCATTCGACACTGTACAGCAAAATCGGTATCGTTATTGTATGCTTGTCGAAGTCCGATGGTTGATAAATGTCTCTGCATGTTTTGCGATAAATGGAAAAAACACCCATTAATATGAGCATTTGTGAAAACATCTTTTATGGCTTGAATTGCAGCCAATTCAAAATCACAAGAAACGCTTTCTGGGTTTGCATCAGGTGCTAACTGTTTCACCATACGAAATAGTTTTAATATGTTTCTCTTCGTTTATTATGCAGCAAACAATAAAGAACAGGGTGAACTCCTTCATATTTTTCCGCCATAAAAATATAAATTTGTTGGAACAACAAAGGAGCTATTTTAAAAGTTCCGTCTATAAACCAATGTGGTGATTCCTGTAAAATGGCCAATCCTTGCTGCCTTCCAAAAATTATAATTCTATTATTACCATCTTCTGAATCTGCCAATAGGAAGTTTTCTAAAACACCATTTACGTTGTACAATCGAAATGCTTCTGGTATTACGAGTTCCTGTAACGTCGCTGGATTAGGCAAAGCTGCAGTAACACGGTTTCTCGTCCTCCTAACACATTTCTTTAATGCAGGACCTTGTGGTAATAAAGCTTGCGCACCAACTGGAAGTCCTTCAGTACATGCATTAATAACTTGTGCCGTTTCTTCCATCGTATCTGCAGCTCGTCTTTTGATTTGTGTAATCGTTTGGGCAACCACAACGCTAGCAGCTGAAGCATCATGGGTATGATCTTGCAACTGCTTAACGATGTTACCATTTTGTACATGTATACGCACTTTACAAGTATTTCTTCTTTCACAGCGATAGAATTGCGTATTTCCGTCACTACTTAATCGATCAAACGTATTATGAAAATTTTCTTTGCCGCGTTTACTTAATATTAACTAATCCATTCTCTTCTGCTGCTTCTTCTTATTTTCATTTTTTAAAGTAACATTATCTACTTATATATGAAAATATTATACCAATCAATATTGGTACAATTTTAAAGTAACATTATCTACTTATACAGGGTGGCGCAAAATGAACGAATGGGTTTGAATTCTTGATAACTTTCATAATTATTAATTTTTTTAATTATTTTTTTGTATTTTGTAAAGAAGACTTGGGGAATTTATAATGGAACAGTACACAATAAATTGAACAACTTACCCAAATCGTTGAACTTTATTGTTTTTTACCCCCCTGTATATGAAAATATTGTACTAATCAATATTGGTACAATTACCAACTAAAAAAAAACAACGAAACATATCGCGGTTAATATGACCGCGGCTAATAGGTCATGCGTCGAAAAAGATCGCGGCTAATAGGTCCTGCGTCGAAAAACATCGCGGCTAATAGGTCTTGCGTCAAATAATACTTGCGTCGAAACGCTTGCGTCCGAAAGGGTGCGCGTCGAAACGGCTGCGGCGAAACGGCCGCGACGAAACGCTCGCGACGAAAAGTCCTAGACCCAATACTTATAATGCAGGAATGAGATGGGTTGATCTGGAGGAAACCATTGCAAATTACCGAATTGCAATCCGAGGAAAGAAATGGTGGTGGGACGTATTCACATACGTATATGATTGATATGGCAGTATCAAATGCATGGAAACTTCATCGTTTATCTTCTGATAACAAACAGACTTTGTTGACGAAAAGTCCTAGACCCACTGCAACAAAGTCTGTTTGTTATCAGAAGATAAACGATGAAGTTTCCATGCATTTGATACTGCCATATCAATCATATACGACTGTGAATACGTCCCACCACCATTTTTTTCTTCGGATTGCAATTCGATAATTTGCAATGGTTTCATCCAGTAGATCAACCCCTCCCATTCCTGCATTATAAGTATTATATAAGAGAGGTTGTTCTACATCCATCTTTTTCTTTTCCTCCCTGGACCAACGTTTTATCTTTCCAATCGGTTCAATACAATTATAGTTGGTAATCATACTGCAAACATTGTTGTTTTTCAATCTCACACAAAGTATCTCATTGCACTTATCAAATCGCCAATCATAGTCACCAAGTTTCTTTTTTGAAAATTCTTTATTCGTTGGAAGTGGGCACGTCTTTGTTTTATTTTCCCGTATTGTATTCGTAGCTCTAAAGCCCTTTTCTTTTAACTTTACAAGTAGAGCATACGTAAAGAAATAATTATCAAAGAACACCACATGGTTGGAAGGCTGCGGAACTCGAGTTAGTAATTTTAAAACTACCTTAGCACCCAACGGAATCTTTCGTTCATCAATTTCTTTTCAACAGTATACGTTGAAAGCGTAATAGTAGCCTGTAGAGAACTACTTAGGACCCAGTATTTGTATCCAAACCGACTGGCTTACCTTTTATAAATTGTTTAGCTGGATGTCTACCAAAATATTTTACCATAGATTCACCGATAGATAAATTTTATGAAATTCACCCCATTGACAAAAATTATCTTCTAGAAGATTCATCAAGGGTCTAATTTTGTACATACGATTTGTTGAAGTACCGATGGCACTCTTGTCTGCTAAATGAAGAAACTTCTTGATTTCTAGAATAAGGTTCTTTACGGCAAAGATGCTCAAATCTTCATCCATAGCCCAATACATTTGTTCTTGAGGAACACTATGATAGCCAGTCAATAATAAAATTCCAATAAACGTACGAATATCGTTTGCAGAAACTCTAAAAGTGTGATTACTTATCTGGGACTGCATACATCGGCATCTTCTTTATGTTGTTCGTCTTCCTGTCGATGGTCTTTGTTCGGAACATTTTCACATAAATCGTCTTCATTTCGATCAGTTACATTTCCTTTACCTTCATTTTCATTTCCTTCTATGGCTGCTTCTTGTGTACCTTCGTTAATTGTAAACCTTTCGTTACATCTTGAGGTTAAGGGATCAAAGTGAGACTCCAGAATTTCCCATAATTCCTTCAATGACTTGTGCTCTGGTTCCATCGGATAGCATAAATCACGCAACGTTTCCAGAACGGCATTTTCTAAGTGTATCAATAATATAGCTACCGACCTTTTTCATTGTGTATTTCGTTAACTTCAAAGAATTACGTTATCTTTTTCTTGAACATCGTTAGATTATCTTTTAATCTAAACTCTGGCAGATTACTCACCAGGACTATTCCTTTTCTCCGATTTTCCTCGTCGCCAATTGTCATATCGGAGTTACTCTTTTTAACTCCTATGTTTAATCTTTTTAAACTTTTATACTTTTTATACTTATTTATTTATAAGAACCATTTCACTTATATAATAATTATTAAGTTAACCATTATTGTATGGATTAACAGATTTTAATCCCATTGTAGTGCTTCATACACTGCAGTAAGTTTCCTGAGATTTGTCTTTTAAAAGACAAAACGCCGGTGCTATAATGTCCATTCGCGTAACCATGAATTGTAAACAGCTGCTTAAAGAAAAAAAGTGCCATCCATGTATATATTGTCTACAGAGCATAAACAATGTAAGTTTGTAATACACGAAAAAATAATTAAATTATTTTGACTAACATTAAGCATTAAAAAATTTTCATTATTCTCTGCTTCAACGACGATGGAATCTAACGCGGAATGTACGTCCAACATTGAAATCGGTAAAGGTGGTTGTTCTTTTCGCCTCACATTATAAATACTTTCAGAAATTGATTTAGCATCCTGGTGAGTAATGTCCACTCGATCAACTTTAGTGGTAGCGATGGCGTTTTCAAGAATGTCCGATGGTCTTTTCGAATAATCTTCAACAGGTTTTTTTTTGGCAACACCGGCAACCGATTGCCGCTTAATTTTTGCACATCTTCTTCGTGACTATGTTGCAGAATAATTAATAATTGCAATAAAATAAAGGAAACGTCGTTCTTTTCGTTATTACTTTTATTGTTTTGACAGTAACTATCTATGCTAACTATGTAGTCAACAAATTGACAAACTTGATGTTTGTTCATTTTAAAAATGTTTTAATGTTTTAAAATTTCGATTTTTTACGATTTTCAGTAAAATTTAACACCATACTTGTCAGGAAAATGTTTCACGTTACTCGGAGCTTTAAAATACTTGGCACAAAGTGCCTCGTATTTCAACATTGCTCCTCGTCAGTAATGTATCATTTTCTTGACTTTTAGGTAAATAACTATTACTTCATTTAATTTCCTTTTGCAGTTCCAGATATTGTGAATCAGATGAATAATTTTTTTTTTAGAGCAAATATATACCGGATGCTGAATGAGTTAACCAAACTCGAAGATTTGAATTGAGGAAAAAAATTTGTTAAATATTTTTTTTAGAAAAGTGTACTCTATCACCACTCAAATTATGCCAAGTGTATCCAGGGACACCCTGTATATTTACTTTGTAGATGATTTAAATGGCCGTTATTCCCAACTATAATTTCTTTATCTTTTATTGTTATTTATCCATTCATTCCTCTTATCGTTAATCTTATTGAGTTTTACATTTTGATGGTAGAATACCATTCCAGAACCAGGGACGTGCCGAACCAACTTTTATGAGGGGGGAGCAGTCGTGAAATTGCCATGATTTTGTTCCTCGCAGTATATCAATAAGCTTTTTTTTTTAGCTTTTTCGCATTTTTTTCAAGGGAATGCTATAATTTATGTGATTTGTTTTACCGACTTTTAATGAAAATTACCAACTTTGCCTTAAAAAATACAAAATTGCCAACTTTCTTCCAATGTTGGAAGGGGGGGAGGTCCCCCATCCCACACTTCAGGCACCTCCCTGACCAGAATAAAAATAGGTATACACCGTGTAGATGAATTATTTCGTAAATTATGTGTAACGAAATTTTTTTACAATATACAGTGTGCCCCCGAATACACTTTAGTATAGTAGATATAGGTTTTTAGGTGGAACTAATTCCCACAAAGACGGGGTTTGATTTTTTTAGTTCGGTGGTTGTATCTAATTGACATACTAAAAGTCTAGAAAAATCGGAGTATGCAAATAGCGTTTTTTGGCCGTTATCTTGAAAAATTTTTAAAAAAATTATAAAAAGTCGTGTGGTATCAAATTACAGAAAATTTCTTGCTGAAAAAGATTATAATATTGGTTTTAATAAAAAGAAACATAAATAACACAATGGTGGCCGAGAAACTGAAAACTTTTGCACTGAAAATCATACTTTTATTAATCAAAATGCGTTTTATAATTGTTGTAGAGGCAAACCAGCTGTAGCTGGTTCCTGTAGGAACCCTGTGTTATTATAATATGTTATTTTAGTTGTAACCTTTTGTTACACCCCGTAATTATCTGGTTGGTACCTTGGTTTTTATCTGCTTCAAAGCAGCTTTTAAGTTGGTATTCAAAGAGGTTTTTAAGTTGGTATACAAAGTAGTTTCTAAGTTGGTAAAAAGCTGAGCAATTAGAGGTGCGTTACAGGATAGGTAGAAATGAACTATCATTTGTTTTGTAAATAATACAATATTGATGTCTTATAAGAAATTGAAAATGGCAGAATGGAATTGTATCTTGTGCTCTGAAAGTGAAAATGAAAGTTCAAAGTGTGTTAAGTTGTCTACTAAAGGTATACAAGGTATCATCAGTGCAAGTAAAATTCGAAAAGACAATATCCATGAATTATTAGAACCGTTGCCTGATCACCCGTTGAGTGTCCATGTCGAATGTCGCCGCCTGTACATAAATCCGAATAATATCCAGAGTAATAAGAAATTAAAATTGCATACTGTGATGAAGCACTAGCAAGCTGCAGTAGAGTATTACGGACGGATATACCAACGTTTACATTTAAAGAACAATGTTTATTTTGTGGTCGCTTTATTACTGACAGTGAAAAACGGGTTAAATCTGGCGTATTGCAGGTCCGTACAGTAATGTTTCAAAAATCTGCTATAAAGACGTGTAACTCCAGAAATGATTTGTGGTCAGCCAATGTTCAATTACGATTGCTATCAGTGAATGATTTACCAGCAGCGGGTGCCATCTATCACCAGACATGCAGCGTAAATTTTCTAAAAGTTGACCCGATCCCTAAGAAGTACCGAGATCATTCCCAAGACGAATTATATTGCAAGCCTCGTGGTCGTCCTACAGAGAAAAAAAAACATGATCCTTTTTTGGAAGTATGTAGGTGGTTTCAAGGAAATGATGAACCGGTTTCTGTCCAGCAACTGGTTATGAAAATGAAAGACCAGTTAATACGGAACCATATAGTAATCGTCACATGCTGCAAAAGTTTAAAGAACACTTTTTTGGTAACATTATCGTTTCCAAGAATGATGGAATGCCTAATATGCTAACTATGGGTCCAACAGTGTCTAATATTCTCTTTAATTACCAAATACAAAATAAATTAGAAGACCCTGAATTAGAAAAATATCGTCTAATTGAAGCAGCAGCAAAACTGATCAAAACAGAAATCAAACTATTGTCGACTTCTATGGAGTACTATCCTTCGTCGTCAGAAATTGCATCTGAACAGGAAAATAAAAAGTTCTTGCCATCTATTTTGCAACATTTTTTGGACATAATCATTGGTACTAAAGCATGTGATTTAAAGAAGATTTCCATTGGACAGGCTTTGGTGCAAGCTTCAAGACCCAGATCATTTATAAGTCCAATCCTTCTTGGTGTTGGTGTACAGCTTCATCGAGACTTCGGTTCGCGTTTACTTGTAAAATATTTACACTCTGCAATAATGGACAGAAGCCCAATTTTTGAAGTTCCACCAGGTCATTTTTGTCAATGGATAGCCGATAATGTGGACCACAACACTGCTACCATCGATGGTCACAACACTTTCCATGGAATGGGAATTATAATGTGCAAATCCGGACCGCTTGGTGAAAAGTCGAATTTATTGTCAGAGAGAAAGGTCCTGCGTTGGAAAAACAGGCTTAATGCTGCTGATATTTCTGCACAAGGAAGAATAGAAATCAAATTCTTTCAGTCTCTTAAATCAAGCATGAACAAAATTATATTTGATGAACTGCTTTCAAATCCCATTGAAAATAATCTAGTAGATCTTTTATGGAACACCAGTAAGTTATTAAAAACCCCACATCCTGGTTGGAATGGATACATGCAGAATGTCGTAATCAGTGATGAGCACACAGGAGTAGTATCCACAACATTTCTACCGATGATTGACATGAATCCAGCAACCCACAGCTGTGTTTATACTACATTGAAATTTATATGTTCGGAAGCAGAGAAACTCAAAATACCTTTACCAGTTGTAACATTTGATCAATGTCTGTGGATTAAAGCTATGGAAGTTGTTTGCAGTAAACCCGATAAATTCCCAAACATATTAATTCGACTTGGTGGCTTTCATACACTGATGTCATATCTAGGTACTATTGGTCAACTGTTATGTGGATCTAGAATAGAAGAGACCTTAAAGTCTATTTATGCAGAAAACACCGTTTCACATATGCTCACATGTAAAGCTTATTCAAGAGCTGTTAGAGGACACATACTACTTTCATCTGTACTTTCGTCAATGTTGCTTCAGGATGTCCTGGACAGTAATTTACAAGTTCCGGCACAGCTCTCAAGTGAGGGACAGATGGAACCAATGGATACCGATGAAATACAGCCAAGTTTGCCAAATTTGCAGATTCTCGTGGAGCTTTACGATAAACTGTATAATGGCGAGATTACAATTTTTGATATAAGTTCCTCTACCGAACTGCCGAAAGTTGTCGTCTGAATTGCAAAAAAAAACACAATGACAAAGTAGGACAGCAAAACTGTGGATCATGTATCTGGATATGATTGATATTGTCAAGGTATTTATTTGGGCTGAACGAACAGGAAACTTGAAAATGCATTTGCAAGCTGTAGAGCACATGCTGCCTTTCTTTGCAGCTGCGGGGCACAATAACTATGCAAAATGTGCTAGGGTGTATTTACAACAAATGAGAGATCTGGAAAAAAAAACATGGAGATGTTTATAGCTTATTGAGTGCTGGTCATTTCACTCTTCGAAGACACACTAGATTGTGGGCTGGAATATGGACAGATATGTTTATAGAACAAACCTTAATACGATCAACAAAAAGTCGAGGTGGGTTAACACGTGGAAGAACCATGGGTCAACGAGCTTCATGGATATTGAGTCACACTGCATGCTGTGAAATTATTTTTGCTATTAGCAATCTCACTGATGTCTCCCGTGTTAGCAGTGAACAACACATTGAAATATCCGATGCTAGAAAGTCTAGAGACATGAAAGATTTTCTTACATTACTTCAATTTTTGGAAGATCACAATCCATTTGATTCACAATGCGTTGAGCTACATAATATTTTCAGTGGGTTAGTAGACAGTCAACACAAGGTAACTGCAGATGAAGCGAAGCTAATTGGACTTCGAATCCAATCCAAACTGACTGGAAAAGCTTTCAACTTTGTTACCATGGTTAAAAAGGATCAAGCCGTCACAATGAAGATATTAAGAAAAGGTATTGTTATAAACGGAGCTATTCAACATATTGATACAGGACTCCTCACCCAGAGAATGCTGGTATGTTTGTCTGTAAATCCTGATCCGCAAAAATTAAAGGATAACTTCCATTATGAATTATCTATACTTCCTCCGTCTCTATTTGATGCAGAACTCAGTATTTGAGAAAAAGTGACAAATCAACATTGGCAAGAACTTTGGATGACATAGCAACTAGTTTAAATTACATATTACCCGCTGTTCTTGACGGAGGTGCATTACTACACAAATTGCATGGCCAAAAGCTGGAAATTTTTCAGATGTGTTACAACTATATAGCAGTCATATTGCTAAGCAATATAAAGTTGTGACAATTGTATTTGATGGCTATGCCATCTCTAGTACTAAGGATGTGGAGCATCAGATACGCAGAAAACTATCATCAGTAACAGTAAAATTCACTGAGAACTCTCCACTTCTTATTGGCAAAGAACCTTTTCTTTCTAATAATGAAAACAAACAGTGCTTTATAACCATGCTTGGGAAACACTTAGAAGCAAATGGCCACACTGTGATTCATGCTACAGACGATGCTGATACTGTTATTGTAAAAACAGCACTGAACTTGTCAGAAGAAAAACATGTAACAGTTGTTGCTGACGATACTGATATTCTTATACTTTTTATTTACCATAATACACAAAATATTTGTTTGCAGTCATCCACGCTCAGTGATAAAAAACGTGATATTAGAACGATACAACATAAGCTTGGTGAAAAGGGATGCAAAATTATTCTCTTTTCACATGCTTTAACTGGATGTGATACCACAAGCTCCTTATTTGGTAAAAGTAAATCGGCAGCATATCGACATTTTTGCAAATGTGAGGAATTTAGCATTTGCGCTAGTCTGTTTGGGTCAGAAAATGCAAACAGAAAGGAACTTACAGATATTGGCACCAAAGCATTAGTATCTTTGTACGGTGGAAATTCAAAGACGATGACTCTGAACCTGCTACGATATAATCTCTACTTTAAAAAAATTACAACTGCCAAAAGTCAATTTAATATTGCAAGATTGCCACCTACAGAAGATGCCGCTGTACATCATCTTCTCCGGGTACATTTACAATGTCTCCATTGGAAAACTATGAACACCAATATTGCCAATCCCGAAGAGTGGGGTTGGAAAAAAGTAGGAAACCAACTACAGCCCATCGCATGTGAAATGAACCCTGCACCAGAGTTATTATTAAACATGATCCGCTGCACCTGCAAAACAGATGGTACAAATGAGCCTTGTGGAAGTGGTAGATGTACTTGTCGAGGTTATGGTGTTGAATGCACTGAGATATGTTTAAATTGTTCTGGTAGAGATTGCACAAATAGTACACTGAAAGAAAGTGATTTAGATGAAACTGAAGATGATTATTAGATTAAGCTTTTCTCTTATGTAAGATACATACGTACGCATTTATATTGATTAATAAAATATTATTTATTTTTAAAACCAATACTTATTATAATCTTATTCAGCAAGAAATTTTCTGTAATTTGATACCACACACGCTTTTTTATAATTTTTTTGAATTTTTTCAAGATAACGGTCAAAAAAACGCATTTTGCACACTCCGATTTTTCTAGACTTTTAGTATGTCAATAAGATACAACCAACGAACTAAAAAAATCAAACCCCGTCTTTGTGGGAATTAGTTCCACCTATCACCTATTTATTGCTTATATCTCCTGTACTACTTTACTAAGTTATGTCAAGTGCATCAGGGTAATTTCGTAATATTCTAACTTTGCCCCTGACTAGACCACTTGTCGGTAATATAGTAATTTTCAGTTGGTAATTGTAAATTAACTATATAAACGTTACAATCGGTTTTTGATAATGCATCAATGAAATAAAATCATACTAATTACATAATTGAAAAACGGCAAGTTGAACGCTCTGCTACCATACATAATAGTTGAAAACTAAAATGAAGAAGTGCAAATGAAGCCAACGCCAAGAATAAAAAATGTTAAATTAAAACGAGTAAGTACCCTTTCTTTATAAAAATTTTGAATACTTAACTGAAATAGATTTCAGTTAATATTGTAATAATAATATTATCATTATTGTTAACAATAAGTTACTATTATAATATTAATTAAAACACATAAGGTTTACAAGCATAATGTTTCTTTGGCTATTTTATAAACCGACATTTTTCAAAATTGGAGGTAAGTAACTGCCAACCACGTTAATTGCTAGTATTAATGATTAAAAATGAACTCACGTATATGTCAAATCGAACCATGTGAAATACTTGTGTTTAAGTATGTATTTGCTTAAAAATCAACCCAGGTGTACTTCATATTTAACTACGTTAAATGCTTGTATTAAGTATGTAAATGCTTAAAAGTCAGTTGAATGTCAAATTCAAGCACGTTTATTGCTAACATTTAAGTATGAACATTCTTAAAAATTAACACACTGATGAGTTAAATTAACAAACTGATGGGTTGAATTTATTTTTAACTATTAAATAAGTAAGCAATGCTTGACTTTAGGTATGCAGCATACTAGGCTGGTATCGAAGCACGCAAATACTTGATTTTAACATACATTTGCTTAAATATTTCTCTGTGTGTACGTTATCCAAATTTCAATGCTTGAATTTTTAAATTCAAAAAAATATAAGAATAATACAATACGTAGAAAATCAAAATTCAAAAAATTTAAAAATGAGACAATTAACACATAACAGATCTGGATTAAGAAAATTTGAAAAAATGAAAATTTCGTAATACGAAGTACAATATAACGTTATTTCATGGTTATTGCCATTCTTCAGTTGCACGCATCGATTACATTGTGAAATAAGCAAAAAAATTTCAAATTAAACAAAAATATCGACTAAATTGTACAAAATTGACTTACCATAACCTCCAAAGATTATCAAAACTGAACTTGTTACATGAAGTATGAATAATTTAAAAATGATTTTAACAAAGAAATTCGTTTACCTAGCACTGCTAGTTTGAAATCCGAAGGCACTGCCCTCTTAATATGATTTCTAAAAACTTTGAAAAAATTCAAAATTCAAAAATTTACCACGTTTTTTAACCGTGAGGCGTAAAACTAGAAAAAGAACTCTAAATAAAAAATTTTTGAAGTAAATTTGTGGTTTTTAGTATGTATTTATGGTTAAATTCAAAAAAATATAAGAATAATACAATACGTAGAAAATCAAAATTCAAAAAATTTAAAAAGGAGACAAAATTTTTTGAATTTTGATTTTCTACGTATTGTATTATTCTTATATTTTTTTGAATTTAACCATAAATACATACTAAAAACCACAAATTTACTTAAAAAATTTTTTATTTTGAGTTCTTTTTCTTGAATTTTTAGGTATTTTACTAGAAAATGTTTAGGTTAAGGAAAGTTTAACAGATATTTTTAATTTTAAATTTACTTATCGGCCATTTGATTATTCTCAAATAACACTATTACAAAATTTCGAGTCAAGTCAAGTTCGATGCCCCGACTTTGTGTTTGTAGTATTGTCTAACTCTTTATTCCATGTGGTAAGATTTCTTTTTGGTGACGAAGAACAAGAATCAGTGATACACAATACAACATTTTTTTGTGGTATTTTATAATTTCATCATGAGCAGGATTTAAAGCAAATATAATTTGTTTATCAGTTTTACTTTTATATTTAGCATCAAGCGGAAAAGCCCATTTTTCGAAATTCCTAGTACTATCATTGATATAAATAGAGTACAATATTTTTCACCAGAAAGCATATTAGTTAATGTTTTAAGTGGCTTTAAATATTTTACTATTTCGCTAGTGTTAATTTTAAGTTTAGTGGTTACTTCGGTACGCGACAACTCGGCACCGGGACAACTCGACACCGGCAACTCGGCTCCGTCAACTCGGCACCGGTATAACCCGGCACCGTAATAACTCGGCACTAGTTGGAAAATTATTTTATTATTATTGAAAAATATTAACAAAAATAAAAATAATACGAGTATAAAAGAATTTATTATAAAATTACAAGGTTTTTATTTAAAAAATATGTATTTACATACATTTATTTATGTAGGTACATTAGTTCATTACATAATTATGAGATAAACCACGCAAATACTCCAACATATTCTCTTGCTCATAATTCGTTACTTTATTAAGAATACTAAGATCTGCGTCTTCATAACGTTTCCGTTTTGGTGGTGCTTCGTATCCCGCAACAAAACGCTCGTAATCAGCATCGAATGTTTTCTGTATTTTTATTAGATTACCCAGAAATTTAAATAATCCTGGATGTGCGACCCCATATCCCTATTGCAGCTTTTTATGACAAGCTTCAGCGAAATTATTGGATCTATCAAAGCTAAGTAAAGTACGGTGATGTATCAACCACACTTCATAGGGAAACAAAGGTGGGGCTCTTGTTCCATTATTTCTGAGTCTACCAACGTATGTAATAGTAAACCAACTTATGATTGGTTCTAATTCTGGCGGTAGATAATCTTCTAGAACGTTCAGTGCGTTTTCAATATCATCTTCTGGAACAAAAGCTACCGAAGTTATCATACGCGATTTCAATGCAAAGTTGGGGTCGGTATTACAACGACCAAGAAGGTTTACTTCTGAAAGATGTTTACGAAGATTTTGAACGCGCAGAGCATTATGTATCTCGTAATCTACATTTACAGCATCTGGATTAAATTCGGGCCACATATCTTTAATCATACGGAAAAGCTTCAAGTAGCTCGCTTGTAGCTTGTTAGGAAGTAGGCAAAAGAGAACCGGAAAAACAAATCCGCAACCTTCACCACGACGAGCAAGCAACACAAATATTTGAGAAAATAACGGTGGAGTTAAAAAAACGGTGGTTTTAAAAATCCGATCGTTTGGTGCCGAGTTATTACGGTGCCGAGTTATTCCGATGCCGAGTTAACGGAGCCGAGTTGCCGGTGCCGAGTTGTCCCGGTGCCGAGTTTCCAGGTGCCGAGTTTTGCCGGTGCCGAGTCATTCGGTGCCGAGTTGCGGTGTGCCGAGTTGTCCGTGTCCCGGTTACTTATATTTGACCACCCAACTTAACATTTAGTAAGTCGAGTTCCATTTCCTTTTAACGTCGATAGTAGGTTTCGAAGGGGCTAATCTTACAGTACTGCAACATGTATTGAACCTAATTGGTAAATAATTGTTCCGATTTTTTAAATTATTTTACCGGCGATTCTGTTATGCTTTCATATTTTTTATCTAACTCAAAATCACTGTCGTCTTCATTTGAATCCAAATCTTCATCAATTAAATTAATTCCAGATTTAATATTTTAAAAAAGTTAAATTTAAAATATGTCCAAAACATGGAAAGTGCTGATTGCTGCTATCAAAATCAGTTCCCGTTAATGTTTCCAAATGCCTTGTAAAACTAAAATTTGACGATGCGTTGTCTGTTGTAATTTCTTGTATTTATAAAATATCATTCATATCGTATGAATTTTCTTACGTTAAATAAATAGTTTACCTTGCATTTCGTGTCGACTTGTGCCAGAAGAACTCGCCTTTGCAAATTCCATTTGTTCGGATAATCCTAAAAAATTTCAAATTAATAAAGTGGGGAAAAATTTAAACTATTTCATTGCATTAAGTTATAAATATGTAAGATATTTCACCTTGTACTTGTTCTCTGCTTATGCCACAACTACTGAGTTCTGCTTGTTTCGATTGGTCTGTTGAAAATGTAAGCAATGTGACAGCTGCATCTCGACAAAGCTTCCTCTCTATACAATTTAAATGAGACTCCTGTGTAAAATGCCTATTGCAATTATGGTGGTTTCGTAAAGTCTTTCTGGAAAGCACTATTCCCATATTTTCTTATCATAATTGAGATCTATAAAAAAATAATCACTGCTTTGCAAAGCTATCAAATTGTTTAAAATTGCAAAGGCTCAAAAATTTGAGCAATTTATTCTTATAAAATATAATAAGAATAAAAACATAATTAGGTACCTGCTTAAAACCTTCGGAAAGTAATGCATCGTTTCTACTTTATCTTGTTCACATCCACAAACTAAACAAAAGATTTTCGTCATTTTCTTTAATGTATTATTAAGAATTACCTACTTTGCAACACATAATAATGGATTTCTTGATATTTTGTGAAAACTAAATAAGCTATAATATTGGTGGACTTAAAAGACCAGCGTCTTGCGGCAGATCTGATCTTGGCTGCGAGACGGTAGCGACATCTATACTGCGGTGGCGTAAACCAATCTCAGCCGGTGACGTATAGAAATGAGGTTAAAGTGTTGTAAATCTCAAATTTTTTTATAAATACAGAGGTTAGTATAATATACTGTGGTGTTTCGTGGGTTTCACCGTTTGATTAGTGCGGTATTTAAGTTTATTTGTTTTATGTCTGCAAATAGGTTGATTTATTAAGAGGAAAATTTAAATATGACTGAGTTTGTTACTTTCAACACAATTTCACACATTTTTGGTTTCTCCACAAAATTTAAACAACTAGTGACATAAAAAGTGCTTCGAATACGGATCCTAAAATAAAAGATCTGTATTAAAAATTGTGAAACATCCAATATGTTTTGAAATAGAACTTACATGAATTTAAAGCCGATGTTATTGAAAACATTAACACTAGGTTTGACCACCCATACACTTCGTAATTCGTTTTTCAAATTTTTTTTTTAATTTTTTAAATTTAATATTATCGTCGCGTCGTGTCGACTAGTAGTAGTAGTAGTAGTAATAAAATAATACTATAAAACTTTTTTTTTATTTATATTTTATACAAAGAACAAAGAATACAAAACCTTGTTAAAAACTAAATTAAACTGTACATTCTTCTATATTATGAAATATTGCTGCTGAGAAAACATATCTTTTTCACGTTTTCACTTTTTAAGCAAGAACGCTTTGCAGTTATAATGTTGCCTGCTTTGGAAAAAGCTCTTTCGGAGAGTGTAGAAGTTGCAGGAATACACAAATAACGGTTTGCGTATTTAAATAATTTCGGATATTTATTTTCATTACTTTTCCACCATTGTAATGGGCACATATGTTTTGGTATGATTGGTTCAGCAAAATATCGATCAACTTCATTATACATATGTATTTGTATTGCCTACTTCCTCGTTAGGAAACAAAATATCGAACGCGGTCTTTCTCTTCTTTTCAGGGTTAATAATTTCTTCATCGGCATTTTGGACAATTAAATCTTGCTCACTTGATAATTTGTTATTAAAATATTCTTTTGTTTTAATTAAAGTTCCCAACAATCTTTCTTTATTTTTAAACCGTGGATCCATAAACGTACTAATGTCCAAGAGTTCAACCTTTTCATTACCAGTGAGTGAATTATGAAATACATTTTTAAATCTTAATTTGAATTCGACCAGCAATAGTTCTTTTAAGTTTTTCAAACCAATTGAGTCATCCTGTTTGACGTCGGAAATAAAATTGTTTGACAGAGACTGGAGAATCAGAATGGTGATAGAAATTGTGGGTTGACTTTGAGACGATAATAAAGTAGTGACCAATTCGAAGGGTTCCAATATCTGCACAACATTTTCTATGACGTACCAGTCTTCTTCATTTAGGATTAATTGCTGAGCTTGGTTTCGCGCTGTAACTGTCCTATCAGACAAAACGCTTGTTATAGATTCACGTTGCTCTAAAATTCTACGCAACATATAAAATGTTGAATTCCAACGTGTTTTTACAGATTGTATTAGTTTGTGGTTTTCCAAACCCAATTGATTTTGCTTCTGCGATAAAGCTGTTGTGGCTATGTTGGAGTGTTTAAAATGGCCAACGACGCTGCTACATTTACTAATTGTTTTCTTAACGAAGTCTTCTTCCAGTACAATTAATAAAATCGATAGTAACACTTTTTGTGCGGAGCATGATAACTATAAAACGAACCTGTGATAATTAATCGGCTGAAACTCACGCTATATTATACTTATATTTATTAAAAATAAATGAATAAACATAAATTGATACAATTGTTTCGAAGGGATAAACCACTTCTTCTTCAAGTCCCCATTCAACATCAATAGGAACATTTCTTCCTTTATATAGGAAAAGAATTAATTAAAGAATTAAGAATTCAAAATGCCCTAAATAGAACTATGGAAAGAATCATCATACTAAGTATTCGTAATCTTTATGCCTCGATACAGAGCCACCAAGAACATAAAAAGGTAATCTATTCAGAGCTGGCTCATAGATTACCTTACTCAGAATTCAGCGATTTACTAGATAATCTCGATAATAAAATGTACCACCAAAATCGTCTTCACCGGATTTCCCAACAAAGTAAATTATTGAAGCTAACAGCACAACATAGAATCCCGTTGATCACCAGAGATAATACAGATAAGTTTAATTTTCATGAAAGAGTAGTTAACATGTCCTCTACAGAATTAAATACGGACCACCTAGAATTATTGAGTAAAGGTTTAAAATATTCTCCTAATATCCCAGTCTCTAAAAAAGACCTGGAATTATTGGGAGTTTACACCGAACTCAACATTTCAAGATCGGAGGTTGCCTCCAATTATGAAAAAGAAGTTTGTGCACACATTATAACCTCACACAATTTAAAATCAAATAAGAAAGCTATCATTGAAAGAGACGTCATTAAATCACTCAAAAATAAATGCGCGGATGAAGACTTGGTCATTTGCAAAGCGGACAAAGGTAACACAGTAACAATATTGGATGGGAAACATTATAGATCCAAAATATACGAATTGATTAATGACATTACTCTATTTGAGGAAATATCGGAAGACCCAACAGATAAATACAATAAAGAAATTTACGATATAACAAGACGAACCAACACATTAATTCCAGAACAGGCTCGGTTCAAGGTACGTAACATGAATCCAAGATCTCCAGTTTTATATGGATTACCAAAAATCCATAAAGAAGGCATACCGTTACGCCCAGTAGTATCATGTATTAATTCTCCAACCTATTTTCTATGTAAATTTATTAATGATATACTAGTCACTCTTCCATACAGATCAATCCACAGCGTGAAAAACACTTTTGAATTTATAGACCGTCTAAAACCCCACATGCCCAATAAGAAGAATAAATACACATTGGTGTCCTTTGACGTAAAAAGCCTCTTCACATCAATCCCGACAACAGAATTACGCACGACTTTGAAACACCTGATCGAGAGTAGCGATTTGGACAAGGTGAAACAAAATGAATTGATTACCATCATTGAAGTCTGCCTTAAACAAAGTTACTTCAAGTTTGAAGAGAAATTTTACTTACAAAAAGATGGATTACCAATGGGAGTACCTACTGCTCCCATTTTCGCAGAAATATTCATGAAGAATTTTGAAGAAATGTTATTCGCCTCCAACCTTTGGCTTTTAAGATACGTAGTATTTTGGTGTCGTTACGTAGATGATGTGTTTTGCATATGGAAAGGTTCTGCCCGCCAACTATGTCTATTCCTCACTTTCCTTAATTCACTAAATAAGAAAATCCAGTTCACGATGGAGGAGGAAAAAGAGAATAGATTAAACTTCTTGGACGTCACCTTAACTAAGATGGAAGAAGGATTAGACATATCAATTTACAGAAAACCCACCACGACCGACACTATCATTCCATATTGTTCCAATCAATCTTGGAAAATAAAAATGGCCGCATTCCATAGTTTGATTTACCGACTTTTTAAAATACCCATGTCAAAAAGAAATTTTCTAATAGAAGCAAATACAATCCGGTCGATAGCAGATGCAAATGGATACCCCACAGACTTAGTCGATAACCTTATCAAGAAAAAAGAGAAACTGATTGAAAGAAGTCTGGTTAATGCTTCACTTGCCACCCAGATTGAAGAGCCGGCTCCCAATTGGGGAGTTATAAACTATGTTTCATATACTAGCGGGCAAATAATGAAACAGTTACGTAAGTCAGATATCCGAATTACAGAAGTAAACAAAGTTAACTTAGGATCCATTTTTGCCACTACGAAAGGGAAGATAGACAAACTCAAAAATAGCGGGATATATCAACTTCATTGCAACACATGCGAAGCCATTTATATTGGACAAAGCGGAAGATCGATTTACACACGGGTCAAAGAACATGAGGCAGATCTAGCCAATAATAGAACGAGTACCGGGTTTTCTACACATTGCCATGAAACAAATCATGGTTTAGATTCTGATAACATCGTGTTGTTACATACAGAACGTAAAGGTCGCATATTAACCTTACTAGAAAGCCTTGAAATTAAGAAAGCGCTACTAAGCGGACAAAACTTGACCAATTCACAATTGGAACTCCAAGACATCAGTTCACCACTGTTGTTTAAGATTCCATAAGATTGGCTAATGACTTGTTTGTTTACGACCTTTCTTTCTTTCATAAGCCCCTCTGTATATTTCAACACGGTTGGTATCTATTCTTTTCCTATATAAAGGAAGAAATGTTCCTATTGATGTTGAATGGGGACTTGAAGAAGAAGTGGTTTATCCCTTCGAAACAATTGTATCAATTTATGTTTATTCATTTATTTTTAATAAATATAAGTATAATATAGCGTGAGTTTCAGCCGATTAATTATCACAGGTTCGTTTTATTCTTCCAGTACTTTATTTAAAACTAGTTTTAAGGAATGAGCAAAGCAACTAATGGAATCATATGGCAACCCTCTGACTGCTCCAACAATATTTGGAGCATTGTCATGCACAATTGCTGTACATTTTTCATAAATACTCCATTCCGTCAATATACTCTCAATTTTGTCATGTAAGTTTACCATATTGTGACGTTCTTCCAATATCTCAGTGGTAATGTTTCGTGTTACATGCTCCCAGTTGGAGTTGATGTAATGAGCAGTTACTGTAATATATGATTCACTTGTTCGTGAACTCCAACAGTCAGTTGTACAAGCAATGTTTGTAATTTTATTGAATTCTTCAACACATTTTTGCTTTTCAATTTCGTACATAGCATCAATGCGTGACTGGATTGTCTTTTTAACGGGAATTTCGTACGAAGGGGCAATATAAGATAATAGCTGTTTAAAACCTCTACTTTCAACGAATGCTACTGGCAACATATCAACACAAATCATTTGAGCAATTAATTTTGTGATATTTTCTTGTTTTTGTTTCGTTATTTTAGGCGATGAAAAAATTTCAGTCAACTTTGGTTGCACAGGTATTATAGAACTGCTATCACTGCATGCTGTGCTTGATCCATTTTCATCAGCAAGATCTATTTTGCTGCAATTAAAATTAGAATTAATATATTATCAATTTTATAAGTAACCTATTTTGTATTTAGTGTTTTACTTACCTAGTTATAAGATGGGCATGTTTACTTCTTATATGAGTCCATAGATTACTAGTAGTCGTTTTGATGCTATTGTTATAATTACAAAATTTGCATTGGGCACAAGTCTCGTTTTTTTCAAAATAATTTTGAATTTATTTTTCACTACTGATTTGCACTAATAAGTTAATTGTTCTATCTAAATTGTTATTACTGACTGAGAGTCAATTTCGCTTAGGTATACAATAATAATTAATAAATTTAAATAGGTACCAATTATGTTCGACAATTACCAAATATAAAAAAATAATATTCAAATTTCAAATTATTCGAATATTCAGAATTCAGATTAGATTATATTCAAACACAGGGCCGGAATCTTTTATATTTTCAGTGTGGTGCTCACATAATCTTAAATATTATACCTACATAATGTAGCTTTGCTAAATTTATTGTGAATATTATTAGAATTTGTAGTGTGGTGCTCGAGCACTCAAGCAACTCAACTGTTGCCGGCCCTGTTCAAATATTTAAATTTGTTAAATAATCGAATAATTTAAAATTCAAATAATATGTCAATATTCGAATAATCTGAATATTCGAATATTTTTAATGTTTTCCACCACCAATTGCACCACCTATCCTTAAAACTTAAGTTTTACCAAATACATTAAACTAATAATACGTACAGGGTGGCTCAATTTCGATCCTTCTTATGGGGAAATCGGTAACTATAGGAGATATCGAAAAATGGATGGCGCATCCTCGATCTCTTTTTTTGAGAAAAGTTTAATGGTGCAAACTCGAATTCGATATCTTTTTTCGTTTTCGAGTTATGGCCAAAAGTTCACTTTTTCGACTTTTTGTTAAATGTCGATATCTCGGTTGTTTGTAAAGTTATAGAAAAAATATTTACACTTTCTCCAGACACTTTTTTAAGGGCAATGAAATGGGCTAAAGAGACTTTAAATATCTTACCTAGTTTTCGAGTTATAATATAAAGTTTTGTTTTTTTAAATAGAAACCATAGTTGGCTATGAAATATTTAAATAGAATTTTTTATCCTCTTTTCAATTATATGTAACATGTGGGGTCTATTATTTCACTTTCATCCCGTTATATTACAAAATGTTAAATAAAAACAAAAGAAGATCGGAAAATTAAAGGTTGACTTTTTCAAAACAAAACACTATACAAAATCATTATTGACGCATCTAAAACAATTGTCTCCAGTTGTTTTTAAAGAGTGTTTTTAGTACCTAATACTTCGATACCTAATTTTATTTTTATTTAGTACCTATTACCTATTATTATACAAGAGTGTCAAATGGCTTATAAAAACTATGAAATATTATAATATAAATGTATAATGGATTGTTTTGATAAATCCAACATTTAATTTTCCGATCTTAGTTTGTTTTTATTTAACATTTTTTAATATAATGGGACGAAACTGAAATAATAGACCCCACATATTATATATAATTGAAAAGAGGATAAAAAACTCTATTTAAATATTTCATAGCCAACTATGGTTTCTATTTAAAAAAACATAACTTTATATTATAACTCGCAAACTAAGTTAGATATTTAAAATCTCTTTAGCCCATTTTATTGCCCTTAAAAAAGTGTCTAAAGAAAGTGTAAATATTTTTTCTATAACTTTACAAATAACCGAGATATGGACGTTGAACGAAAAGTCGAAAAAGTGAACTTTTGGCCATAACTCGAAAACGAAAAAAGATATCGAATTCGGGTTTGCACCATTAAACTTTTCTCAAAAAAAGAGATCGAGGATGCGCCATCCATTTTTCGATATCTCCTATAGTTACCGATTTCCCCATAAGAAGGATCGAAATTGAGCCACCCTGTACAACTTCGCCAAATTGAGGGAATATTCATAAGTGTCGCCATCTACAAGCTGAGTTGGTACTGATATTACTTAAAAGCGCTCAAATGCATGCTCATGACATAATATTATGTCACTGTCACTGTTTATAACTTAATTGAATTTGACTGAAAGCACTAAAGAAATAATTTTATTCGAATTAAATTTTATGAAATGTCAAATAAAGTTGGTGCAATATGTGCTGTGTCCAGCTGTAATAATTACAAAGTATAATAAATTACAAAACAAAGTGGATGAAGCAAGTCATTTTTAGTAATACATTTTTTAAATTTGTACTAAAAACTTAAATTACAAAAACTTTCTCACAGTAATTAAAACTGCACTTTTAATTTTTTTAGCATTCTTTTTCTAAAGTTGCGATTTTAAAGCTCATTTCAAAACGTCATTTACAACGGAAAATTAGAATTTTAATGAAAACAAATATACAGTCACTAGATATATTACCGCAAACCTATGAGCCAATGAGTTAGAGAGAGAACGTTAAGTTCCAACCTTCCAACTCGCATGGTAGGTGGCGCGAAAGAGCCTGATACCCAAAAAATGGTTGAAAACCCGCGAAGTTGTACGTATTATTAGTTTAATGTATTTGGTTTTACTTAAATATTATTCCGACCAATGGGCAATCAGTGTGCAATGAAATGGGGTGGGGCTTAGAGATTTAAGGGAAGTTTAACGTTGAATAATTTGAATATTCAAATAATTCGAATACTGAAATTATTCGAATATTCAAATTATTCGAATAATTCGATTATTCAAATTATACGTTGCGATATTATTCGTATTCAAATATTCAAATATTCGAATATTGGAATTATTCGAATTTGATTCCCAGCCTTAATTATTATTCATGCTTGAAAATTCTTTTCTTGTGTACTGCTTTTTGCTTGTTCGTTTTGCTTGCATTATTTATTAATTTATTACAATTATATAACTTTGTAATTAATAGCTTATTTATCAAAAACATTCTATGTTCAGCGCAATCAGTATTATTTAAAAAAATTATCTATGGCTTCGTTTTTTCGCAATTCTACCAAAATTGAATGTTTTATATTTATTGCATGTGGAGCAACAGATACAAAGTTTTCATAAATTTCTAAACTGGATTTTATAATTTGAAATAGTTGATCCGTTGGTCGGTTTAAATATTTGATTTCTTTCTTGTTACCTGAATAATCTCTATTTAAATTAATAACTCTTTACCGTCCACTAATTTTTCTTCGTCATTTTTTATTAATTCCTTTCTACATTCCTTGCATTGAAATTTTTTTAATGTGCGTTGCGCAACATATCCAGCAAAATAGTTAACTGAACACGTTTCTAAAGTGGGAGTGATATCATCGGTACTATTGATTAATGATGGTGGTGGTGAAGAAGAGGAACGGTTGAATTTCGTCAATCTCGTGTCGTTTTCATTCATTTCTTCTAATGGTGTACTGTCATCAATTAAAGATGTTTCAAAAATGTACACGTCCGTCGTCATCGTTTTCGCAATTTGCCTTATCGGTGGACATTTCTAAAGACGATTGCATAATTGATTGAAGCGCAAATCGAAAATTATTTAACGATTGGTTGTAATCGAAATTGGGATACACTTACATAGTGTGTAGCACCACTAATTTGACTCTTCTAAATGAAGGGTTAATATTTGATAGCTACTGGGTAGCTCCGGAAGCCAGGCCAGGGGGTGGACTTAAATTGTCGATAATACTCCTCACTCACTGGACGGTACTCGGGCGCCAATTCGGATAAGTCGAATACTAAACGGGGGGGGGGGGATGTGTTAATAACACGCAGGTTCAGATGAAATTTTTTATATATTGTAGGACTACTTTATACAAACAAAGTTATGATTAATTCTTAACTAAACTATTTACAACTCAATTTTATCAAAACATTTGTCAAAACAATATGCCATAAAAAAGTTAAACTGAACCTCAAAATAAAAATTTCTGGTACAGCTACGCCCCCTAGTCACTAATTCAATTATTATTAAGTTTTATTTTTTTTAAGTTTTAAGTTTTTAATTAATCTGGTTTTCAAATAGAGATAGGATGTTTGATGCGGGATTTAGGTTTCTGATTTCAAACAATTACTATTTACTATGTTCCTTACTGGTTTAACCTCGGGACGCTTCGGTAGGATCGCAGCTTCTGAAACTACTGAGGTTCTGTCACCTTCTGGATTACTGGAACTGAAGTAATTTTATATTATCGGAAACGGATGTCGTTTGGATGTTACAGGTAGTTACGTAAGGATTTCCGTCAGCCTTATATACCGAAAGCTTACGATAACAGGATTCGGGGATCGTCTAGTAACCGTAAACGACTGGAGGTATCAGATATGATGAAATTACAGGAACTTCGGTAGCCTTGTATAACGAAAACTAACGATTACAGGATGGTATAGTAGCGAGACAGAGTGGTATAGTAACGAAAATCTCTACCCCCCTTTCGCAGAAAAATTCATGGTCTCAAGCTGACATCTGCTAAAAACTTAAATGAAGACATTTCCAGCTAATTACATCTATTGAAAATTTTACTAAGTAAAATTTATGCAAATAGATAATTTTCTGCAACAGCTTGCAGTTATCTTTTCAAATTTAAACAAATTTAATTGTATGCAACCAAATAATCGCTGTTGAAAATAATTGTGAATTATAATTTTAAACTTTTATAAACAAGTTTCAAAATTTAATTTACCTAACACAATTTGATCATTACAATAGCAAAGATGTCATTAAAAGATAATATTGTAGCCATTTCTGTATGTACTCTCAGATTCAGTTGGTCTTTTCAATGATTAATATTTGTGTATAAAATTCATAGCCCCACGCTTTTATATAGATGTTTTCGAGGAGCTTTGTTTGTTTTTATTTAAAAAATTACTTTATTTTTTACTTTTTAGTGCACAATTTTTAATTTTAAATAAAAGGTTTTTTTAAATTATTAATTTTTTATTTAATTTTTAATTATTTAGTCTTATTACAAATTTATTTAGGTTGTAATTTATTAATAATTACTAAATTGCTTAGGTTGTGCGACCTAAAGGCCGCACTGTGTTATCAAAAGTAAAGGTTTTAAAGCCGAAATTACGTAGTTCACTGTAGACATTTCAAAATCAACTGTATAATGACATAGCACAAACTTAATTGTCATTGAATTTCGATCAGCAATACAGACCGCGACATTTTTCGATAATTCACTAAAATATTTGAACAATAACTAATGTTAAAAACGTCAACATTAATAATAAATAGATACATCATTTACAGTATAAGAACATAGTTAATACATTAATAATAAATAATAACCACAATCGGTAATAAGAAATAGAAAATAACATTTACGAAAAACAAGTAGAGTTGTGGTGATATTATATTTTTATTATTTAATATATTAGTCATAAATGATTATGTCATAATCAATGATTATGAATTATATATATATGATGTAAGATTTACGTTTAGCGAAATAGTTTTAAATACTTATTATATCATAGAATGTTCTATTTCTTTGCTATTTTAAAAAACCCTTGTTTCCTTTTTATTAGTTTAATATTCGCATCTGATGATATGTGCCTTGTCACATAAAACATGTTATGCAAATAAAATAAAAATATAAACCTAGATTTTTAAAATAGCGAAGAAATAGTACATTCTACAATATAATATTTATTTATATAAATATATATATATGTTACGGTCAATGATGAAAATTCGGCCATTAACGTTAATGGCCGGACAATAACGTCAATGCCCAGCTTAGTTGGGCATTGATGTCATTGACCGGCCATTGATGTCAATGACCGTGCATTTTGAGCAATGTTGATATTTAAAATTTTATGTGTAGCTTTTACATCATTGTCCGGACAATGACGTCAATGCCCAATACAGGGTGGGCAATGATGAAATTATTATTCTATAGATTCCATCTGAAAGTAATATATTAAATGTGCCTTTACAATTAATACTATCTGTTAAGGAATACTGAAAAGTTAATTTTGTTAGAAAATATTAGTGATACGACCAAAGAAAATGAGAATACTCTTAGACAAGCAGCAGCTGAAAGCAATGTTTTAGGAAGTCACGGTTACAAGCGTTGTCATTGCAAGGGTGGATGTAAACATAATAAATGTGCGTGTCGAGCCAGCAAACAAATTTACGTGTTGTTGATAGATAACATTTAATTTTTACTTTCCGAACTCCTTAGTAAGGAAAGTATTGTAATCTGAAATTGAAAAAAAAAATTGACCCCCAATTTTTTCATAAAATTTTTATGTTTTGAGGTTCCCTTAAACCATTTCTACAATTTTTGAAAAATGTCTGTGTGTGTGTGTGTGTGTGTGTGTGTATGTTGCACTATATTTGTGGCAATTTGTGTGTGCATAGGCCTGTACTGTGGCGAGTTCAAAAATTGTGGCGCTATACACTCGATGCCACAATTTTAAATTAAAATATCTCGACACTTAGTTGAATAATTCGCCACAATTGACAATAATTCATTTGTATTTAATATAGGCATTATATGTGCATCCTTGTTTCTACGTAGATTAAAAATTCAAAGGAATATTCTATTTTATGTGAAATTTGCCACAATAGAGCTTATTTCCCGTACCACACACTATAATATTTATGGCAACTTAAATTAATGCCTTCATGTGGCGCCCTCTGCTTATCATTACAGTGTTGCCAGATATTCTCGATATGTTAGATGGGTTGCAGTCATAATTATTATAAACTATTAACCCCTTACTAACTTGTATTACTCGGTTTGAGATTTCTGTTATTTCAATTTTTGGTTAGATATAAAAATAATAAAGTAAAACAATGTTATATAAACTGCATATTAAAGTATACCCTTATCTTCGAATTATACTAAAAAACCCTAAATAAAATGGAAATGCCATGACTTGCTAAAATGTTAAAATTATTATTTAATTATTACTACTAGTATTAACAAGGAGGGGGACCCCTACTCGACATCACCGATTTCGTCCAAATTTATAGGTATGGAGGACTCGACTAGAATTGCAAGTGATATAAATTGTAGCTCCAGATGGCCAAGCGTTTAGAAAATAAAATTTTTTTAGGTCTTTCTTTATGTATACATAAGTGTTTTACGTTATGAATTTCCAATTAGTAGCTAGCGCAGCGCCAAGATGTGGGACTCGCAATACGAAGGTCATAGGTTCGAGTCACCTGAAAGAAAGTTTTTTTTTTGCTTCTTTTTAATTTTTACGCTATGCACCGTAATAATGTATTGTATTTGTTTATATTTTTACAAAAAGCATAGGGCATCATTATTTTATCAAAAACTTTTTGAAAAAAAATTTTTTTTGTATGTTATAAAATTGAATACATTTAGTGATTTACAAGAAAAAAGTTCATTTGAAGGCACGCCGTTTGCCACCGCTGTCCTAGTTTGCTCCCGGAAGATAAATCTTACTACTTTTTGGGGGTTACCCGGTTACCACACCTACATCTTTAAGCAAATAACAGATTTCCAATATGGGCAAAAATTTTATTATTTAGTTTTAAAACAATTCCACTTATAAAGTTTGATAAGTTTTAAATTATAGGTACATTATTAGAAATCTTATTATAAATTGCATTACCAAGGCCGTTTATAGTTCTTATAAAGTTGTTGACACTATTAAATTTACGCGTCTTTTTTTAGATGTAAAGCGTGGGAGGGTATGCTTAATTGCAGTCGTTTGAAGATTATTTACATTCTTACAAAGATAACATACATAATATGTATGTATGTTTAAATATTTAAATTTTTATTAACAACGCGAAAAACTTAAACGATTTTTAATACTTTAATACGGATTTCTAGTTCTTATTCTGGACTTGTAGTAAAAATCACCTATCTTTGAAAACGGTTTTATATTATTTTAGAAAAATTTTAGTTAGATATTTAACTGCAGAGCCGTATTATCGCATATGCCCATAAAGCCCGGGTTTGTGGTGCAAAATTTCAGGAGACAGCTTCCTTTTCTTTATAAATTATTCTATTAAAAAAAATAGTCAACTGTAAAGTCGAGGATAAGGGCGCAACTTGCGTAATACGCCTCTAATTAAGAGCCAAACTACACTACGTTGTTTCCGTCGCGTATTTATCGTCGCGTATCGTCCGCCCTATTGAAAACCACACGTTTAAATGGAGCAAACTACAGGAGCGTAATTTTCAACGCATTACGCTGTAGTTTGGTTCTTAATATTTCCTCAAATGTTTAAACATTTAAACAAAATTAACAATTTTGGAAATTCGTTTTCAGTTATATGCTACCTACATGAAAATCTTTTGGGATAGTTTTTATTTCGCCCATAAATTTTGAATAGTTTTACATTATAATACATTTTATTAAAAATTGCATTATCAAGGCCGTTTATATTTCTTATATTATGAGTAAGGTGACCATTTGTACTGATTTTACCAGGACAGTACTGGTTTTGGAACCTTTTTTTTTGGTTTTGGTTAACTGTCGTCACTAACCAGGACACAAAAATTTACTGATGTGACTATTGTGCTATTGATGTATTGACCTTGCATTAAATTGTTACCTAGCGTTTTGCAAAAATCACAGTCCCCTCCCCCTGTTTTATAATATGATTATTTAGACTGTTTGAAGTTTGATCTATTGCCGGAAAACCGAACTCGATTTGACCATGAATTAAAGTGTTAGCTAGCGTTTTGCAAAAATCACAGCCCCCCCCCTGTTATATAATATGATTATTTGGAGCTTTGGTAGTTTGATTTATTGCCGAAAATCTAAACTCGATTTGACCTTGAATTAAAGTGTAAGCTACCTTTTTGCTAAAATCACAGTCCCCCCTCCCTGTTTTATAATATGATTATTTAGACTGTTAGAAGTTTGATCTATTGCCGGAAAACCGAACTCGATTTGACCTTGAATTAAAGTATTAGCTAGCGTTTTGCAAAAATCACAGTCCCCCCCCCCCCTGTTTTATAATATGATTATTTAGACTGTTGGAAGTTTGATCTACTGCCGAAAATCCGAACTTGATTTGACCTTGTATTAAAGTGTTAGCTAGCGTTTTGCAAAAATCACAGCCCCCCCCCCTGTTATATAATATGATTATTTAGAGCTTTGGTAGTTTGATTTATTGCCGAAAATCCGAACTCGATTTGACCTTGAATTAAAGTGTTAGCTAGCGTTTTGCTAAAATCACAGTCCCCCCCTCCCTGTTTTATAATATAATTATTTAGACTGTTGGAAGTTTGATCTATTTCCGGAAAACCGAACTCGATTTGATCTTGAATTAAAGTGTTAGCTAGCGGTTTGCAAAATTCACAGTCCGCCCTTCCCTGTTTTATAATATGATTATATAGACTGTTGGAAGTTTGATTTATTGCCGGAAAACCGAACTCGATTTGACCTTGTATTAAAGTGTTAGCTAGCGTTTTGAAAAAAATTACGTGATATTTGCCGAGCCCCCCCACTCCCCCACGTGAGATTTGGTGAAATTCGGCTCGACCCCCCCCCCTAAACGCCTCACGTAATTAATGGACGTCCCCTAACTTGAGTAGGTCCTCGCATCCTGTATCTAGATGGATACGGTAATTACTAATTACTTAAACGCAACTAGCTCGGAGTACCAAAGAACAAGAGTGAGCTAACAATCGATTTTTACTTTGAAACTAAATATGAAAACATAAAATAATTTTATATACTACTTGCGTTAGAGACTTGATGCAAAATAACATCTTTCTTTGAAATCGGCTTTATATTAATTCTGAAAATTTTTAGTTACGTAGATATTAGCTGTTCAAATTATATAAGAGGACACAGATATTTTAAATTGTAACCAAAATTAGAAATTTTGTTAATTCGTCTCTAGCTACTACTTTATATCTTCTATTTGAAAAACATTTAGAATTATCAAGGCCGTTTAAAATTGCACTATAAAGTTTACACGTTTTTTATCAGATGTGGAGCGGGGAAGGAATGCTTAGCAATCAGTAAATAATTATTTTTTTATTAACAAGGCGAAAAATTAAACAAATTGTAGTGCTTTGGTAAGGGTTGAAGGTTCTTCAGAAAATGTTTAGTAGGTACCTAAATTTTACTTAACCTTAATCGTTTAGTAAAAAAAAGGATTAATATTGTAAGTAACTCGAGTTAGGTCCTTGCGTCCGGTATTTACAGACAGTACAGACATTAACGTAACTAGCTCGGAGTTATAGTGAAAGCTAATAAATGGATTTTTATTATAAAACTGGATTATATTAATTTTTAAATAAGTTAAAATTTAAGTTAAAAAACTATATCAAGTATCTTTGCATACTTGCGTTCTGAAGCTGAAGTAAAAACTTTCTCGGTAAACGGCTTGAAAGTAATTCTTAAAAATCTTTGTTTCCTTTCTTTCTTCTTCGCAAAAATTGTAAAAGTAAAAAGTTGAAACAAATTCAATAAATTGTTATAATGAACAACTTTTTTAAAAACAGTACAAGTTATTTTAGTAGATCCTAGCAGCTTTCTACAAGTGGACACTTAATATTTCTACAAATGTTTTAAAATGTATGTAAATAAAGTTTATAATAAATTTATTTATAAAAGTTTTAAATTATTATGTACTATTTATGTACGCAGTGCCCGTTTTAGGGGGCGGGCAACCCGGACGTTATTCGGGGCGGCGCATTGGCTGTTAATGTGACAAAATATTGATAAGTACCCAAGTAATCAAAATTTATACGTTTTTTTTTGGCTAAAATTACCTTGCAATTTACATTTTTTCGTATTTATTGTTTTTGCCTAAAACGCCAAATAGACGTGCAGCTTGGTTGCCAACCTGAGTTGACAACCTGTCTTTATTCATAAAGAAATGACAATTTTTTACGCTGCTTTATAATTCGTTGGAAAAAATTTTTTTGAATTTCGGCAAGCTCTTTAGCACACGTGACCGCAAAATACAGCAGTTCGAAAAGTTCTAAATTAATAAAATTTTTAGAATCTCGGTTGCCAACATCTGGCTCCGCTCACAAAAAATCGAAATCATTAAAATTAAAATTCTAAAAATGTATTAATTTGGAAATTTTGAACTTTGCGGTCACGTGTGCTGAAGAGCCTGCCGAAATTTTGGATTTTTTCCAACGAATTATAAAGCAGCGTAAAAAATTATCATTTCTTTATGAATAAAGATAACAGGTTGTCACCTCTGGTTGGTAACCAAGTTGCACGTCTATTTGGCGCCTAAGAGCTAAAAAAATATTTATAACCATGCGGCAATTTGTCTTTTTGTCGCATCATCAAGGCCGTTTATATTTTTTATTATGAAAAATATGCAGACAGTATAAAATTTACGCGCCTTTAGATGTGAGCGGGGAGGTAATAATTTTGAAGTTGCAGTACGTTTAAAGATAAAATCTTTCCAAGATTGCCTAAAAAAAGATTAAATTTTGCCGCCTAGTTTAGTGAATTTTTAATTATAAAATTTAATTGTTTAATAGAAATTCCCTCTTTTTTTAAATAAATTACAACTTTGTGTTTATTAATTTTTAACATTTAGGATACTAGCATTAAGATTTATTTCTAATAATTATGAGGGGTTAAGTTAAAATACTTTTATCACACTATAATTACCTATTTATTTTAAGAAAATATATTTTTTCGAACAGGGGAAATTTTTCTTTTAAATGCACTGGTTTTTACTTCAACGCAACTAGCTCGGAGTTCCAAAGAGCAAGTGCGCTAATAAAAAATAGATTTTTACTTTAAAACTGGTT